>VZQC01000816.1:918200-1335634 GCA_009823505.1 Rhizomys pruinosus | reverse complement strand
GCTCCTATGGTTATGTTTTTGTTAGTTTCTTTTCCTAGGTGTTTGAGGATTGTTGCTCCTCTCTTCTGCCCTTTGAATTGCTTCAAGTATTTTATGAAGAGTTGGTTTTCCAGACATGTATTCCATCATCTTGTTTATGTCATGGAAGATTTTTCTCTCTCCTTCAACTATAATCGACATTTTTGCTAGGTAAATTATTCTGGGTTGGCATCCATAGTCCCTTAACACTGGGAATGCTTTGATCCATGTTCTTCTTGCTTTCATGGTTTGAGGCAAGAAGTCAGTTTTGAATCTGATGGGTTTCCCTTTGTATGTGACTTGTTTTTCTTTTGTAGCTCTCAGAATTTTGTCTTTGTTTTGGGCATCTAGCATTTTAGCTATGATATGGCATGGGGTGTTTCTTTTCTGATCTTGTCTATTTGGGGTCCTATGTGCTTCTTGTATTTGTATGAGTTTATCTATTTTTAGTTTGGGGAAATTTTCATCTATTATTCTGTTGAAGATCTGATCAATACTATTTTCTTCAGTTTCTTCTCCTTCCTCTATTCCTATGATGCAGAGGTTTGAACTTTTCATAGTGTCCCATATTTCCTGGTTGTTCCACTTTTGTGTATTTTTAAATTTGTTCCTTGGGTCTCCTCCAAGGGGTTCCCATTGTAGCTATCTCCTACTGGTTTGGTAGTGCTTGATGCAGGATTTTCCTGTGCCCTTCCCATGTTGTCCCTTCGTCATCATGTTCCTGGCATGTGGGCTTCCCTTCTGTGGTTCAGATCACAAATGCCTTTTCAGTATGTTAGGGGATGGTTTTACTTTCCTCCTTCAGATGCTCCCCCCTTTCCTCCTCCTTGTTTATGGAGTATTGACTTGTCTAGTTTTCAATTTTGTAAACCACTCTTCTCTTCTTGTTCTGAAGGTTCTCCAAGAAAAAGTCCACTTGGATTCTCACCAATCTCGGGGGGGGGGGGCAATATGCCTGACCTAGCCCACACCCCAGCAGCCTGCACAAAGGTGCAGACCACTAGCCTGACCCTCTGGCCCCGGCGCCAAAGAAAGATGTAGGGCGGTCCTGCCCAGAGACACGACCCCGTAGCTGTGGCCCCGGAATGAGCCCACCTGCAAAGATGCTTGCCCAAGTGACTTCTGGGCTGCCCACACAAAGGTGCAGACCACTAGCCTGACCCTCTGATATAAACAATTATTTTAAAACTTGACAAAATGTGATGCAAATTTTACCAGGAAATAAATATCTATTTAGAACCAATAATTTTGACCATGTGTGTAAACTTTCATTAGAATATTTCTTAGTAATTGTTATTATTGCTACTTATGAACTGAAAACTGGATAGTAAATAAATATTTTAAAGAAAAAAAAGAAAAAAATAAAATTATTCCTGAAATAAATTAAAAGACTAACACAACACAATAAAATCTCTGGTACATGTTAAAAGCATCCTAAGAGGGAGGTATAGAGCTCTATATGCCTACATTAAAAAAAAGAATAAAGCACCAGTGAATGACAGCATTTACAGCTCAAGACTCTGGAAAGGAAGAAACAAATGAAACCCAAACCAAGAAAACAAGAAAAAATAAGAAAAATTAGAGTAGAATTTAATGGAATAGAAACAAACAAGCAAACAACAAACAGTACAAAGAGTCAATGAGTCTAAGAGTTGGTTCTTTGAAAAGATAAACAAATAGACTGACACTTAGCCTAGAAAGACATACCCAAATAAAAAAAATCAGAGATGAAAGTAGACATATAACAGACACCAAAAGATCCAGAATACTGTAAGGGAATACTTTAAATTAGTATATTCTACTAACTTTGAAAATCTAAAAGAAATGGATGAAAATCTAACATCAGGGTACTCAATAAAGCTAAACCAAGAAGAATTCAACAGCTTAAACAGACCTATAACAACCAAGGAAATTGAAACAGTAGACAGTAGTTTAAAATGTTATGACTAAAACTAGTCCAGTCCCAGATAGAATAGAATTCACAGCAGAATTCTACAAGACATTTAAGGAGTATATATATATATATATATATATATATATATATATCAAATACCACTTAAATTATTCAAAGAGATAGATTAAGAAGGAGAACTCCTAAATTTCTATGAAGCCAGGTTCACTGTAATATCAAAACTAGGTAAAGATACAACCAATAAAGAAAACTAGCAACTCATATCCTTAATGAACATAGATGTGAAAATTTTTGCCAAAATACTTGCAACCCACATATAGAAACACATCAAGAAGATCATCTATCATGATCAAGTCAGCTTTATTCCAGAGATGCAGGGATGGTTCAATATTCATAAATCAGCAAATGTCATAAACTATATAAATGGACTCAAAGACAAAAATCACAGAGTCATTTCAATAGATGCAGAAAAGGCCTTTGAGAAAAACCATTGTTCATTTATGTTTAAGTCCAAATGGGATTTGGACTGGAGGGAACATACTTCAACATAATGAAAGCTATATAAAACAAACCAGCCACCAACATCAGTTGACAGAGAGAAAAAGTGGAAGCATTCCCAACAAAATCAGGAACCAGACAAGGCTATCCACTATCTCCACAACTTTTCAATATGGTGCTTAAAATCTTGCTAGTGCAATAAGACCAGAGAAGGAAATTAAAGCAATACTAATTGGAAAAATATGTTGAGTTATACCTATTTTAAGATTATCTGATATTATACCTAAAAGATCCTAAATATTACACAAAAATTCTTTGAAATGATTATCACTTTCAAAAAGTGACAGGTTACAAAATCAGCAGCCTTTTTTTTTAAACAAGTTTTTTTTTTAATTTTATTTATTTTTTATGTGTACAAATGTACTGTCTGCATGTAGGTTTGTGCACCCGTGTCGTGCATTGCCGCGGAGGTCAGAAGAGGGCGTCGGATTCCCCTGGAACTGGAGTTCTCCTGGAATTAAGTTACAGAAGGTTCTCAGCCACCATGTGGGTGCTGGGGATCGAACCCAGGTCCTCTGCAAGAGCAGTCGGTGCTCTTAACTGCTAGGCATTTCTCCAGCCCCAGCAGCCTTTCTATATAACAAATAATTAGAGAAAGTATACCTGAAACACCCCCTTTCACAATAGCCTCAAAAATATATCTAGAAATAAACTTGTCAAAAGAAATTAAAGTTCTCTACAGTGAAAATTTTAAATCTTTGAAGAAAGAGACTGAGGAAGACAGGAATTAAGGTTGACAATCAACACTTGGGACTTCGTTAAACTAAAGAGCTTTTAAAATCCCATAGAAAGCATAGCAAAAAAAAAAAAAAAAAAAAAAAAAAAAAAAAAAAAACAAACAAACCAGGAAGTGAAAAGAAAAATCCACAGAGTAGGTGTAAGATATTCACCAATGACATATCTGCCAAAGGGGTAACATCCAGAATATATATAGAACTCAAATAACAACAACAACAAAAAAAAAAAAAGCAAGAAAACAAATGACCCAATTAAAAATAGGCTATGGATCTGAATAGAACCTTCAAAAAAGTAGAAATAAATATAGGAAGAAATATTTTTAAAGTGTTTATGTATTTAGGTAGCTAAATTTAGCTTTCCAAAATGGATTTCTATGTGCTGATTACTGCCTAAATCTATGGAAATGGACTCTAGAGATTGTTCCCCCACAAATTTATGGTAAAGATGGATTCTTCCAGTTAAGGTCCAGTGGCCATCTTGTAGCACACACACCCCTTCTAGGTATTTAATCAAACTTTATGTGGCACATCTACAATATATCCTCTATACCCCAAGCTCAGAGAACATTATGGAATAAATGATGGAGAGAATTTAAGAGCCAGAAATAAGAATAAGCAGGGGTTGATAGTCTAATATCTGAAAAATATATTTCAGGTTAAAATTAATCAGAAGAAATAAAGAAGGTCACTATATTCTGATCATTGACACTTGACCAGGAAGGCATAACAAACAAAAACATATACATACCAAACTTTGGTGCACTCAGTTTTATAAAAACTGTACTGCCAGAAATGAATGGATTTCTATGTTCAGTGGATCCAGGAAAGTTAAATGAAGAAGATATCAATAGTTTAAAACATAGCCATATCATAAAAACGGAAATCAAAATAATAGTACAAGCCTTAAAACTAATAAAATGCCCAGGCCCAGATGGATTCACAGCAGAATTTTAACAGACTTGAAAAAAATATCTACAAACAATATTACTTTAATTATTTGACAAGGCTGGTCCCATGAGCTCTACTTAAAGGCTGCCAGAGAATGCCTAATTAGCTTGGTTGAGTTACCCAAATCCTATCACACATATCTCTGTTTGGTCACAATTTCTAGTAACTCTCACTGTACCAAAACTCAAGAGAGAAGTTAAAGCTCAGACAAATTAGCCATTCATACCAGACCAGCAACAACAATGCTACATCAACACAATAAACAATCAAACTTCAATTCAACAAAGTTAGGCTTGAGATTCATAGAAGAAACACAAGCCACTAAAGAAATCTATAGGCCCATATAATAATTAAAAATACAAAAACAAAAGGAAAACCAAAATAGTATGTCCCCAACAAACCTCACCACTCCTATAGAAATGTTCTGCAATGAGCAATACTTGGAGGACCTCCAGGATATAGAATTTATTTTTATTTTTTTTATTTATTATTTTTTATGTGTATGAGTGTACTGTCTGCATGTAGGTTGGTGCACCTGTGTCGTTCAATGCCACAGAGGCCAGAAGGGGGCATCGGATTCTCCTGGAACTAGGGTTAAAGATGGTTCTTAGCTGCCAAGTGGGTGCTGGGATTCAAACCCAGGTCATCTGCAAGAGCAGTTGGTGCTCATGTCTCTACCCTCTAGAATTTAAATAAACAGTCATAAACATGGTCAAAGAATACAACAAACTTAAAATACACATGAAGGGACAACTCAGAACACACAAAAAATAGGGATAATCTCTAGACTGGAGCTCAAGAAAATGAAAGGGAAGAAGGAACTCAACAGAGGTGGGAACATAGGATACTGATATCATCAAGGGAGAAATGGGAGGAAGAGAGACACAAAAGAGAGATAAATAATTCTAGTGTAAGAAACCATAGGAAATCATTTCATTCAAAAAATCTATTAACAAGTGATACATACAACACCTCTACACAAGTCCATGTGTAGCTGAAGGCTACAAAACAAGAAATAGTGCTAGGCAGGAGAAACTACACTTCCCAGTGTCAGCCAGAATAGACCAAGAGACTTCCAATATTCCATGGGCCATTGGCACAGCACTGCTTGCTGCCTAGGACTTGAAGTTAAGACCCTATTACTGAAGAAAGTACATATTTGGACACAGGATTTGGAGTAATGAAGCTGGGAATGACCTGCAAGCCACTTCCTCTGAAGGTTAGTTTTCATAGCTTTGGAGAACACTACACACCCTGATAAGAAAGAACATCTATCCATGGCAGAACCACAGTTTCAAAGCCTAACAAACATATCAATGACCAGAACAGCAAACTACGTTGGTGCAATAATTGCACTTTTATCTTGGGGATAATTTATGGCTACCTAATTGGACTTAAAACACATTCAAGGGAGGAATCTCATGTGTGGTACTGTAAATATAGCCAAACATATGGCTGGAGAGGTCATAGATCTTAGAGAAAACTTGAAGACTGCCACATCCTTATGCAAATGTAATTTATTAATATGTGAAAAGCATGTATCCTTATATTTACAGTTAATCATACCAGTCAACACTCATTAAAAAGCTTCTTTTGCACCAGATGGAGAATATTACAGAGTACCAGAACTGGTCACACACAGAGATTTTTTTTTGTGAATTACCCAAGCCTAAATGGCATATCTAAAATGCAACATCTACATCTAAGGCTCACAGAAATAGAACAAGAGGTAAAGAGAATACTAATGAATCTCTCAGTTCTCCTTAATGAAGCTCTCTCATGCAACAGAGGGCTAGGAACACAAAATGTCACAAATGACCAAATTGTAGAGAGTAAGAGTCTGAAGAATATGGGACCTTGAGGAGGACTCCTATAGTAAACTCCAGGCACATAGGGCTCAGGGACCATTGTGGGGCGGGGGGGGGGCGAAAGATTGTCAGAGGCAGGGAGGAGGTGCATGGCCTTATGGAAATAGATTCCTACAGACTCCTGAGACCTTAGTCATATGAACCTACAGCAATAATGTCAGCATGCACCACACCTATCCAAATTCAAGCAGGCACAGAACTGTGGAAATGGTCAACAAGCCCCAAACTTAGCTAAAGAATTCTTGGCTGCTGATTTCGTTTTTTTAAATTTATTATTAATTTTTTATGTGTACGAGTGCACTGTCTGCATGCAGGTTGATGCACCCGTGTCATGCAATGCCACGGAGGTCAGAAGAGGGTGTCGGATTCCCCTGGAACTGGAGTTAAAAACAGTTCTCAGCCACCATGTGGGTGCTGGGGATCGAACCTGGGTCTTCTGCAAGAACAGTCAGCACTCTTAACCGCTAGGCCATCTCTCCTTGGCTGCTGATTTCTGATGTTTGAGGAAAAATGCTGGTCTGCTTAGATGGAAGGACTCTAGATATGTTACCTAGACCCCAGTGGATGAACTTTCACTGAGGAACATCCTGGGACACTAATGTGACAGCATAGGTTCTTAATATGAATGACAGAATGTATGAATGCCAATGGAGGGGGCTATGGAAGAGTGGCAGTGGGGAAGGCCATATAGAAATGACTATGATTGACCAGGATGTTCTGTAAGAAATACACAAACATTCAATAAAATATTTTCCTCAAGAAAATATAAATTTAAGGATAAATTAAATGGAAAAGACAATTCAGAATTTGAAAAGTGAATTTTTGAGATAGAAATATTGACTAAAACTCAGGCTTAAATGAAGATGGAGTTGAAAGACTCAACAAGCCAATTCGAGGGAAATGACTCACCAACAGAATGAATGAAGTGGAAAGGAGATTATGATTGAATAAAAAAGTTGAAAAAAAAACTGGACAGTTCAAGCAAGGAATAGGAAAATTTAAAACTACAGGGATCTAATAGGCCACATATATGAGACATCATGAAATGACCAAAATTAACCATTATAGACATAGAAGGAGAAAAATCTCAAGTCAATGACATTGACCAGGTCTTCAACAGGATTGTAGAAGAAAATTTCCTTAAATTAAGGATATACCTACTGACACAGATACAAGAGTCACACAGAACACAAAGTATACATGACCAGAACAGAAATTGCCCCATAGTATATCATAATGTAAACATTAAATATTAAGAACAGAGTGAGAATACTGAAACCTGCAAGAGAAAACTCGGCAAATTATCTATGAAATAAAACTGATCAGCATTATATCCAACTATTTAGTGCAAGCTATAAAACCCAGAGATTTGTAGAGAAAATATATTCCAAGTTCTAAATAATCATACATAGCTACTCAGAATATTTTACCCAACAAAACTGTTTGTTATAGTCAAAGGGGAAATATAGATCTTCCATTACATGAAAAGAATGAAAGAATCAAGACCATAAAACTAGCCTTACAGGGAATACTTAAAGTAATACAAAAAGCTGAAGAAAGGAATGACAAAACCCACTGGGATACATAAAGTAAACAAATGAAGGTATAATCATAGAAGCACAAAACAGGATGAATAACACAAACAAATCAAAATGAGAGTAACTCATAAACAACTTTCAAAAATAACTCTAAACATCAATGGCCTCAACCCCCTCAAAAGACACAGACTAGTTAAGTGGATTTAAAAAGCAGAGTCAATCTTACTTTCAAAAGATAGGCAGTAGGTTAGGGTGAAAGGATGGAAAAATAAAACAAGCAAATGGCAAAAAAAACACGCATCTTCAACAAGTGGTGTTGGCAAAATTGGATCACCACTTATAGCAGAATGAAATTAAACTACTACCTCTTACTCTATATAAAAGTCAACTCCAGATGGATTAAAATCCTCGATGTGAAACCCAAAACTCTGAAGGCAATAGAACAAAAAGTTGACAACAGACTACAAGACATAGGCATAGGAAAGACTTCCTAAATCAGACAGCAGCTTCACAAGAATTAAGGTTGACAGTTGACAAATGGGGACTCATTAAACTCAAAAGCTTCTGTACATCAAAAGAAACAATCAAAGAAGTGAAGAGAAACCCCACAGAATGGGAGGAAACCTTCACCACAAATACATCTGACAAAGCATTGATTTCCAGAATATATAAACTACTCAAAAAACAAAGAAGAAAGAAAGCAAATGACCCACTCAAAAGATGGAGCAAAGAGTTGAACAGCGACTTCACAAGTGAGTAATTAGAGATGGCTGAGAAACATGTTAAAAAGTGTTCAACGTCGCTACTAATTAAGGAAATGCAAATTAAAACCACTTTAAGATAGCATCTTACTCCAATAAGACTGGTTAGGATCAAGAAAACAAATGATACCAAGTGCTGGAGAGGTTGTGGTGAAAGGGGAACACTCATCCACTGTTGCTGGGAATGTAAACTCATACAGCCACTGTGGAAAGCAATGTGGAGAACTCTTGGAAGACTTGGAATGAAGTCACCACCTGACCCAGCCATACCACTCCTGGGTATGTATCCACATGATTCATCTTACTGCAGAGATACATGCACAGCCATGTTTATTGCAGCTCTCTTCACCATATCAAGGAGCTGGAACCAACCCGAGTTGGCCCCTCAACTGACGAGTGGGTAGAGAAAATGTGGTACATTTACACAATGGAGTTCTATGCAGTGGTAAAGAAAGATGGCATCATGAACTTTGCAGGTAAATGGATGGAGCTAGAAGATATCATGCTGAGTGAAGTAACACAGTCCCAGAAAAACAAACGATGAATGGTATCCCTCATCTGTGAATGCTAGCACCAGTTACTTAATTGTATGGCAAACTGATCAACGTCAGTTTGATCTGAAAATAACTGTGCTCTTATATTGTAGAATCCCTTAAAAAAAAAAAACAAAGAAAAAATAAAAAACAAGCATTTATTGTAGCTGTAATATCTGCAAAAATAGACTTCAAATTAAAATTAGCCAAAGACATAAAAAGGTGGCTTTATTCTGATTAAGGAAATAAACGAGATTACAATCATAAACATACATGCGCCAAATACTGATACATCCCACATCATAAAACAAGTAGTAATTTACTTCAAGTCAAAGATTAACCCTAACTCAGTAATAGTAAGTGACTTTGCTACTCCAATATCTGCCATGGATAGGTATACTGAACAAAAATAAACAGAGAAACATTTGAATAAAAGCATATCATATATCAAATGGACCAAATAGACATCTACTGAATATTTCACACATGCATCAAATAATTCACATTTCACTCAGCAGCCCATGGAATTCTCTCTAAAACTCACCACATACTAGGACACAAAATAAACCTCAATAAGTAAAAAGATTGAAAATCCCATGTATTCTATTGGATCACAGAACAACAGAACATAAAATCAACAGGGAAATAAACTTTAGTAATTGCACAAACTCATGGATATTAAACAACAGACTCTTTAACGATGAAGGGGTCAGAGAAGAAATGTAGAAAGTAATAAAGTATTCCTGGGACTTATTTCAAATGATAATAAAACAACAACATCTCTGGGAGACATAAAAAGTGGACTCAAGAGGAAAGTTCATAGCTCTGTGTCTATATTTAAAAATCAGATAAAACTCAGAAAAAAGCACAAAATAAATAAATTAATGGTACAACTGAAGAATCTGGAAAGTAAGAACAAACCAAACTGAAAACTAGCAGACAAGAAGAAATAACAATCAGAGCAGAATTAATGAAATATAAACAAAGAAAACATCAAAAGATTGGGGCTGGAGAGATGGCTCAGTGGTTAAGAGTGCCGACTGCTCTTGCAGAGGACCCGGGTTCAATTCCCAGCACCCACATGGTGGCTAAGATCGTCTTTAACTCCAGTTCCAAGAGAATCCAACACCCTCTTTTGACCTCTGTGGCATTGCACGACACGGGTGCACCAACATACAAGCAAACAGTACACTCATACACATAAAAAATAATAAATTAAAAAATTAAAAAAAGAAAACATCAAAAGAAACAATGAACACAAGAACTGATTCTTTGGAAAGAAAAACAAGACACACTCTTAGAGCATTTATTCAAAAGAAATAAAGAACTGATGTAAATCAACAAAATTTCAGTTGAAGGGGAAACATTGCAACAGACACCAAAAAGATTCAAAATACTGTAAGAGAATATTTTAAAAACATGTTCTCTATTAAATTTGAAATCTGAAAGAGAAGGACAAATTTCTAAAATTATGGAAACCTACAAAGTTAAAGAAAGAGAACAACAGCTTTAGTAGACCCATAACAAGTAAAAGAAATTGAAACAGTAACACAAACCCTCCTTTCGGAAAACATCCCAGGTCTGGATGTATTCACAGAACTTTGGCAGACTTCAAAGAAGTCCTATAAGAAATACTACTTAAATTATTCAGAAAAGCAGAAACAGAGAGAGAAAACTCAAACTACTTCTATGACAACAGTTTTACTCTAACACCAAAGCTAGGACAAAATATAACAGAAAAAGAAAACTAGAGGTTCATATTCTTAATGAATATAGATTCATTGTTCTCAAAAACCACATACAGACACACATTAAAAAGATCATCCAGGGGCTAGAGAGATGGCCTAGTGGTTAAGAGCGCCCACCGCTCTTGCAGAGGATCCGGGTTCGATTCCCAGCACCCACATGGCGGCCGAGAGACGTCTGAAACTCCAATTCCAGGAGAACTCCAGTTCCAGGAGAATCCGACCCCCTCTTCTGACCTCCGCGGCATTACACGACACGGGTGCACAAACTTGCATATGGACAGTACATTCATACACATACATAAATAAATAAAAATTAAAAAAAAATCATCCACCATGATTAAATCATCCTTATCCCAGAGATGCAGGGATAATTGAATAAGTCAGTACAAGTAATAATAAAATAAAAAAGACAGAAAAGTAATAAATCATAAAATAGATAAAGACAAAAATAACATGATGATCTCAATAGATGAATAAAAGGCCTTTGACAAAATCTAACATGTATTTGTCATAAATGTTCTAGAGGGAAATGGATTGAAAAGAATATACCTCAACATAATTAAGGCCATACAAAATAGACCCACATATTATTCTATTTGGAGCAAAAAGTGAAAACATTCCCATCAAAATCAGGAACCAGAGAAAGCTGTCTACTACATCCACTCATTTTTTATATAGTGTTTGAAACTCTTGTCAGAGCAATAAGACAAGAAAAGGAAAATAAAGGGGTACTAAATAGCAAGTAAAATGTAAAATTATTCCTATTTGCAGGTGATATTATATATGAGATCTCAAAAATTCTAACATAAATCTTCTAGAAATAATTAACACATTCAGTGAAGTGGCAGGTTACTAAACCAATTTTCAAATACCAATAGCCTTTTTTAGAAAAAAAAAAAAAACATTGTAAATTCATATGGAAACATAAAAGACCTAGGATAACCAAAGCAATCCTGAGCACAAAGGGCAATGCTTGGGGGAATTACAATACCAGATCTCAAGCAATATAACAGCACTATAGTCATTAAAACAGCATGGTACTGCCGGGCATAGTGGCACACACCTTTAATCCTAGCACTCAGGAGGCAGAAGCAGGCAGATATTTGTGAGTTCAAGGCCAGCCTGGTCTACAGAGTGAGTTCCAGGGCAGCTGGGGCTACAGGAAGACCCTGTCACAAAAAGAACCAAAAAAAAAAAAAAAAAAAAAAAAAAACCAGCATGGTACTAACAAAAAAAATGGACATTTAGGTCAATGGAGCAAAATAGAAGTCAAACTTGAGTACACACAATTATGCCTACTTGAACTTTGACAAAGGTGCCATGAGCACACACTGGAGTAAAGACAGAATCTTCAATAAATAGTGCTGACAAAACTGGATCTCCACCTGTAGAGGAAGGAAATTAGACCCTTATCTATGACTGTGCACAAAAGTCAACTACAAATGGATCAAAAACTTCAACGTAAAGCCTGAAATATTGGAACTGTTTAAAGGAAAACATAAGTGGTACCCTACAAGACACTGGAGCAAGAAAGGACTTTCAAAATCTTACATCTGTAGCACAGGATATAAGGTCAAAAATTAAGAACTGGTACTTCATTAAATTTAGAGGCTTCTGTACAGAAAATGAAACAGCCAATGAAGTGAACAGTGAACCAACAGAGAAAATCTTCACCAGTTATGCACCTGACAGAGAATTAATAGCTGAAATATATAAAAAACTCAAAATGACAACTCCAAAGAAATTAGACTGTTTTCTTCTCACCACTTGTGCCCCTTTCCCAAAGCCCAGGGAACAAACTGTGGAAGAGGAGGCATGGTAGATTGTAAGGGCTGTGGAGAGATAGGGGTGAATCATGAGACTACAGGAATATAGTCTGGACTCCTGATTGATCAACATGACTGTGCACACAAGCTTCTCAAACGGTCTATGGGAACCTTGGGTTGTTCAAAATTTGGACATAGATACTTGCAAAGTGCACCAATTACCTGATTGTATGACATAATGAGTGATGTCAATGCTATCTGCAAACAACTGTGTTATTGTATTGTAGAATCCCTTAAAAATTAATTAATTAATTAATTAAAAAAAACATTCAGGCAGAACACTCACACACATAAAATAATATAAATTTAAAATATGTAAAAAACGTTCAACATTCTATGGGGGCTGGAGAGATGGCCTAGCGGTTAAGAGCACTGACTGTTCTTGCAGAGGACTGGGGTTCCATCCCCAGCACCCACATGGTGACTGAGAACCATCTTTGACTCCAGTCTCAGGGGAATCCAACGCCCTCTTCTGACCTCCATGGCATTGCATGACACGGGTGCACAGGCCTGCATACAGACAGTACATTCCACATTATTAGTAATTACAGATATGCAAATCAAAACCATTTTAAGATTTCATCTTACCTAGCCAGGATGCCTATGATCAAGAGAAAATATAGTATCAAATGCTGATAAGGGTGGTGAGCAAATAGAATACTAATTCAGTGCTGGGGGAATCGCAAAGTGGTTCAACTACTGTGGAATGAAATGGAAGGGTCCCAAAACTGATGAGTGGGTAATGAAATCAGGGTACATTTACACAATGGAGTTCTAATCATAAGAAAGAAGAAATCATGAAAATTGTAGGTAAATTGATAGAAATAGAAACTGTCATAGTATGTGAAGTAACAAGGACTCAGAAAAACAAATCATGTATGTTCTCTCTCATTTGAAGTTGTTAGTTCAAAATCATTGTATGTAATTATATACCCTGATATAACCACAGAAGTCGGGAAAATGGAAAAGAATACGAGTTACAGGGAAAAAGAGCAGGATACAGGTATAATAAATGGGATTGAAAGAGAGAGAGAGAATTATACAGGAACCATGGGAATAATGTAGAAGAAGGAGCTGAGGAGGGGGAGAACAGGAGATGGGTATTATCAAAGAAAAATGGCTAAAATGAAGGTACTTTAACTGGGAAAGGAAGGGATTATATAGGAGAGAGGAGAGATAAATATGTGCTGTGAAATACTCCAAAACAATATATTAGTTCAAAAGCGTATTGAGAAATACACGTACAATTGTGCTTGTATATTGCTAAAAACTATATAACAAGAAACACAGTGACCAAAAAAAATAATTTCCCTTTGAGTTTCTGGGTGGCCCAAGAGACTCCTAAAATAACACAGGCTATTGCCACACAGCCCTTGATTGCCTCCCAGAACTTGAAGTTAAGATCTTATTTCTAAAGGACAGGATATACTTCAGGCATAGGGCTTGGAATAATGGAGCTGGAACAGACCTAGAAACCTCCTCCAAGAATACTAGCTCTCATAGTGTCACCATCATCAGTGGCCAAAATTTCCTTAGCCAAGGTTGGGCGCTGCTACCCATTTCTGCCATTCTGTTCTGGGTTTGGGGACTTTGACCAATGATGTAGGTTCATAGGAACTGGGTCCCAGGAGCTGGCAGGGTTCATTTCCATTTGATCTTGCATCACATCTCTGGCTCTTATAATCTTTCCATTCCATCCCACAATGCTCCCTGAGCCCTGAGTGGGGGTGAAACTCAATGTAGGCAGCCTGTCCATGGAAGCACACTGTCTAGACTCCTAATCTTCATGGTCTGTCCATTCAGGCCCTTTTGGTTTCCTGATCTCTCATGTAGCATGGAGGATCTTCCTTACCCAGAGTTAAGAGGTAGTTAATGCCTTCTTGGATCCTTGTTCTATGTTACTCGGGTCTTGTATGTAGAAGTCACATGGTAGATGTGCTGCCAATGCATGTAATTGCACAGCTTTTTTCATGTTGAAGCAATAACAAACCAATTGAACACACATCACAATCATCCACTTTTTTCTCCATCCCATTTATTTTCTACGCTGTATTCTCTGTGATTTATTTTGGCCTCTATAATTTACTTAATCTACCTTTATCCATTACTAATTATTATTAATTTTATGCATCTATCTTTTGAATTCAGTTACTTAAACCTTATTAATAGAATCTTTTCAATCAGTTTCCAAAGATCTTAGATTATCTCAGAAGTAGTTCCTTAATTTTTTCAATATACTTCCTTTTCCTAATACATGTTAGTTTTTGCAGACCGTGTCTGATAATTCTAATGTTCATTAAAATTTTGGATTGATTTCTCAGCTTCCTGCTTGTTGAGCTTCATCTACATGTGCGTGGTTAGCTTGTGCTGCAAACCACACCTCATGTTTGAAGAGCTGAAGTCTGTGGCAAAATCCCCTCTCTGACTCTGCAAATTTGGGGGAGGCCAATTACCAGAATGAGATCCAGCAAAAGGTCATGGTTTGGAGGAGGCTTTGAATCCCACAAGGCAATGTGCAGCTGGGTTTAAAATCTATGATTTTCTTCTCGTTCAACTTACCTGAAGGGGAGATGCCTACATTTTCAGGTTAACTCAGTCAAGGTATTCTATTATGCTGTCCAATTCTGAGGACCTCTGGAATTAATTATAATCTCTCAGTCTGATAAACCACTCAGTATAAAAATTCATTTTTCTGAGTTGGAAACTAACCGCAAGATGATTTCTATGTTCAATTTCCCTTCTTTTTCAGTAGTAATTCTTTCATATAACTCTACTTTAAATTGATTAAAATGGTGCATCCTTCATATTTCATTACTTCGAGTACTTCTAAATATATAAATAAGTAAAACAAGAATTATGGGCTAAGAAACAGGGACAGAAGCTGTGTGCATTGCCAACAATGTATTAATTGTGTGTGTGTGTTTGTGTGTGTGTGTTTGTGTGTGTGTTTGCATGTATGTCTAATTGGCAGAAAGACAGCACATAATATGAGAATAATTAATTTCATAAGTCAGTGGTGATAAATGTGTTATCATCTTTTAAAATTTTCTATTATATATATATATATACATATATATATATATATAAGTTTAATATTTTGTATCTTTCTTTTTATTTATTATTTTTTTTTTTTGTCTTTTCGAGACAGGGTCTCCCAGCTGTCCTGGAACTCACTCTGTAGACCAGGCTGGCCTTGAACTCACAAAGATCCACCTGCCTCTGCCTCCCGAGTGCTAGGATTAAAGGTGTGCGCCACCACGCCTGGCCTTCTTTTTATTTCTTATATTTGTCTGTTTGCCATGCCACTGTGTCCACTGCTCTGATTTGTATAGAAATCCCATGTCATTCATGGGAGATACATTTGAATTTATCCCCACCAGATGGATAAATCCCTGGAAGCAAGATAGTACTGAGCCCTTTATGACTGTATTTTCTTTTAGTTGACACTTGAGAAATGTAATTTCTAAGTTACAAATAGCAAAAAATCATCAATCAAAAAGAACAATAAACTACAACTATCAGTTGTTGTAAAATTGGCAGTAGCAGGGCGGTAATGCTTGGGATTACTGTTGGAATAAGTAAGAGGTAATGGACCACACCACTGTGACAACTGCCAATCCAGTACTTGGGATGATTACTAAATGACCAATGGTAGAGCAGCAGAGATGTGAAAAGAGTGGATAAAACCAACAATTGAAGAAGTAGAGAATGGCCTCTTTTCCAAGTGCTGGGAAAAGGATCTTGTTGATTTTCTTTGGTGTTCCAGCCTTTGTGAGTGTCTGCCAGGCAGGAGCTAATCTCAGGAAGGCATGTTTTAGCACATCCAAGAAAGCAAACATGGAAGAAGGATAATTAGCGTCTATTCAGCATGAAACGTGGGCACAAGCAGCAGGGGAGAGAAAATTTTATCTTTATTTACAAATCTTTTTACAAAATCTGGAATATCTATCCCATCCACAATGAGGCTCTTAAAGATAATTCTCAGAAAATTATATTAATAATAAATAGTCTTTCAAAATTTTAGTTGTAATCAATGGTAATCATGAAGACATCCTTTATAGACTTAGATTTCTATTGTATCTAGTCTTCTGTATAAGAACTTTTTCTTTACACTGATTTTTTTTTTTTTTGGTTTTCCTATTTACGCTGCAGCCTTATGAAGCTGGATTTATCATTTACGTTTTCAGATTAGAAAAAGAAGCATCAGACATTTTTGCCCTCAGTCACCAGCTGTAGGACTTCATTTCAAACCATCTAAAGATGAACTCACAATTTGAAGGTAAAGGAAAATCAGGCACCCCAGCAATGACTGCCGTTTCAAGAAGATTCCGGGGCTGGAGAGATGGCCTAGCGGTTAAGAGTGCCGACCGCTCTTACAGAGGACCTGGGTTCGATCCCCAGCACCCACATGGCAGCCGAGAGCCGTCTGAAACTCCAATTCCAGGAGAACTCCAGTTCCAGGGAAATCCGAGACCCTCTTCTGACCTCCACGGCATTGCACGACACGGGTGCACAAACCTGCATGCAGACAGTACATTCATACACATACAGAAATAAATAAATAATAAAAAAGAAGATACCACCACATCATCATCTGTATTTCTATTTCAACTTCTATGAGCAAGAAGCTCAAAACAGAAAAATTGTTTATTTAACCTTTTATCAATCTGTTTATGTGTTAAACTCATTTTATTTTCAATTGATGTATTTATCAAAAGACATACAAAATAAAAACATGGCAACTTCTCTAACAGCTATCAATCGATCAGTAGTCCTAAATCTGAATGTGTAAAACGTGCCTTCGTGCTGCCCCATGAAATTCACCCTTGATGACAGCTAGGAGACAATGATGGTTTTCGTCAATTTGACAAAGCTGTTTCCAGTATGGACAGTCAGGAATGTATCTCAGAATCACATTATTTCCCCCCAAATGGTTATTTCACCCATGTTCCAGAGCCAACTCCTGTAGCTGCTCAGTGGGAGAAACGGAGCCAGTGCCAGAGTGCCTAGCGAGCTTTATTTTTGCTGCTTCATAAGGCTTTTCAGAATCTAACTCCTTCACTCTTTTTCTTCACTGTGTTTACACTGGCAAATTTAATGTTGCCTTACTCAATTTTTGCATCTAATTGCCTAGAATTTTATACAAGCGCAAAATAATTTCTCTGAAAATGTGCATTTAAAAATATATGGAGAATGATATCATGTAGCAAGAATTTGTAAGGGGCATAAAGAACCGTCAGCAGTTCATGTTTGGCCTTGTTGAATTATATTTTCCACTGAAAGGACTTTCCCCTTATGACTAATTATGATTCCAGTTAAAAAATGTTTTGCTAAATGGACTTCTGCATATGTTAGCCCAATCTTCATGAAGAATCAAATGTCTGTTCCTGATTACAATTATTTCAGAATTAATATTGAAATTTTCATGTAACCAAATTAGAAAACCAAAATTATTTGAAGGGTTTAAAGAGCTCTCTGCTGATTTATTTTTATACAAAAGCAATAATTCCATTTTAAGTGGCTTGTTTTGGTTTTCAGTTATAAATCATTTTCATGAGAAGTCACTTGGTTTCTTGTTGGGCTGAGGTATCAGTAATAGACTAAGTGGTCTTCAGGTGGCTTAAAGACTCAAAGCAGCCACTGACCCAAAATTGGAGAGATATCAAGATGGGGGTGGGGGAATATTGGCCTTGTTAATGAGAACTGATTCTAAGTAATTATACCACTGCATACCACATTTACATCAAGTATAATCCAACAGCCACTTTATTAAATCAGCACCAGGATTATAAACTAAGTGTAAAATATATGTCGAACTTTGTGAAGTTCAATTTACACTGATGTTGAGATTTTTCCAAAACATTGTGTTTTTTGTTTTCTCAAAAGTTTCTCATGAAAGTTTCGGGACTTTGAATGTTTTGTTTTGTGTACGTGACAAAATTTAGAAATCTGCATGAGGATTATTCTAAATCTCTTGTTATATATGAAATCATCGAAGGCTGACATTCTTGGACGGTTTCAGAGGACATATTTCATGATGTGCCATGAAGCAGACGAGTTCAATTTACCAACTGCAATGACTAGTTCATGTGTTAATTTGAAAATAAAAATAGAGCTATGACTCCTGATAGTCTGCCCATGATCCAGTGGATGGCCCGACACCCATGCAACCTCTGACAATGCTAAACATGTTCAGTAGTTGCATAACTACAAGAATTTGGAAGGAAAATGTGATGCTGTGATTTGGAGTAATATGGAAGGATTTGGACAAAAGTCATGGGAGGGACATAGGAGGGACTGGAGGGAGAAAGACTTGATAAAACATATATTTCGTATATGAAATTCTCAAATAAAAAATGAACAGTATTAAAGATTCTGAGTATCTACTCAGGTAGTATCTACTGCTTTGAATCCTTTTAAATGAGCAAACAATAAACACAGACAGACACACACACACACACTGTATCTATCTATCTATATATCTATATCTATATCTATCTATATCTATCTATATATGTGATACATATCTACTGCCTCATTATACATTCACATGCATGGTACACACATAAGCATGCACGCTCTACAGGGATCCATGCCTCCCAGCTCACTACATATTTTTAGGGATGAAAACTTAACTTTTCTCCTACCATGTGCCTGCTTCAACATTAGCTAGGGTTTTATGATTCCTTTTGTGTTATTCCAAAGAAGTAAATGTTATGTCACTCTTTTGAGGATATGTCATGCCTATAAATTTTCAACAAGCAATCTGCAGCTCAGTTATTTCTGATGATATGAAAGAACTTTTAAATGGTCCTTATTCAAGCACATAAAAATGAGAAAATAGAATAAAATACATTATTCCCACTGGATAAATAAAGTCTGCCTTTAGAATTTAAATATACATTCTCACTTCAACTAACCTCACCAGGCAAAAATCAACAATTTTGTAGGAAGTTTTACCAGTGTTTTTCTAAATTTTTTGATTATCCAGAAAGTATGGGAAATTAAGTGAGGTGAGAAGGAATCTAGACTTGTTCACTGACACATTTTGTAACACATAGAGAAAAATCAACCCTTCCTTCCAACCTGGCTAGGGCTTCAGCAAATTGAGTTCAACTCCCTACCTGATTCTAGTCAGCTCTCAGCCAGCTGCATAGCCAGTGATTACCCAAGAAGCAGTTCTCCTTGTAAAGTCTTAAAGGAACAGACTTTTGGCTCGGGCTAGAAGACAAAAATGGAAAAGTAGATTCCCTGCTGTGGCTTTCAACATGCAGTTGCTTCTGGTTGGCAGCGTTTGTGTCTGAGATTCTGGAGGATCCCTGTGGGAAGTTAAATCTCTAAGGCCTGCATGGATGGATCTGCACCCCAAATCCTCTTCACACAAGGAAACAAAGCTTGAAGGAATCACCCAGTGCCTCTAACACCGGAGCAGATTCTCAGTTTCCAAAAGATACTCTAACCCGTAAAGTAGGTCCTCTGTTATCATTTAAAGTGAGAGAAAGCATGTCACCACTAACACATGATTTCTGTTTGGTATAGAATTAGCTTCTAAATTATGCTCAGATAAATTAATATCAATGGTCAATCTACCTTCACATATTAATAATAGATACTCATTTTGTTATGGCTTCATATCATGCTATATAAATATCTCCATTTTTGCAAAAGTATTTGAAACTCCATTTGTTCTCTGGGAAATGCACAAATGGTTAAGAAACTTATTTCAAAAGAAAACTGCAAATACTTTTTATAAACAAAATAATCAGATGCTTAGAATTTAAAATAAAGGAAATAGAAAAAGCAAACACAGACCAAAGAAGTACCTAGTATATAAACTTCCTCACTGGAGAACCAGGGCAAAGAGCACTAACAAATATTTGCTCTAATATTTGGCTTCAGATTAATTGTGGGGTGAATATACAGGTTGGAGGAAAGTTCTGTTTTATCTGAGTTCATTCTTTTATCCCTAGCTATGACTTTGTATTGTTCAAAGATGTTGTTGTATAGGATAGATTGACTGTGGAGACACAGAGCAGACCCAGCATGAGGATTTATTTGCTGAAACCCTGCATTCTTGTAATGTTTCTGAGGGTTCCTTTCAGAATCAAGTGGAAACAAAAACAGCAAAGTGACTCACTCTGTGATAAATGAATGTGCCCAAAACATGAGCCGGTAATGCCAGCCAGGATTACTGATGTAGTCTTGTCAAGAAGAACATGAAAGGAAATAGAAAAGAGTTTCTTACACTGCCAACTTAATCAAAAGCTTCAAGCATGATAATAAAAACATTTGATGAAAAAAAAAAATGAAGATATTCAGCTGCTTTCCGGACTCCAATGAGGTAAGGTTTGGAAGAAATGTGGATTTTGGTTTACTAAAAGATATAGATATATGGCCAAATTTATGACTCAAAATCAGGCCTTCTAAGTGAATTATAATTCTTGTTCTTACCTGAAGTTTATATGGCCCATGTAAAATGAATGAAGTCACTGTTAACAGTGTATCTAGTTCAGTGGGCGTTTAGAGCTCCATTGGGGGAATGTGGGAAGATTCATCTCTAATATTGTTTGGCTGCATGCTAGATACAAGAGAAAAATTATACACAATCTAATTTATTATCCTTTGGGGGAGGGGTTAGGACAGAGGAGCATCAATTGAAGACATAAAGTTCACTGTACCTAAGCTTAGACAGTTGTACTGGAGGGATTGCCCTCTTCGTGAGGAGATTATTTTTTACCACCACTGGAGAGAACAGTTGAATTGGAAGGTATACTTGTGATTTTTCACAGTAGCTATTATGAGTCTCTGGTAAAGTGCTACATTTGTGAAGAGGAGTGGTTTCTCTCTTCAGTGTAGGGTCAGAGTTACTTGGTAAGTAGAACTCTACTTTGGTTTAACACATGCCAGTAGACCTGTTTTGATAAGTAGGGTTTGTGTTGTTTGTATGGCTAGGACAGGGTATCCATAAATGCACTTAAACATCCATCCTGGCGTTTCTGTGAAGATAAAAATGTTTGAAAATAGGAAGAGGTTAATTTTTAGGCCAGGACTCTCTGAGGATGTCAGGTTGCCTTCTGAAATGTGGATGGAACTTGTGTAATCATTTGAGGACTTTTGAAGAAAACTGTGAGGTTGTCCAAGGGAGAGGACATTCTGCCTACAGAAACCTTTGGTCCCCAAATATAGCATAATTGTTTCACGGGATTTTAGTCCTAAGTATTATAGACTCAGCAGTCCTCACAATCTATGACTACATATCATACCTTAAATGGTTTTAATATATATGAACCCACTATAAAGGACCAGAAAACTAATGTTCAGAGAAATTGAGCAAATTACCCACATCATAAATTAATAATAGAGTAGAACAAGGTTCTCTTTTACTCCAGAATCATTTTTCCACAGCTGCTGTATTTTATAAATATTTATTTATAACCATGATTTATCCATGATAGAAAAAATATAGCATGATTTTTAAAATGTTCTCTAAACAGGTTATTCTGTTTCTATAAGTCTCCTCATACACCTTTAATTTCACATACATTTAAATTTCATTTATCAGAAAATACTATGCAATTTTACCAAGACTACAACATAAAATGAAAATCAAGTAACCAAGACAAATGCAGTAAGGAGATGCCTTTCTACTGTATCAGTCACGCTGTTTGAAGAAATTCTGTTTTCTAATTAAAAGATAATCATGACCTAAATATATGTTCAAATATTTTTTACATCTTGTTAATGAATATGGTATTTATCCTCAAATGAATAAAAATATGTTTTTAGGCAGATTATGTACCATTTTTTAAATCTCAGAGCTATTTTGCTTGTGTGAGTTTTGGGATTTTTCTTTTCTTTTTTTCTTTTTTTTTTTTTTTTTGCTGTTTAAGAACTTTGTGCATACATATATTTTGAGTGCAGCCATCTCCCATTCCCTCCCCTTCCTGTACCTCCACTCTTTCCTGCTAACTTGTTTTTGGAACCCCTGAGTAAACGTAGCTCTGGCTGTAGGTATTGGCTCTAGCTTTTCAGTGTGTGCATCCCTGAACGGCATTGACTCCTTCCCCAAGCAGCAGTAAGTTGCCAATAACTTCTCGGTTAGAGGAACAGGGTCGGGTGAGTACTCCCTGTTCAAGCTGGGATTATGGATGGCTTGACCATATGTAGACCTAGTGTATGTAGTCATAATTGTGAAACACACAGGTAAATGGATATAGCCAGAAATAATTCTTCTGAATGAGGTAGTCAAACCCAGAAAGAAAAGTGTCTCTTGTTCTCACACACAGACATATATTACATACATTATATATTATAATGTGGACAGTTGGCAGTTACACTAACACCAAGTTGTCAAGCATAACCATTTGTGTAGCTCCATGCAGGAGCCTCTATTGCACTGTCTTAAATAATGCACAATATCAACTATGAAGTGTTATATTTCTCTAAACATAAGGCCAAAGTGAAATAAATCCAGAATGGGAAGCATTCAAAGGCCAACTGTTCTGAATTGTTCAAAACTTGATTGATGAGAAAACTAGACCAAATTATGCCACCATTATAAACAACAAAGGTCGTTTTCTATTGACAAAAACTGAAGAAACCAAAAAAAAAAGAAAAGAAAGGAACAAAAATAAATTTCTGAAATGAAACAATAAAATGTTAAATTCAATGTAGCCTTTGGTTTCATCCTAGGTCAAAAGAACAAATAATATGAGAAAAAAACATGTGAATATCCAATTTTATTAAATGAGTCTTGTTTTCTTATATGTAATCAAACAATACCATGGTTTTTTAAATTTATTTTATTTTATTTATTTTTGTATGTGTATGAATGTATTGTCTGCATGTAGGTTTGTGCACCCGTGTCGTGCAATGCCACAGAGGTGAGAAGAGGGTGTCGGATTCCCCTGGAACTGGAGTTCTCCTGAAACTGGAGTTTCAAACGGTATTCGGCCGCCGTGTGGGTGCTGGGGATTGAACCCGGGTCCACTGTAAGAGCGGTTGGCGCTCTTAAACACTAAGCCATCTCTCCAGCCCCGACCATGATTTTTTTTTTATAATGCTTTTACTGATGTTTTGTGTATTTCAGACATCATTTCTCAGTTCAGTTTAGACATATTCCCCTTTTCCTTCCCCTCACCCCACCCCACCGCAGATCATGCATTTTGCCATAAATGTCCTGTATCTTTCTTTCCATATACCATGATTTTTATGATGAATTATTAAGGGGTACAAAAAACAACTTTGTATGTATGAGTCTATGCACATGTAATAATGGATGATAGATGATGATACATAGATAGATTAGATAGATAGATGATAGATAGATGATAGATAGATAGATAGATAATATAGGTGATGGTAGGTTTATCACAGAGATAGAATTACAGAGATGTTGCATGAGAGAAAAGAAAAATATGCTAAAACTCACAACTGGAGAATTTAGTTACCAGCTTTTTCTTCTATTTTCTGTTCTTTTGTTTCAATTTGTGAATAGAATTGAAATTTTAAAAAACTAAAAATGCTGAGCATGATATACACCAGTGATTTCCTTTCTCAATACAAAGAATAGAGAGAAACCAAAAGAATGTATCCAAAAGGAGAGATGAAAGATCACCTGACCTTTTCCTGAGAGTCTTCAAGGTACTCAGGGAATTCATATACACTTGAAGCAAAGATCTGGTGAATAGTACAGAAAGTATTTCAGCCAAAGTTCTCTGCAATTGTGGCTGATCAAGTGAGCACATGCTTTGGGGGGGGGGGGTGGAGTGTTCATCTAGAATTAGAATGGAGTCCTGGAAAACTGAGTGTCTGTTCTTCTGAACATCTGAACTCCCAATAGGTGTCTAGAAGTTATAACAATATTCTAGTGAGCCCTCATGGGAAGATGCTATCCAACTAGATTTGGTTACTGCCAAAGAAAAGTGCTCATCCTGGCCATTCCCATAAGTACATTGAATACCTGTCTTTGGGTGGTCACAAGCACATCAGAGTTGAACACATAACCTTTACTATATTGCCACAAAGATGACCCATTTGGACTGCCCACCTACTGTTAATGTTCATGATTTTACAGGAGTAAAATCTGTTGAACAAAGAGTGTTGAAATAGCCTCAAAATGATGAAGAATCTCTGTGGACCTGGATTACCCTGCAATACAGCACCATCTTTCAACTCTTGAGCACACTCAAGCTCAATAAAAGCTGAAATCAAAATAGCAAAGGCCATTTGGAAAGGATGTTATTACTCAGAATTATGTAGACATTTCCATCGATAGTGAAAATGGCTCATATTGTTATCAATTTAATGGGGAAATTTACAGCTTTAATGGTCATTTTGGGTTATAGCCAAATACTCAAGCCTTTTTTTAACTATAGTTTATCTTTTTTGTTGTTTTTTTGTTTTATTATTTGTGTTGAGATCATACAAGTTGATCTGCAAAGGTGATTTAATGCTACTGTAAGTTGTCCATATTACTGAAAATTCCTTGAAAAACACTCATCAATTGTGGTCAAGTGAAGTACATATGATAGACAAATTATTGAAAATCGAAGAAGGTTTTTCAAAACCGAGTTTCATTGTCTAAAATGACCTCTTTTCTGTGTATTCTTCAGTCTGTGTGAGAATGTCATAGATATTTATTTTGTCATCAATAACATCATAGCAATTCAGAATGCTCGGAGAACAGCAAGTCACAATACTGCCTCCTGATTTAATGTAATACACAAAGAGAGCATTTAAAATACTATATATCCTAAGCTTACAGAAATGAAAGAGATGTAGATGACACCATCTAGCAACTGGCTTGGGTCCTTCAGTGACCTCAGACATCTACCTGAATTTCCCAGAAGCACCTTCAAAGTGGGGCCATTTTTGATTCTTTATTTGATCTAGGTGTTTCTCTTCACTGGGAATCATTCATATCTGACAATATTGACAGGCTTTTCTGCATTAAATTTTAGAATTGGTGCCCAACTCTGAGATCATGGTCCATGGGTATGCTTCTCTCTAAAGAATCCATCCCCAAAGACAACAAACATTACTGCCCCATTTTTATATGCAGGAGGTGCTTCAGTTGGGTGACAATCAAGTTGTAAATGTCTTCATTTCCCTGCTAGAATACAGACAATATATATCCTTATAGCAGCCAGATTACCTATCAAACTATATAAGATTTCAAATGTGTAAAAATAGAAAAAATAAAGAGCTATGTACAAAATAACATGAATTGAAATAAAAGACAAATGTAAGGAAAAATAGTGAGTGACTTCAAAAACTCAAAGAGAAGAATGAGAGCGAGAAGGCTGAAAATGAAGTTCAGTGGCAGAGTATCTGCTTAGTGTTTTCCAGGTCTTGTTTTCAAGTTTCAGCAATGAAAATCAATCATTTAATCAAGCAATTCAAAACACAATAAAGGAGATGACAGAATGAGAGAGAAATATGGAAGGCACTGAACATTAAGTATTTCTTGGGTGGAGCCACTGACTTTTAATAAATCCTACCAACCTGCTCCCTGCAGCTCATATGATTCTCATTTCCTACCATTTGGCTCAATCAACTGAGTAAACAAACTCCATAGTATCCAAGAAACTATATTAATTCAACTAGAACCTTCTCCTAAAAAGACTGGAATGTGTTTTGCCTGCTTGACCAGTGGCTTTTTGTGCTGCCCATGAGCCACCCATACACGTAGTTCAGACGTAATGACCCTCAGCTCCACTCTGACAGATTCACTGAAGGAGAATTGCTCTATGCTTTGCTTCAGTCATTAAAAATCTTTACATTTTCATTCAAAGACTTAGGCATATTCTTTCCCAAGAAAACTATCTTACTAAGAGGAGGTACGTTGGCCTCTCTGGAGGCTGAACTAATTTTCATTAAAAGAAGCTACACCCTGGGACCCTTAGACCTTGTGTTGAAAGCTAGTATCAAGGTGGGCCCTTGTTATGCACCTGGAGTATTTGTCTGGTCTTCTTGGGGTCAGATATACACTTAGAAACCTTTGCTAAATGCCTTTCCAATGCTTTCCACACTTTATTTTGGGACCTAAATCATTTTCTTCTCAGATCTCTGGTGTCTGAGACCTGACTCCAACCCTTCCCCTCCCAACACACAAACACACACACACACACACACACACACACACACACACAAACCACTAGGCTGGGGTATTGTTCTTTGATCTTCTTGTTTTCAGGCAATATATAGGAGAGACTGTTCCCATGATTCCCCTTGCCCGTTAATAATAAAAATGTGTTCAAAGGTGACTTGCTACATGAACCTTTTAAGAGGTTGGCTTATTTTTCATGAATTCCCTTTCCCCAGATGTCCAATTATTTAAAAGTCGAAAAATAATAAATCAGTGGTAAAGTTAACACCAAACATTATTACCAAATGATACTCCACAGCTGCTGGATTTCACCTAAAAATAGGAAACCTTCATTTCCCAAAGACAATGGAAGGGACAGATACAGTAAATCACAAGGTTTGTGATGTGATAAAAAGAAAGTATTGTTTATACAAAGAATAGTTGCTTCTTTATAATGTCAACATGTTTCTATACACAGGAAAAGTTGCCTGATGGATAGGATAATATCTTGATGAACACCCTTCCAATGAGCACACAAGATACATGGAGAAGTCAGCTTACTGAAGAATAAATTGCTTTTAATTTTCTTTCATGTCAGATGACAGATTTCCAAGAAATGTAAAGGACTGGTTATTTAACTTCCTTGAAAAATAAAAACTTATCCTGATATAGATCTATAGATGCTGGTAGGAAATAGTGAACACTCTGTGTCAGAAACTGGATTCCCCAAATTCTAATCTCTGCACAAAAATCAGTCCCACACAACCACAGTGTCAATGGCAATCCAAGTTCCAGGGGACAACCAGAGCCCAGACAACCTCACTGTTCCCTGAGAGCAATTGGCCATCTTTGTGGGTTATTCCACATGGAGACATAACCTCTGAACAAGTGTTATTTTCTACCTAAGCGTCATGGTGAAGACAGCCTACACTAACAGAGCACTTTGTGCTTTACTTGTAAGACTAAGAAAAATGTAAGAGACTTACTCTCTCCTTAGAGAAAGATATTTATAGCAAATAAAACAAGCTAAAGATCAGTTTCACACTAGATAAGAAATGTTAGAGGAAGTAAAGAGATGGTTGGATTTGCAACCATTTTCACCTCTTGAATGTATTCAAAGGAGTTTTAAAATTATGCAGCAAATTGCTGTATATACTACAATCCTAGTAGCAACAGAATAATTCTGCTAATGTATACTATATATTTTTCATTATGCAATGTAATAACATAAGATACTACCTATCTTACAACTAAATTAAGGTCAGGCAATGATTTTTAGCCAAACATGATATGATGATGACTGAAATACCTGATGTTCTCACAACTACAGTTGCTACTGGTATCTACTGGGAAGAGATTTCTGACTCCAATGATCTAGAGTGCTCAGGCTTGTCTCCTACAACAATGAATTATTCAGCACCAAAGCTGATGGTACCAAATCTGAGAAACCATTACATTCTTGTTTGACCTCAGCAGATTTCCCTGATCTCAAATTATCTGGAACGGTCTTTTTTATATGATCTTTGAGAATGTTGATTCAGAGCACCTTTGTCTGTCAGTTTTAAGTCAGGGAATAAAACAGTTTTCAATTTTCTAAATTAATACTTACAGAAATACTTTGGATAATTTCTGACTGTACTCAATCCATAATTAGATGTCTTATCAGTAAAACACAAAATCCAGAATAGATAACACAGATTTCACTTTCCATCTTGTTGCGACAGGATCTACTATGATCAAATGGCCGCATCAACTCTCAGCTGAAAATGGCTTCAATGCTAGGGCACTCACTCTCTCAACTTTCAGATAGAATGATCAGAGAATATGAAGCTAATATTGTTTACAGCATGATATTATGACAGCTAATTGAAACGATGGTTTGATAAAATGCTTTTTAAAATCTAAAGCAAGTAAAATCAGCTGCAATTGACTGGAGGGCAAGGTTTTCTGATTCTTTTTTTCTTCCTTTCCTTGACATCAAAGAGACAGTAATGATAAATGGCCTACTCTCTTCTGTGGGATCATTGATTTTTTTTTAATCCTCAAGAGTTTTCATAGTAGTCTTTATTCTTCTTCAGTGAGCTTTAGTTTACCCTACTTTGAAGGCCAGGTATCCACAAGGGTAGAGAGTAACCTGTCAAAATCAGAACAGTGTTTGATGAAACCCCCATAGCAACATGTTCAGGAAATATCTGAGCACTGACTTGGCAACTTCTCAAAACTGGAAACCTCAAGATTAAACATGTACTGAAGACTTCTTGGAGAAACAGAGTCACACATGCCAGTTTTGTCTGCTTAGGCA
The DNA here is from genome assembly GCA_009823505.1 of Rhizomys pruinosus. NCBI lineage: Eukaryota > Metazoa > Chordata > Mammalia > Rodentia > Spalacidae > Rhizomys > Rhizomys pruinosus. The sequence continues at coordinate 1,306,796 of VZQC01000816.1, read as the reverse complement.
ATCATTCTTCCCATTTTGACAGGAACCATGTACTGAACATGCCTGGATTTGATGAATAAAATGGATGTTGCTCCAGTCCAATGTTTACAAGAATTGATGGTAAATCCTTTTAAAGGTGGTTTTATGGCCATGACTGAAACCTTAAGTAAAAGGACTAACTATGGTGCTGAAAAAAAATATGAAATCTACCTGATACTCGCTGGGTACATTTCCAGATGTTCAATGAATTTTCTTTGGTGGAAGTTCAGGATTTCTAGGCACTGCTTGCCAAGGAAGATTTTATTGGCTGCCTACATGTGTCGATGCTGCTTTGGCTAGATTAATACAAATATTTAAGAAGTGATTAAAAAGAACCAAGAGTTCCATTTTTTAAGTTACCAGAAAATCAACTTATCCAATTTATTTCAAGGATGGTTTCTAACCTGACTGTTGATCCAATTGAATATCAGTATAAATCGAACAAAATGTGCATATAAATAAAAGTATAGCACACATAATTTCCTCAAAATATTTATTTCTAGTATTAGGTTTTTATTTCTATAACTTAGGAAACACCTTAAGATATTTAGAAATAAGAATTTTATTTCATGAACTAAAGAACAAATTTTAATACCTATATTTAATAATTACTTGAGAATGCTCCCAGAACTCTGAAAGAAAACAATACTAGAAGACACAAGAAATCTTTCACATATTATCTAATTATGAATTTACAGGATTTGTACTAAACCAAGTTGAAAGCAGTTAACTCTGACTTGATCAATGTGCTTCATGACTTAGAATCAATGAAGCCCAACTATTGGCTAATTAGAGTTTAACTAATAATAAAAATATCCAAGGCAAAGTTCAGAACTGCTCTTGTAGAATTGTGGTAATTTATGTTATATATGGTATATGTACCTATGGGAAAAGATCCAATTGTTCATAAGTCTTTATTCACAATGTTACTCTATTTCTTGCAGAGGTTGATACCAATGTTTAAAAACACTAAGCTATATTAAGATATGAAAAGTAGACCGGTCAACCAAAGAAGGATGAATTTTGATTCTCAATATCCTATTTTGGAACTGCTTCTCAATGTCATTCATAGGATCATATACACTTATTCTTTTTGTGGTAATTTTTTATTTTTTAATATATATTTTGTACAAGATTATCAAATCTAGACCCGTGTCCCCCACCCTACCCCCCCACCCCACCAGAGCTCATGTATTCTGCCAAACATGCTTTTAATCTCTTTCTCAGTCTTTCTTGATATTCTCCATGTGGCAGTTGACTGTTTTGAGCAGAAGTTCACTGTTTCAGTCAGTTTTTCGATGCAGTCCTTTCTGTTGTTGTTGTTGTTGTTTCCAATATGCATCACTACCAACTGCTTGGACAAAAGCTCAAGGGGCTGTGCACAAGAAATACTTACAACTAGGTAATTGGCACTAGCATCCACAGATGAGGGATACCATTTGTCATTTGTTTTTCTGGGACTGTTACTTCACTCAGCATGATGTCTTCTAGCTCCAGCCATTTTCCTGCAAAGCTCATAATGTCATCTTTCTTTACTGCTGCATAGAACTCCATTGTGTACATGTACCACATTTTCTCTATCCACTCCTCAGGTGAGGGGCATTTGGGTTGATTCCAGCTCTTGCTATTGTGAAGAGAGCTGAAATAAACATAGCTGTGCATGTATCTCTGTGGTGGGGTGAGTCTTGAGGGTACATGCCTAGGAGTGGTATGGCTGGGTCAGGTGGCAAGTTCATTCCAAGTCTTCCAGTGTCCTCCACTCTGATTTCCATAGTGGCTGTACGAGTTTACATTCCCACCAGCAGTGGATGAGTGTTCCCCTTTCCCCACAACCTCTCCAGAACTTGGTATCATTTGTTTTCTTGATCGTAGCGTAGCCAGTCTTATTGGAGTGAGATGATATCTTAAGTGGATTATTTGCATTTCCTTAATGATTAGTGATGTTGAACACTTCTTAAGGTGTTTCTCAGCCATCTCTAATTCCTCACTTGTGAAGTCTCTGTTCAGTTCTTTGCTCCATCTATTGAGTGGGTCATTTGTTTTCTTTCTTCTTTGTTTTTTGAGTAGTTTATATATTCTGGAAATCAATGCTTTGTCAGATGTTTCTGCAGTGAAGGTTTCCTCCCACTCTGTGGGATTTCTCTTCACTTCCTTGATTGTTTCTTTTGATGTACAGAAGCTTTTGAGTTTGATGAGGTCCCATTTGTCAATTGTCGACCTTAATTCTTGTGCAGCTGCTGTCTGATTTAGGAAGTCTTTTCCTACGCCTATGTCTTCTAGTCTGCTGCCAACTTTTTCTTCTATCACATTCAGAGTTTGGAGTTTCACGTTGAGGTCTTTTTTGTGTTTTTGGTCTTTTCGAGACAGGGTCTCCTTGTAGCCCCAGCTGTCCTGGAACTCACTCTGTAGACCAGGCTGGCCTTGAACTCACAACGATCCGCCTGCCTCTGCCTCCCCATCTGGAGTTGACTTTTGTACAGGGCAAGAGGTAGGGGTTTAATTTCATTCTTCTGCAAGTGGTGATCCAGTTTTGCAAACCACCTGCCGAAATGCTGTCTTTCTCCATTGTGTTTCTTGGCCCCTTGTCAATATGAGATGGCTGAAATTGTATGTGCTCAGGTTTGGTCTCAGTTTTGTTCCATTGGTCAACAGGTCTATTTTGACCAGTACCAGGCTGTTTTTATGACTATAGCCCTGTAGTACAGTTTAAAGTCTGGTATAGAGATCCCCCCCCCCGTGTTGCTCTTTTCTCTCGGGGTAGTTTTGGCTATTTGGGGTCTTTTATTTTTCCAAATGTATTTAAGGACTGTTTTTTTTTCCAAGCCTGTGATGAAACTCTTGGAAATTTTAATTGGGATTGCATTAAATCTATACAAGAGTTTTGGTAGAATGGACATATTTACAATATTAATTTTCCCAGTCCATGATCATGGGAGGTTTTCCCATCTTCTGATGTCTTTTCAATTTCTTTCTTTAAGGGTTTAAAAATTTTTGTAGATATCTTTGGTGTCTTTGGTTGGTTTGTTCCTAGGTATTTGATTGTTTTTTGAGGCTATTGTGAGGTGGAAGTCCTCCTTGAATTCCTTCTCCAGTTGCTTGTTGTTAGTGTAAAGAAAGGCCACGTCTGATTGTTGTTTATGGTAGTTTTGTATCCTGCCACTTGAATGAAGCTGTAATCATTTTTTTAGGAGTTTTCTTTGGTGAAGTTTTCTTCAGTATCCCCTTAAGTAAACAAGCTATCATCACAAAATAGGGATAGCTTGACGTTCCTCTGTTTCCAATTAGTACTCCTTTATTTCCTTTTCTTTCTTCTTGCCTTATTGCTCTAGCAAGTGTTTCAAGGACATATATTGAAAGAGGAGTTGTGACAGGGTGCATCCTTGCCTGAGTCTACATTAAGGGAATGTTTTCTGTCATTTCCCCATATTAGGATGATATTGGCTGTGGTGTTTCCTTGTATATGCTTTGATTACATGATGATGATCCCTCCAATCCCAATTCCCTCTAGACTTTAAGCTTAAAAGGGATGCAGGATTTTGTCAAGGCTTGTTTTTCAGTACAATTGAGATATATGGTGTGGTTTTGTGTCTTTCATGGCCATTTATGTGGCTTGATGGATGTTTATTGATTTTTTTGGTGTTGTTAGCCATTCCTGCCAATCTCTGGTATGAATCCAACTTGTCCATGATGGATGATCTTCTTTGATGGTGGGTCTGTATGTGATTTGATTTGCCAGTATCCTGTTTAGAATTTTTGGCATCTGTGTTCATTAAGGGAGATGGATCTATAGTTCACCTTTATTATTTGTTTATCTTCTTGCCTGGTTTGTGGTATAGAGTGACTGGCTGGCTACATAGAAGGAACTTGGAGGATTCACCTGTTTTGTATCCTTTCTAAACCATTTCAGAATAATGGTTGTAGGTCTTTTTGAAATGTTTTTTAGAATGTTTGCTGTGTAAACTGCCTGGGTCCTGGGCTTTTTTTTTTCCTTGGGAGGTTTCTTATACATCTTCACTTTCTTCATAAATTATGGGTTTGTTAAGCTGCGATCGGATCTCTTCTTTGGTTGAGCTTTTGGAGATTCCCAGAATTTCAAGATATCATTCCATTTTCTTCTAGGTTTTCAACTTGGTCGTTAGGTTTTTGAGGTCTTCCTGTACTGATCCCGTTTCGTGCTCTTTTCCTTGTCTGTTGTGACTACTTTCCCTTTTCATCACGGATTGTATTGATGTGGAGTTGTTCCTTCTATATTGCTTTTGGTTAACTGGCTAGATGGCTGTCTATCTTTTGTTATTCTTCCAAAAGAACCAACTTTTGGATTCATTGATTTTAATTGTATGTTTCTGTTTCTATTTCATTGATTTCTGCCTCTCGATTTTTGTTAGTTCTTCCTGTCTGGTGGGTTAAGGTTCAGCTGTGGTGTGCCCTCTCAAGTGTGTTTTTAGTCTGCAGTGTTAACATGTCACCTGTGCTCTTTCTCGTTTTTTCTAATGTAGCCACCCAGGGCTATAAACTTCCCTCGTAAGGACTGCGTTTTAGGTATCCTCTGGTAGTTTTGTTGTTTGTGTTGTGTGTATTATCATTGTCATTCAGTTTCCAGAATTGCTTTTTGGTTTCTTTCTTTATCTCTTTCTTAGACCCGCATAATTCAAGAGTGTGTTGTTTAGTCTCCATGTGTTCTTGTAGGGATTGGGCTTAATCCTGGAGTTGTATGTTGAGCTTTATTGAACTATGGGTCGATAGAATGCATGAAATTATTTCATCTTTTTGTATTGTGTGGAGGTTTCTTCTGTGTCCAGTATGTGGTACGATTTTGGGAGAATGGTCCATGCGGTGCTGAGTAGAAAGTGTATTTCTCTGGTATTAGGGTAGAATATTACAGTAGATGTCTGAGGTCCATTTGGTGTATCTAATCATATCATTCAGATGTCTCTCTGTTTGATTCTTTGTCCGGTTGATATGTTCCAAAGGGTCAGTGGGTCATTCAAGTCCCCTACTAATGAGTGTACTGGGTGTCTAGTGGGACTTGTGGTCCTGAGAATTGGTCTTTTATAAAGTTTGGTGAACCAGAGTTTGGGGCAAATAATATTCATAATTGTGAAATCTCTTGGTGAATTGTTCCTTTTGATAAAAATGTATGGCCTTCTTTGTCTCTTCTATCTTCTGTCTTTTACTTTGAAGATCTAATTTTGTCTTGATATTTAATAGCAACACCTGCTTTCTTTTTTTGGTTACCATTGCTTGGAATATTTTTTTCCATCCTTTCACTGTTTAAAGGGGGTGGTGCCTGTCCTTTGAAGGGAAGTGGTTTTCTTGTAGGACAAAAATAAATCAATGGATTCTGGTTTCCTAATCCAATCTCCAACCAGTCTATGTCTTTTGATTGGGAATTAGTCCATTAATATTTAGGTTTATGATGATAGGTTTGTTTTTCCTTTTTCCTTATTATATAAAAAAAAAAGGTTTTTTTGTTTTTTTTCCTTCTTCTTCGCAGCTTTCATCTTTTATTGAATTTTCCTCTTTCTAGGTACCTGGGGATGGTTGCTCCTTTCTTTCTGTCCTTTGAATTGCTTCAAGTATCTCTGAAGGTTTGTTTTAATGGACGTGTATTCTTCAACTTTTTATGTCTGAGAGGTTTTTCTCTCTCCTTCAAATATGATCAACATTTTGCTGCGTATAGTAACCTGGGGTTGGCATCTATTTGTCCTTTAACACTGGGAATGCTTTGTTCCACGTTCTTCTGCTTTCATAGTTTCCTTTTGCAGAGAGTCAGTTTGTAAGTTTGGATAAGGTTTCCCCCTTAATGTCACTTGTTGTTTTTCCTCATTCCCTTGTGGCTTTCCGGGGCATTATTGTCTTTGTTTTGGGTTGTCTAGCATTTTAACTTGATGTGGCATGGAAAGTTTCTTTTCTGTCTTGTCTGTTTTGGAGTTCTGTGGCTTCCTTATTGTCTTGTTTGGCTCTTTGGGTTGTCTTCTTTTAGTTGGGAAGTTCATCTAATATTCTATTGAAGTATCGGGGATCTACCATTCTCTTGGAATTTCTTACCTTCCTCTTATTCCTATGTTACTGGTTTGATCTTTTCATAGCTGTCCCCGCAGTTCTTGGTTTGTTCCACCATTGGTATTTTTTAATTTTTTATAATCTTATTGCGTGTTTTATTGTTCTGTGTTATCTTCCAGGTACTGATATTCTTTGCTCTGCTTCCTTCATATCTGTTCTCTGAGGCTTTTTTCCATTCCTTTCCTCCTTCCTCCGCTTAGATGAGTGTTTGAGTGTCTTTTTTTTCATTTCCTCCTCTTCTGATTTCTTTAGTATTTCCATTCCCTTCCTTTTGGATCTTCTCAATCCCTTCCTGTAGCTCTTTGCTTCATCCTGTTTGGTTTGCCTTATCTTTTTCAACATGTTGATCCTTTTTCAGTGTTTCCACTACCTTCTTGAGCCTTCATAATGAATCTCTATCTTAATTCTTTATGATTTGCTCTTTGAAATCTCTGCAGTGGCGTATTGCTTGTTTTTCAGCATGGGGCTTGAATGGACGTTGTCTGGTTGTTGTTTTATTGTTTGTGTTCTGTGATTGAGTTTTTTCGGTGTATCTTCCCTACATCGATTCTTCCCCAAATCAAGTTCAGGCATATATCTGCTTATCCACTTCCCTCTACCACCCCCACCCCATCCCAGCTGACCCAGCCAGATAGGGTCATTGCCGAGCGAAGACCTTTTGAACGGTTCTGCGGATTTGTTTTTTTTGGTTTTGTTTTTTAACAATAAGTGATAATTTGTGAGTACAAGCATCCTTCATGTAAAACCAATTTGCAAGCAGTTGTGCCCAAACCCACACAGCTCATGGGTCCCACCATCCAGCACGGGGGGCTTGTATGTTCAATCAAGTTGATCAAATGAGTGTCCAGTCTATATTGTTGTAGTTTCACCATTCACCCCAATTGCAGCCCTTACATTCTACCATGCCCCATCTTCTGCAGATTGTTCCCTAGGCTTAGAAAAGGGGCACAGGTGGATGAGAAGCAAAACAGTCTACTTTCTCTGGAGCTGTTGTCTTGGTCTCTAGTCAATTCTGGCTGTTTTCTTTCATGGGCTGTTTCTTTAAATATGTTCATGAGTGTGTTTCTGATGTCTGTGTCCTGGGCCATCCCCAGGGGGATCCCACTGTAGGAGTCTTCTACAGGGTTGGTAGAGTTTAGTGTGGGATTATCCAGCACATTTCCCATATTGTCTCTTCTTCTTGGTCCTGGCATATGGGCTTCTCCTTGCCTGTATTCCAATGTGAGTCCCAAATGCCTCCTCACTGTGTTTAAGGCTTGCTTTGCTTGTCTCCCTCAGAGGCTTTTGTAATCCCAGCTGGGGAGGGGGCTCTTTAGCCCGCCTGTGCTTCAGGCGGTCTTGGGAGATCTCTGATCTCCAAGACTCACACAACCCCACATTTTATACCAGCTGGGAGGATAACTCTGTCCCCACAGCCACAAAAGCCAATTAAGCCAAAGATATCTAGATTAAGTCAAACAACAATCCACCTTGCTGAAGCACCCAGTTCCTACCTACCTTCCTGCACTTCAGGAGGTCTTGGGAGATCTCCCACTTATTCTTTTTTTCTCCCACTTATTCTTTTGTTTATTGAATTTTTACCATTTTTATTTATTTGTGTGTATTTGTGTGTGTGTGTGTGTGTGTGTGTGTGTGCATGTGTGTGTGTTCATGCACGTGCCTGCACAGGTGTGAAAGTCAGAGTACTTACAGGATCTCTGTTCTCTCCTTCCACTCTCTGGGTTCCAGATATCAAATTCAGGTCATCAGAGTTCATGAACAGCACCAATACCTTCAGAGCCAACTTAGCACCTAACCCACCCTTTACATATCCTAAATGGTAAAGATGATTTACTTTGTTTTTGTAGTTCTTCAATTTCTGCCTGACCACAAAAGAAGGAGCAAAAGAAACTTGGTTTGTTCTCTGGATAGTCCTGTGGAAGTCTCAGAGGCCCAGCTCCTTTATCTTCTGTACTCTCTATTCCCTAATGTGGATAATGTGGGTGCCTAGGTCTTCTTTATTGTCCCCAGGAGCTAATGTATTGAAATATACATCCCCAGTCTGCAGCAACTGCAGGAAAGTAGAAACACCTTTAGAAGGTGTGGCCCAGAGAAAGAACTTAAGTCATTCTTTCCTGCTCTCACTCTCTGCATCGCTCTCTCTGTCTCTGACTCTTCTCTCTTTTCTTAGGACTTGATGAACTGTCCTGTTGTACAAATTCCCACCATGATGTGCTGTGCTGCCACAGACACAACATGACATGGTGAAATAACCATAGACCAAAACATCTCTGAAATCATGAGCGAAAACAAACCTCAGGTCTTTGTCATGATGATATAAAGCTGATGAACACAGCCAGCTGTACCACTGTGAGGCCTGGGCCTGATTATACAGATGAAGAGGACTTTATGCAGAGCATAGATATCCACGATGCCTGGATGTTCTCTGGCGCATTCCAAGTGAAGGACTCAAAGATGAGCTTGTGGCACAGAGAGAAGAGCAATGTAACACTTTTCATGTAATTAATACATTAACTAGAATATTGGGCTTGGTTGTTAAAGGTTAAGAGAATGGAGACAGAGAAAATAGATAAGCAGTGGGATCTGTTTAAAGGCTAAACTTAATAAACTAAATTATTGAGATTTAATGACAGACGTGTTCTTGTCAAAGAACATGATAAAATATGGAGAATATACAAATACAAACCTTATCTTGAAATTGAAACCACTATCTTCTATTATTTCTCCTTAAAATAATTTTCTCAAAATTTTTTTTATCAAAGTTTTGTGCATTTCATACATTTCTTAATCAAATTTAGACTCATTCTCCCCTCCCTGCCCCCACCACAGCAGAGCTCATGCATTCTGCCATACATGTCTTTCATCTTTTTCTCAGTCTTTTTTTTTTTTAATTTTTTGATGCAGAAGTTTGCTGTTTCAATTAGTTCCTTGGCACAGTCTTTTTGGTTATTGTTGTTCCTTCTCATTTGTATCGCTCCAAAATATGCATATATACACACACTACACATATACCAAAATTATGACATCTGGAAATAAACTATAGGGTAATTCCAAAACATGTTTAGGGATTCACATTTTGACAGTAGAGTTGTAGGCAGGTAAAAAAAATATTACTAATTCTGAGAATAAACTATAGGTTAATTCCAAAACACATTTAGAGATTCCCATTTTAACAGTAAAGTTACATGCAGATAAAAAGAAGTATAACTTTATATTCTTTTTCAATATATATATATATATATATATAGTTTTATATATACATATATTTATATATACATACATACAAATATACATGCATACACATATCACTTATGTGGAATGTATATATGCATATTTTGGAATAATATAAAATTAATGAGAACAAAAAAAGAGAGAAAAACCCATCCAAAGAACTGACCAAAATAGTAAACTTGTGCATCAAAAGGGCTATAAAAGACTGAGAAAAAGATGCAAGACGGGACTTAACATGTATAACAGAATCCATGAGCTCTGGCAGAGAGTGGGGGAGCATGAGGGGTGGGCATGGATGGGGGATTGAGTCTAAATTTGATTAAGAAATGTTGTATGAAATGCACTCAATAAAATTAACTTAAAATATTACTTTACATTCCTATATTACATAGCAACTTGATGAGTAACAAAAGGTATTATATTTACTAAAAATAAAAAAAAAAAGTTGTTCAGTTTGCCTTACAAATAGAGATTTGGTGTTGGGTTCCACAAATGAGGGACACCATACATTGTGTTTCTGGGAGTTTGTTACCTCACTCAGCATAATGGCTTCTAGTTCCAACCATTTACCTAACAAAAGAGAGAAAGAGAGGAAGGAGAAAAGAAAACAACGTTAAAAGTCTATGATACTACTGCAGAACATTTCTTTTATAAAGATAGTAGAGAAACATCTTGAAAAGTGTTCAACATCATTAATAATTAAGGAAATGCAAATTAAAACCACTCTAAGATATCATCTCACTCTGATAAGATCAACAAAACAAAAGACACCAAATTCTGGAGTGGTTGTGGGGAAAGGGGAACACTCATCCACTGCTGGTGGGAATGTAAATGTGTACAACCACTGTGCAAAGCAGTGTGGAGAACCCTTAGAAGGCTCAAAATGAGCCTACCACCTGACCCAGACATACCACTTCTGAGTTTAGTACCACAAGACTCATCCTACTGCAAGGATACATGCACATCTATGTTTATTGTAGCTCTTTTCACAATAGCGAAGAGTTGGAACTAACCCAACTGCCCCTCAACTGATGACTGGATAACAAAACTGTGGTACATCTACACAATGAAGTTCTATGCAACAGTAAAGAAAGATGACATTGTAAGATTTGCAGGTAAATGGATGGAACTCTAAGCCATTATGCTAAGTGACATAACATCGTCCCATAAAAACCAAATGGGGAATGGTTTCCCTCATTTGTGGATGCTAGTACCAAATTCCCCAATTGAAAGAAAAGCTGAGCAACGTTATTGTTACATTTCTTTCTATCTGAAAGCAACTATGATGTTATAATGTGACTATCTTAATGAGTCCTAGAATTAACTTACCACTTACTTTCAGGCATGGTAATTAATAAATATATGGGCAGAAGGTATATATTCATATTTCAGGGTAATATAAAATTAAAAGAAAAAATGTGAACCCCTAAAAATAAAAAAGTGAAAAAAAAATAAATGTGCTGTTTCTGGTAAGATCTTGCTGGTCAGTACCTACTAACGAATAATGGCATGGAGACTTCAACAGTGTACTTAGTTGACTATCCAGTTTTCAAAGCCCAAACCAAAGCTGAATTGCCACCAGTAATCATAACAGCATCTAGAGTTGTACAGCAAATGTTGGAACTTACTGAAACTGATGGCCATCCTGACAAGAAATTCTCCAGGAACATTTTCAGATTTACATAGTTCCAATGGCAAAGGTGAGTAATGAACGCAGATAACAAACTTACAAAAAGTGAGGGAGACCATATGGAGGATGAGTGAACACAGTGTGTTTCCATCCCTGACAGAATGCCTGTGAATGGATAAAGGCAACCTGGAGGGTCATTCTTGGTAACACTGTCCTGCTTCAGTACCCAGTCCAGTACATGCAATCTCAGCAGTTTAAAGACATGTAGTTTTGATAGATGGGAAGTCTTTCCTCCTAGTAAACAAACTTAATCAATTTAAACTCAGCAGAAATCTGAAGCACTCAGAGATTGGGACCATTGACTACAAAGAAAGCTGAAAGTCATGAAGACAGTCCAGGTTTTGCAAAGAGTATTGATCTTGACATCAAGCATGATAAAGGAGCTAGGAGACGGAGGTGGGAGAACATGGAAACTATAAAATACAACAGTTTCTTTTGGCTGGGTGATAGTCAATCCATTGATGGTTCTTTTTTTTCAATTGATTAGACTTTAACATAACTTTCTTTCATCATTAATACTTTACATTTTCATTTTCTTTATTCATTGACTGTTAGGCAACTTTGACAGTAGTAAGTCCTACTATTTAAGTGAAGAAAATGAAATAAATATAACTTTTAATTAGAAGACAGTTGTCCTGCCGGGCGTGGTGGCGCACGCCTTTAATCCTAGCACTTGGGAGGCAGAGGCAGGCGGATCTCTGTGAGTTCAAGACCAGCCTGGTCTACAGAGTGAGTTCCAGACACTGGACTACAGGAACCCTGTCTCAAAAAGACCAAAAAAAAAAAAAAAAAAAAAAAAAAAAAAAAAAAAGAAGACAGTTGTCCTAAATAGAAAAAAATAAAGCAAGAAAATTCCCCACATCTACTAGAAAGTCTTTGGAAACTATTTACTTTCTATGGACTGGCTACAGATCTGAGCCCAGCATGGGCTTGGCTGTCCATGCCCTATGGAGAACCACTTGTGGGTATATGTCTAGCACCTTTGCAGTTTCTTCATTGTTTTCCTCTGAGCCCCCAGAGGCCACTCTTAAGTTCTAAATAAGCAAACACATTTTGCACACGTGGGTGTTTAGTACATGCTATTTGAGGATAATGATGTTGACTTTCTGAAAGCAAGGGTCTCTCATCAGAGGAATGTGTGAGGCTTTTGATTAGTTTGCTCTTGATCTCTTAAAAATAGGCTGGATTTGCTCATCTGTTTGGGATGGTTAAAGGGATGTCTTGTGTAAAGGCAGTGGGAGCCTGGGATGACGTCAAGGTCCCTTCTAATTTTAAGATTCTATGAAGCAGGATCATTTGTTTCGAAGTGAAGGTTCTAAGGTTTAATGCTTAGAGGATGGTGACCAGCTGCTCCCTTACTGATTACAGAAAAGGAAGTGTGTTATAATTTGAGCATGAGCGATTGAGGCTGTGACTGAAGAATTTCCTGACAACAAGGCTACGTCAAAACCAAGGCCAAAAGCAAAAAATGTAGTCAGTTTTCTTTCCCAAGTAGCCCTTTACAAAGGGTGGGAGAGAACCCTACCACAGGTGGAAGACAGTGGGCCTGCCTTCCCCCTCTCCTCTTGTGTCTCTCTCAACATTAATGTAGCCTTTGCTTAAGACAAGTTGTTACTCTGTGGTTTTATCGCAAGGAGTTATAGAGAGCCAGGTGCTGTATCCTCTTGGATATCTGAGCTCATGCTCAGTATTTTACATTTGTTAAAAGTTACCCAAGACTTGGCAGATCATGGCTAGGATGCACCAGAAGGCGACCTTTTGTGCTTACATTTCTACGACTCCAGCTCAAGACTGACCAGGTGCTAACTGTACTAAGTTTATTGATTTCAGATGTATAAAGGAGACAGTGATGTGTTTTATTAAAGCATGCTCTCTCTCTCTCTCTCCCAATACTCCATATTAGGAAAAATTATGTCAATTAGTAGGCTAAAAATACTTTGCTTATGATGTTTGTAAAAATTTTACTTTGGAATTATTTAACAGAAAAAAATAATTTATCCTGCAACTGTACATGTATATTGGTAGAAAGAGATTTATAGATTATGTGTGAGCAGATGATTCTGGATTAAGATGGTGATTGGTTAAAATTTACTAACAATTTTTATATAAAATCTGTTAAGACTTGATGATTTGGGTATTTTTCTTCATGTTTAAAAATATAAAGCTATCTACATAAAACATTGATATAAAACTAAATATTAAAGCTCTGCATGGTGGCACATGCCTTTAATCCCAATAATGGGGAGGCAGATGCAGGCAGAGCTCTGTGGGATCTAGAACAGTCTTGTCTACATAGAGAGTTCTAGGGCATTTGAGGCTACAGTTAACTCTGTCTCAATACCGAATAACAAAGAACTGTCTAAGGTATCACTTATAACTCACATAACATAACAAACATTTAAAATCACAATAAATGTATTCATGCATTTATTGTGTTATTAAATTCAAAACAAAAATGTCAAATACTGAGGATGTAATATTACCATTAGGATCCAGGTCAAATTCCTTCAGGTATTAGTAATAATAAAAGACATATGCACATAATAATCTTTGTGTAGCTCACCAAACCCAGGGCCTGCATATGCTGGCTATCTGCTGCACCACTGAACTAGACAAGAGCCTAAATTTTGACCACCAGAAAACAAGGCTCTATATTCCATTTGAATGGATATGGATTTCAGGAAAACTACACGTGTCTGATTGTGTTGGTGGGCATGCCACAATAGAAACAGTAAAAATGGGGCAGATGTGCCCTGCCCTATTACCTGGAGACAGTGAGGACTGGCTAGTTGTAGTCTCCTTAGGTTCTCAATAATATAGTCTGCTTTAAGTTTAGCTTTAAGTTTGGCTTTAAGCTGGATTGGATATCAAACGTTCCTGCTCATATATGCAAATGTTAGAGTCTGGGAATTCTGAATTGGTACAAAGATGTTTTCACTACATTTTAAAACTTCTATTTGCCATGAGAAAATGCGTCTTCAAATGTAAATTGTTGAGAATGCAACACAAATAACTCGAATTTGCCCCGACAGTATATGCAGGCTGCTCTGTCCAGCAGGGAAAATCATTGTCCTTCTTGTCTTTCTGTTTTCCAAAAGCACACTTTCCTGGTAAATCTTCCAGCACCACAGTCATCTGTAGCTCCAATTTGTCAGAACTAGGCTATGTTCCTTGTTACAGGCCACCATCATCATCATGACTGACTTTGGACATTGTGGATTTAACCCTAGGGAGGTAGAGCATCATATTTCCTAAATACATGATTATAATGTAAAGGCTGCCAAGACGGAAAGGGAAGCTGTCGTGTAGGCAACCTAGAGGGGATCCAAAATACACATACACCCAAACACACAGGTTTTCCTGTTTTATTTCTAATCCATAGCATAATAGAAGTGAGACCCTACATGGCTGTCATACACTGAAATACCAAAATCTTGAAAAAAGCAAGTGAAAGATATTATATTACTACTAATAATTCACACCATAAACAGAGACCAACTTTTCTAATTCCACTTACTGCCTGTAGCAGGCAGAGGGAGTGTTGCTTTTAAACTATGCCAGAATTTTCAAACCATGGGCACGCATTCACACATTTTGGCTATGCTTTGCATCCAGGAGGAAAAATCTTAATAATATCAAATTCTTAATATTTACACTTATGTAGTGAAGTGGAAAATAACTCCTTAATAATAAAAGCATTCTTGTCTTTAAATGTTCTATCTGAAAAAAAAATATGCTCATAAGCTTTAATATACCGTCTATTTAATCTTGTGCTACTTCCATAAGATTGAAATTTGATCCTGATTAAAGAACATTTTGCTCTTAATGCAATATATTCTTGGGTAATTTTTTCTGAAGTCAAAGAAAACATATTATTTGAAACCCATGTGAATTTCAAATTTGCTTACATTTCAGATGTGATGTGACTGCCTTTGGTGTTTGATTTAAGTTTCATGGGTGTCAATTTCTCCCACTTGTGGATTAAAATGTATGGGTGTGGGAGGTGTGGATTGGACCAGGAAAGAATAAGCATGGCTTCACTTCATTTTAAAACTTCTGTTTGTCATTATGAAATGCAGGAAGTCTCCTTGCCTAGATTGGTGACAATCCACCAAAAATGACAGATTTCAGAAGACAAATCAGCCAATCATCCAATATTTAAAAGTACTGAAGATATGAAATTATCATCTCCCTAATAAGCAACATATATTATTCACTGGGATATCAATGTAAGTATTGAATATTGATTCTTCCTCATAATTTTAGGCCAGGATCATGTAATTCATCTCAGAACATTTTAAAGAAATGATAATGATTGTGGACTGTCTAACCAATCCCAGTCTCTTTACTTACAAGATGGAATCCGATTGACCAAACAAGATGGGTACCTATCTCCAGTACCCATCTCACACTTTGTTGGAAATGTCCAAGGTATCCTCCAACAAAGAATGAGACATGGGTATTTAAAGACTATGGAATATATTTGTGTCATTACCAAAAAGCAAGTGAAAGTAAAACTGTCAAAATTAAATCATATATCCTGAGAAAGTGTCTCTGGAAAACACTACATAAAAGTACACAGTATACATGTATGTTCATGTTTTATGTACTCATCAATAAAATAAAAGAGAATTTACATAAAGCAAAACTGTACTCTAACAAATACTAAGGTAGTATTTGTCAGAGTCAAGAGAAATACATCAGTTGAGAGGAAAGAAAAGTTCTAGAAAGTATAAACACCTTGGTGTTCTTCAAAAACATTAGCTGGGTATCACTTAGTTTCCTCATCACTGTTATTAAATATCTGACTGAAGCAGACTTTTTATTTGTTTTTAAATTTAATTAATTGTGTATCTAAGTGGAGTATGCATGTGAGTGTAGGTATCTGCAGAGATCAAAAGAAAGTGTCAGATCTCCTGAAGCTAGTGTTACATGTAGTTACGACCCACCTGATTTTGGCATTGGGAACTGAATTCAAGTCCTTTGCGAGAGCATCATGTGCTCTCAACTACTGAGTTGAGCCCCCAACGGAAGGGAGGACAGATTTCTTTTGTCTCATTTTCAGTCTCCCATGGAAGAGAAGGGTGGCAGAGTGGCTTTGTAGATCATGTTCATCACTTGTTCCTCAAGGGTAGCTGGTGGGACACAAAGGGAGCTAGCAAGTTCAGAGGCAGTGCAGGTGTAATTTTTAAAGCTGCCACTGATGACCCATTACCATATGAGGACCAAGGGTCCAAACTCATGGGCCTGTTTGGGGCATTTTGCTTTTAAGTGATAATGGAGCTCCAAATAATATTTATGCAAAAAATGATATCACAAAGGAAATAAGAAAGCAAGTTAAATTGAACAATAATGAAAATAAAGGAAATAAAGACCTGAAAAGTGAAACTTAAATGTTGTCAGCTATCAAAGAGAAAATGAGTCTAAAATCCACTATGGGTACCTCTATGTCATGAGGGAGATAAAGAGTATATTCAAAATAAAGAAAATACATGTATTTGGGGCTGCCCACCTGGGAATAGACAGTCTCCCATAGAATTAGTCCTTTGAGAAACCCAATTCTCTCTTCTTTAGCATCTATTGATTAGGGATTGCTCTCCATCTTGGAGTAAGACACTGTAAAAATTTTCCACATCTAAATTGGCCTGTCGGCTGGACTGGACATTAGGCAGATCTTGTGAGGCTACCAGATGATGGAGATTTCATTGGTGCAGCTTCCTATCATGGTTAGAATTTTAACTAGCAGCAGGTGCCTTGTCCCTGTACCTCTTAAAACCTTCCAGCCCCTCTTCTACCATGGTCCTTGGAACTTAGGTCTAGAGGTTGAGTTGTTACTGTATCACTTAAGGCTGGGTACACCATAGTTACATATTCTCAGTGTCTGACCAGTTGTGGAACTTCATAATACTTTCCATCTGTTGCAAGAAGAAGCTAACACAGGAGGATGTCTGTAAGTTGAAATTCCACTGATCCTTGAGAAAGATTATGAATACATAGGAATCAGCACATTGAGAACCAGTCATAGGAGTGTGCAATTGTGTGTAATGGGAAGAGCTGCCAGGACCTCTTACACTTCCTTATAGGGAGCAGAGATTGTCCTCCCCAGGGAAGTGTCAGTATGGAACCCCACTCACCTCTCCCTCCATATTTGTTTCCCCCTCTGAAGAAGAGAGAAGTTGGTATCACTTGCCTTGTTTGCATTTGGGTTTCCCTCTTCTATCATCGGATTTTCATGTTCCTTGTCGCTAGCGGCATAAGCTCCCAAAAGTCAGCACTTCACAATCATCAGAAAACACAACAGGGGGCTGGAGAGATAGCCTAGCGGTTAAGAGTGCTGATCACTCTTGCAGAGGACCCGGGTTCGATCCCCAGCACCCACATGGCGGCTGAGAACCGTCCATAACTCCAATTCCAGGAGAACTCCAGCTCCAAGGTATATTAGTCACTTTTCTGTTGCTGTGATAAAACACCATGACCAAGGAACTTATAAAAGGAAGAGTTTATTTGAGCTTACAATTGACAGTTCCAGGGAATTAGAGTCCATTGTGGTGGGAGGCATGGCGGTTGGAGAGGCATGGCAGCTGGAGCAGCAAGCCAAGGGTCACATCTCACAATGAACACAGGAAGCAGAGAGAGCAACTGTAGACCAAGAGGCTTGTTAAAACTCACTAAGCCTGCCCCCAGTGACACACTTCCTCCAGCATGGCCACACACCCCAAGACCTCCAAAAACAGTGCCACCAACTGGAGACAAACATCTGAATACCTAGAGCCTATGGGGGACACTCATTCAAACCACCACATTCCACTCTCTGGCCCCTATAGGCTCCTGACCATATAAAATGCAAAATGCATTTAGTCCAACCTTAAAAGTCCCCATAGTCTTTACCAGTCTCAATGCCATTTAAAAGTCCATAGTCCAAAGTCTCCTCTGAGACTCAGGCCAATCTCCCAAACTGTAAGCTCCTGTAAAATCAAAAGACAAATTATATACTCCCAATGTACAGTGGAACCGAATACACATTCCCATTCCAAAAGGGAGGAATAGAAGCATAGTGATGAAATACTGGACCAAAACAAGACCGAAAACCTGCAGGGCAAACACCAAGTCCAGTAGCTCCACATGAAACTTCTGAGACTTGACTTCCAAAGGGCTTAGATGGCTCAGCTCTTCCAGCTTTGCTTGCAACATACATCTCTTTCTTAGGCTGGTACCACTCCCTGTATGCAGCTCTGCTTGGCAAATATCTCACAGGTCTGGCATCTCGAATGTCTTCTTGGGGTCTCTGCTGCCAACCAGACTTCACATTCAGTTTCATGCAATGGCCTATCAGGGCCTACTTTATACAGGGACACCCCTGCTGCACTCAGCATGACCTTGGCAGCTCTCTGAAACCATGGAGGAAGAACTGATGACCCCATTCACTCTTGCAAACTTCATGCCTCTAAAGCCAGCACCAAGTGAATGAAACTGCCGGAGTTTGGCTGCAATTTTGGGATGGACCCTGGCCTATTTCAACCACATTTGCAACTTTTCTCTGCCCTGGATTTGTTAGAGGATTAGCTGGGTATAGTCTTGCCCTGAAGATACTGATTCTTTTGTTTACTTGTAAATCTCCAGGCCTCTCCTTAATTGCTTTAATCTCCTTATGAAAGGGAGCCTCTCCTTCACATGCCTTGGCCCCACATTTAATCTTCCTATTGCAGTTATCAGATCCAAACTGTACATTCTGCA
The DNA here is from genome assembly GCA_009823505.1 of Rhizomys pruinosus. Classification (NCBI taxonomy): domain Eukaryota; kingdom Metazoa; phylum Chordata; class Mammalia; order Rodentia; family Spalacidae; genus Rhizomys; species Rhizomys pruinosus. Next base: position 1,288,060 of record VZQC01000816.1, on the reverse strand, counting down.
TTTCTTTCTGCCCCATCTGCTCTTCTTCACTGTAGATCTGCACAATATTCACCATTAAAAGCCATGCCACCATTTCTACATTAGGCTGTCTTGAAATATCTTCCACCAAAGACATCAGTCCATTGCTTTTCAACTTAGCATCAGGCAAGCATCTGGACTATGGGCAAACTGCTGCCAGACTCTTTATCAAAATATCCCAATTGCTGCCTAACTCTTTATTTTCCCCAGGAACCACATCTTTTGCAGCCATACTTTCTTCCAGGCCTCCATTAGAATGGCCCTTTAAGCTCTGCTTACAGTAGTCAACAGCATTTCTAGCCCAAAGTTCCAAAGTCTTCCACATTTCTCCAAACATCCACATGGTCAGGTTCTTCACAGACAAGAGCCCACTCTCTGGTACCAAATTAATGTATTAGTCATTTTCTGTTGCTGTGATAAAACACCATGACCAAGGAACTTATAAAAGGAAGAGTTTATTTGAGCTTACAAGTGACAGTTCCAGGGAATTAGAGTCCATTGTGGTGGGAGGCATGGCGGCTGGAGCAGCAAGGCAAGGGTCACATCTCGCAATGAGCACAGGAAGCAGAGACAGCAACTGTAGACCACGAGGCTTGTTAAAACTCACTAAGCCTGCCCCCAGTGACACACTTCCTCCAGCATGGCCACACACCCCAAGACCTCCAAAAACAGCACAAAAAACTGGAGACAAACATCTGAATACATAGAGCCTATGGGAGACGCTCATTCAAACCACCACACAGGGGAATCTGAGACCCTCTTCTGACCTCCAAGGCATTGCACAACACAGGTGCACAGACCTATATGCAGACAGTACATTCATACACATAAAAAATAATAAAAATAAATAAATAAATAAAAAAAGAAAACATAACAGGTGTGATGGTTAATCCTGGGTGTCAACTTGACTGGACTAAGGGTCTTCTGATTGGACCGCCTCAACCCGGATGGCCCACCCCAAATGTGGGTGTTACCTTCTGATGGCAGGCAGTATTTAAGGCCATAGCAGAAGGACCTGGTCCTTCTTTTCTCTTGTGGCTTGCCTCTCTCATCTGGTGAGTTTGTCTTGCTGCTGTGATCAACCTTTCGGATCCCAGCGTGTACTGAGACTGGCAGATCTCCTGGAATCCATTTGGGCCTTCAGCACTGGATTGGGACTACTGAGACATCCAGCCTTGCAGACTGAGCAGTTCCTGGATTCTTTCGGCCTTTCCACTGTGTTGCAGCTACTGTTGGACTCCTTGAACTCTGTCACGTGAGCAAATCAATAAATTGTATATAGCTATATATTCGTCCTGTTACTTCTGTTTCTTTAGAGAACCCTGACTAATACAGATTTTGGTACCAGAAGTGGTTCTGGAGAAACAGAATTGAAAGGATGAATTTCTTTAGTGGGCTTGGTAGTCTCTGGAGCCAGCTCTCCAACTCAATGAAGCCTAGAGTTACTGAAGGCTCTCCTGGTGGCATGAAGAGGAATGATAATCCTTGGTGCAGACTATTTGAACTAATTATGAAGATAGATCCATTTGACTCACCTAACTCACCTCTTGTGAGAAGCAAGGAATTTAGCGACTCTATATATAAAACGTTCGAGAAATTGCAGAAAAATCAGGAAAATAATGATGTTGCCTTGTTGCTCCTAGCATGTCTGGATAAACTGTTAGACGAAAATATGGAGCTCGGTGATAAAAATGACCAGCTCCGGATTCGAAACAACAGTTTAAAGGTTTCCAAGTGTGCTCTGGAAGAGAATCTTCTCTCCAGCAGCCAAAGAGCTAAAGCAGCAGAAAATCAAGCTGGAGCCCTTATTATACGGTTGGCTGATTTACAACGCAAATTTAATTCCCAGCCACGAAAAGTGTCAGCAGTTAAAGTGAGAGCACTGGTGGGGAAAGGGTGGAACCCTGAAACTTGGGATGGAGATGTGTGGGAGAACTATGATGATGAGGATTTTGAACCCTCGGATTCTGAGGGATTTTCTTTATCTGAGGAATTAACCTCCCCACCCTCAGCAGAGAATCCACACCCTGCAGATCCCTCCTCCCCACCCTTGCCTGAGGAAATTAATCCCCCCCTCCCAGTGGGAGCTGATGTCCCTCAGGGCCCAACAATTGTTGCCTCTAGACCTATAACCAGATTGAAGTCTAAGCAAGCCCCTCAAGGTGAGATAGAAAGTGTGGTCCACGAGGAGGTGCGATATACTACTAAAGAAATTAATGAGTTTGCTGATTCATTCCGGCAGAAGCCTAAGGAATATGTGTGGGAATGGATTTTAAGGGTGTGGGATAATGGTGGAAGGAATATAAAATTGGATCATACTGAGTTTATCGATATGAGCCCACTGAGTAGAGATTCTAGGTTTAACATGGAAGCTCGAGCAGTTAAAAAAGGTGTTAAAAGTTTATTTGAATGGTTGGCTGATGTATTTATTAAAACATGGCCTACTAACAGCGAGTTAGAGATGCCTGATATTCCTTGGCTTAGTATTGATGAAGGGATTGTGAGGGTCAGGCAGATGGGCATGCTCGAGTGGATTCGAAGTGTAAAACCACATTCTCCACAATATGAGGACCCAGAGGACATGCCACTCACTGAATTTATAAGATGGAAAGTACTGAGAGAGACACCAGAACATTTGAAGAGCTTTGTTTTTGCTCTATTTCTTATGCCAGATCTTACAGTTAGAGAAGTTGTGGCTCGTTTGCATAAATTAAATGTACACGTAGTAGGTCTAACAGGACCTCAGGGTAGGCGTCAGGTGGCAGCACTGAATCGCAGAAGGCCAGATGAGCGTAGTTACAGTAATTATCATAATGGGTGGCAAAGGCAAAACAATACCTATAATGGCATGACCCGAAATGATCTTTGGAACTGGCTAATTAATCATGGTGTTCCCAGGAACCAAATACATAAGAAGCCTACTAAGTTTTTATTTGATCTGTATAAGCAGAAAAGCTCTAGAACGAATGACAGGAAGTCAACATTTGATTTTAGGAGTAGCGAATCCCGCCCAGTTGACCGGTTTCCAGACTTGAGACAGTTCACAGACCCAGAACCCCTTGAATGAAGGGGTGGCCGGGTTCCAGTGAGGAAGGACCTTGTCACAATACCAAAGAGTTATGCTGTTTGCCTTCCTCCTGTCCTTCCCCAGAGGGACCTGAGGCCTTTTACTAGGGTAACTGTACACTGGGGAAAAGGAAATAATCAGACTTTTCGAGGCCTATTGGATACTGGTTCTGAGTTGACACTGATCCCAGGAGACCCTAAAAAGCATTGTGGCCCTCCGGTTAAAGTAGGGGCCTATGGAGGTCAGGTGATAAATGGAGTTTTGGCTGAAGTCCGACTCACGGTGGGCCCAGTGGGTCCCAGAACGCATCCCGTAGTTATTTCCCCAGTCCCAGAATGTATAATTGGGATAGATATAATTAGAAATTGGCAGAATCCCCACATTGGTTCCCTGATCTGTGGAGTGAGGGCTATTATGGTTGGAAAGGCCAAATGGAAACCATTGGTGTTGCCTCTACCAGGGAAAATAGTGAACCAAAAACAGTATCGTATCCCTGGAGGGATTGCGGAGATTAATGCCACTATCAAGGATTTGAAAGATGCAGGGGTGGTGATTCCTACCACATCTCCATTTAACTCTCCAATTTGGCCTGTGCAAAAGACAGATGGATCATGGAGAATGACAGTTGACTATCGAAAACTCAACCAAGTAGTGACACCAATTGCAGCCGCTGTACCAGATGTGGTGTCCTTACTCGAGCAGATTAATATGTCTCCTGGTACCTGGTATGCAGCTATTGATCTGGCCAATGCTTTTTTCTCAATACCGGTTCATAAGGACCACCAGAAGCAATTTGCTTTCAGCTGGCAAGGCCAACAGTATACCTTTACTGTCTTACCTCAGGGGTATGTTAACTCTCCAGCGTTGTGCCATAACTTAGTTAGAAGGGATCTTGATCGCCTGACTCTTCCACAAAATATCACACTGGTCCACTATATTGATGATGTTATGTTGATTGGACCCAGTGAACAGGAGGTAGCAGCTAGCCTAGACTTGTTGGTAAAGCATATGCGCATGAGAGGATGGGAAATAAATCCAACTAAAATTCAAGGGCCATCTACCTCGGTGAAGTTTCTAGGAGTTCAGTGGTGTGGAGCATGCAGAGACATTCCTTCTAAGGTAAAGAATAAGTTGTTGCACCTGGCCCCTCCCTCCACCAAGAAAGAAGCACAACGTCTGGTGGGTCTTTTTGGATTCTGGAGGCAGCACATTCCTCATCTGGGTGTGTTACTACGACCCATATATCAGGTGACTCGTAAGGCAGCAAACTTTGAGTGGGGCTTGGAACAGGAAAAGGCTCTTCAACAGGTCCAGGCTGCGGTGCAGGCTGCTCTGCCCCTAGGGCCATATGATCCAGCAGACCCAATGGTGCTTGAGGTATCAGTGGCAGATAGAGATGCTGTCTGGAGTCTGTGGCAGGCTCCCATAGGGGAATCACAGCGGAGGCCCTTGGGATTTTGGAGCAAGGCTCTACCTTCATCTGCAAACAACTATTCTCCTTTTGAGAGACAGCTCTTAGCCTGCTATTGGGCCTTAGTGGAAACTGAACGTTTGACAATGGGCCACCAAGTCACCATGCGACCTGAGCTGCCCATCATGAGCTGGGTGTTATCTGACCCACCAGACCATAAAGTAGGACGTGCACAGCAACAGTCCATTGTCAAATGGAAGTGGTACATACGGGACAGGGCCCGGGCAGGCCCTGAGGGCACAAGCAAGCTACATGAAGAAGTTGCCCAAATGCCTATGGTTCCCACTCCTGTTACAATGTCTCCTGGGCTTAAGCATGCACCTATGGCTTCATGGGGTTTGCCCTATGATCAGTTGACTGAGGAAGAGAAGACTAGGGCCTGGTTTACTGATGGTTCTGCACGCTATGCAGGCACCACCCAGAGGTGGACAGCTGCAGCATTACAGCCAATTTCTGAAACAACCCTAAAGGACACTGGTGAAGGAAAGTCTTCACAGTGGGCAGAACTTCGGGCAGTGCACATGGTTGTGCATTTTGCCTGCAAGGAGAAATGGCCAGAGGTTCGATTATATACTGATTCATGGGCTGTAGCCAATGGTTTGGCTGGATGGTCAGGGACTTGGAAGGAGCATGACTGGAAAATTGGTGAGAAAGACATTTGGGGAAGAAGTATGTGGATAGAGCTCTCTGAATGGTCAAAGGATGTGAAGATACTTGTGTCTCATGTAAATGCTCATCAAAAGGTGATCTCAGCAGAGGATGAGTTTAATAATCAAGTAGATCGGATGACTCGTTCTGTGGATAGTCAGCCTCTTTCTCCAGCTATCCCTGTTGTTGCTCAATGGGCCCATGAACAAAGTGGTCATGGTGGCAGAGATGGAGGTTATGCATGGGCTCAACAGCATGGACTCCCACTCACTAAGGCTGATCTGGCTACAGCTGCTGCCGAGTGCCAGATTTGCCAACAGCAGAGACCAACATTGAGCCCCCGATATGGTGCTATTCCCCGGGGTGACCAGCCAGCAACCTGGTGGCAGGTTGACTACATTGGACCACTTCCATCATGGAGGGGACAGCGTTTTGTTCTTACAGGAATAGATACTTATTCTGGTTATGGATTTGCCTTTCCTGCACGTAATGCTTCTGCCAAAACTACCATCCAGGGACTTACGGAATGCCTTATCCACCGTCATGGTATTCCTCACAGCATTGCTTCTGATCAAGGAACTCACTTCACAGCCAAAGAAGTGCGACTGTGGGCCCATGGTCATGGTATCCACTGGTCTTACCATGTTCCCCACCACCCAGAAGCAGCTGGCTTGATAGAACGATGGAATGGCCTCTTGAAGACACAGTTACAGCGCCAATTAGGTAGCAATACCCTGGAGGGCTGGGGCAAGGTTCTCCAGCAAGCAGTATATGCTTTGAATCAGCGTCCACTATATGGTACTGTTTCTCCTATAGCCAGAATTCATGGGTCCAGGAACCAAGGGGTGGAAGTGGGAATGATTCCACTCACTATCACCCCTAGTGACCCAGTAGGAAAATTTTTGCTTCCTGTACCCACGACCTTGCGTTCTGCTGGTCTAGACGTTTTGGCTCCAATGGGGGGAGTGCTTTTGCCAGGAGATACAGCAAACGTTCTATTGAACTGGAAGCTAAGACTTCCCCCTGGCCACTTCGGGCTTCTACTGCCTTTAAGCCAACAGGCTAAGGAAGGAATAACAGTAGTAGGAGGAGTGATTGATCCAGACTACCATGGGGAAATTGGACTTTTTCTCCACAATGGGGGCAAGGAAGATTATGTCTGGAAGGCAGGAGATGCTGTAGGGCGCCTTCTGGTGCTACCATGTCCTATGATTAAGGTCAATGGGAAACTCCAACAACCCAAACCAGACAGGACAATAAATGGCCCAGACCCTTCAGGGATGAAGGTATGGGTCACTCCTCCAGGGAAAGAGCCAAGACCTGCAGAGGTGCTTGCTGATGGCGGAGGAAATACAGAATGGGTAGTAGAAGAAGGTAGTCATAAATATCAGCTGAAGCCACGGGACCAGTTGCAGAAACGTGGATTATAATAGATATTAACCTTCGTCCTATTTGGTTAAGAATGTGCTTGTTTATATATGTATATATATATATGTATATATGTATGTATATTAAGTGGATACTTGTGTTCCCCTTTGAATGTGCAACTGAGATATGTGTTAAGTGTTGTCATATTTAGGTTATTAGATACTGAAGGACTAAGTTCTTCTCAAGGACATTACCACCTACTCTAAGATATAATGCTTTGCTATTGCACATGAGATACTTATAACATGTTAGGTGGAATTATGACCCTGCCATCGTTTGCAATTGACATTTAAGCATAACATAAGGAGAGGCTATTTATTGGGTGTCAAGTTGACAAGGGGTGGACTTGTGATGGTTAATCCTGGGTGTCAACTTGACTGGACTATGGGTCTTCTGATTGGACCGCCTCAACCCAGATGGCCCACCCCAAATGTGGGTGTTACCTTCTGCCGGCAGGCAGTATTTAAGGCCATGGCAGAAGGAGCTGGTCCCTTCTTTTCTCCTGCTGCTTGCCTCTCTCATCTGGTGAGTTTGTCTTGCTGCTGTGATCAACCTTTCGGATCCCAGCATGTACCGAGACTGGCAGATCTCCTGGAATACATTCGGGCCTTCAGCACTGTATTGGGACTACTGAGACATCCAGCCTTGCGGACTGAGCAGTTCCTGGATTCTCTCGGCCTTTCCAGTGTGGTGCAGCTACTGTTGGACTCCTTGAACCCTGTCACGTGAGCAAATCAATAAATTGTATATAGCTATATATTCGTCCTGTTACTTCTGTTTCTTTAGAGAACCCTGACTAATACAACAGGCTTCATGTTTAATTCAAGGGGAAAAAATCAGGAACCTATATCAGAGGCCAGTCACTATCTCCATTATCAGTGACAAAGCTGGTGGATTGATATCCTTCCGTATATTCAAAGGAAGGGAAGAGTTCTGCTGTAAAGCACACCACCAGACATCTCACACAGAGCTCGACCCTTCTGCTTCCACATGCTCTTGACTTTCTTTCATGTTGGCCCTCCGGCCCTCCTTTTCCAACTTTACGGATAGTGGCCTTGTGTGAAGCTCCCTACATCTTTCTGGTGTTTCTATTTGAAACAGATAGAAAGAACACTCGTTATATAACTGCAGAGGAGGATCAGAGGAGTTGAGAGGAAACAGAACCCTTCCCTCCAGTGATACTGAGGGCTTCATGAGTGCCCTCCCTAGCTCCGGGGAAGGGGGATAAATATCAGTGTTGGAGCTGGAGAAATAGATATATTTCCCATGCTGTGTGCTCCATGTGTCTCCATATTATCATCCCACTATGGAGGCTGGTTGTCCTTTTTAAAGCTTTTAGGTTCTCCCTACAATGTTCAAAGTGTGAGTGACCTGAGTTCAGGAAGCCTCTGATCTGAGGACTCACTGTGAAAGTGGTCTTTGTCGGATAAGTAGTCCCCACTGTAATAGTGGCCACACTCTTAGTGATGCCTGAGGAGTCAGTATTCTAAAGCCACAAAGAGTTAATGTTGATGGAATAGGGCAGCATTTGAATCCCATGATTGAGAGAAATCTGAAGGACCCTAATTCCAGGGCATGAATCCATGATCTCAGAACAAATTGCACTGTGTCAAGGAACAATGACTCATAAAGCATTGTGAGATCACCCGCTGCGGGCCCTAGGCTGCCAGTGATATAGCAAAACAGAATGTGCTCTCTGTGCAGAGGACAGGGACTGAGGTCTTGCTCAGGTTTACTAAATTTTTATCAATTTGGTGTTTAATGAAAAGGATAAAATAAGAATGTGGATATGGAAAATGAAAAAAAAATATTTAGGTAATACCAGAATTTCAAACAAAAGCCTGCAGCCACGTGTGGGTGTTTAACCACCTGTTTCTTGTTTGAGAGTTAAAAGCATGGCAATGTTCAAAACAGCACGGCAGAGATTTGGGTTAAACTGACAAAACAAGCAAAACAAGGAAATTCAGAGTTAAGGTTGTCACAACAGATTTAGATCCCCTCTGACATAAAAATGAAATAAACCACTAAATGTTTGATGTCATATTTGTAAATAGTATCAAAATGCAGAATCACTCTATAATGTGGGGGCTACCATACCAGCCTGAAATTTATTGTCCACGTTTTTTAAGAGAAATTTTTAGAAGACATGGCTAGGCTATATCAATAGGAGAGCTGAAATGTTTGAAGTCCCTATACTCTCTAAGGCACAGTGGACATGGATCAACGAACACATGGAAATGATTTCCATCAAATGATAGGACAAAAAAAGGTGTCCTTGACTCTCTCAGCAAAGACCATTTAGACTGAACATTGGGAGATTGATCTCTGATGCAAGTGTCTTTCATTTAATCTCTCAAGGTTAGGTCATTTAGGAACTATTGTATAATTCCGTTAAGGAATTAGGCTATTATCAAGTGTTTCTTCTTTAGAAAAAATTTCCCATTAGAATATACTATTTGTATGTATAAATAGAACAAAGGTCATGTTATAATTATAATATAAGTATGATAGAATGAAACAAGCCTAATTATTCCCTTAAACACTTGTGAATATTGTTAACACTTGAGGGCACAATTGTCAACAGTAAAAATCTTTCTGTTCTCTTCTTATTTGCAAAGAAAAAAAGTAGAGGATTTAGTGCCATAATAAAACACACAATATTAATAGTATGTTTAAAATATCTCCACAGGGGGTTAGAGAAGAAACTATAAGAAATATGTACTGGCCTAGTAATTATCTGCCAGTGATAGCTACCCTGCATATAATATGCTTATGTATGTACATTTGCATGTGGATAAGACTATATAAAAATGTTTTCTGTATGTGTATGCATGCAGCGTAGGATCTCTTTTGCTGATTTTAAAGACATAATAAGCTTTGGATCGAAAGAAAGAAATACATTTTACTAAGGTTGGATTTAGGAAAAATGAAGGTTATCTAATTATAATTTGACACGTTTTAAAATCCTAATCTAGGATGGTATTAGGAGAAGGAGACTTAGGGAGGAAGTGTGGGCCTGAGGGCTGAAACTCCACAAGAATGGTTGTGCTTTCACTACCTGAGAGAGCTCTATCCACCATGTGAGGTTTCGATGGATGCTGCCACCCACCAGTTCTTGTACCCAGACCTCCAACCTCAGCCTCAGCCTCCAGGACTGTGAAGCATAAAAGCTTCTTCTTTGAGCCACCCAGTCTCCAATATTCAGCATTCTCAAGCCAGCAATCAAGAAAAGGCTTTGGCATTGGCAAAACTGGATCATCACTTGTAGAAGAATAAAATTAAATCCCTACCTCTTACTCTGTACTGTACAAAAACAAACTCCAAATGGATCAAAGACCTCAACAAGAAGCCTGAAATTCTGAAGGTGATAGAAGAAAATGCTGGTAGCAACCAATAACACATAGGCATAGGAAAAGACTTTCTAAATCAGACAGCAGCTGCATAGAAAATAAGGTCAACAATTGACAAATGGAACATCATTAAACTCAAAAGCTTCTGTACAGCTAAAGAAACAATCAGGGAAGTGAAGAGAAAACCCACAGAGTGGGAGAAAACCTTCACCCCTGATACATCTGACAGAGCATTAACTTCCAGAATATATAAACTACTCAAAAAACAAAGAACTAAGAAAACAAATGACTCACTTAAAAGGTGGAATAAAGAGCTGAACAGAGACTTCACAAGTGAGGAAGGAAAGATGGCTGAGAAACATCTTAAGAAGTGTTCAACATCCTTAATAATTAAGGAAATGCAAATTAAAACCACATTAAGATATCATCTCACTCCAATAAGACTGACTAAGATCAAGAAAACAAATGATATCAAATACTAGAGAGGTTTGGGGAAAGGGGAACACTCATCCACTGCTGGTGGGAATGCAAACTCATACAACCACTATGGAAAGCAGTGTGGAAAACCCTTAAAAGACTCAAAATGAACCTAGAACCTGACCCAGCCATACCACTCCTGGATATATATCCACAAGACTTATCCCACCACACAGATACATGCATAGCCATGTTTATTGCAGCTCTCTCCACAATAGCAAAGAGCTGGAACCAAACCAAGTGCCCCTTAACTGACGAGTAGATAGAGAAAATGTGGTACATCTACACAATGGAGTCCTAGGCAGAGGTAAAGAAACATGACATCATAAAATTTTCAGGTAAATGGATGGAACTAGAAGATATTATGCTAAGTGAAGTAACACAGTCCCAGAAAAACAAACAACAAATGGTATCCCTCATTTGTGGATGCTAGCACCAAGTACCTACTTGTAAGGCAAACTGAGCAACATTAATGTTATATTTCTCTTTAAAAGCAACTGTGCTCTTAGAATGTGAATCCCTTAATGAGCTCTAGAATTAACCTACTACTTATTTTCAGACTTTATAATTTTGGTACAAGGGTGGAGGGTATGTTTGCATATTTTAGAGCAATACAAAATTAAAAGGGAAAATGTGAATAACAAAATATGATTTGGAAATAACACACAGTTTATTTTCAGATGACATGATTTTAGTACCTGTGTGACATACATAAATGCATATGTTGAAACAATATGGATTAGGGGGAACAACAACAACAAAAGAACTGGGACAGGGAAATGACTGAAGCAGTAGAGTTCTTCCTCACAAAAAAATAATCTTCTGCTTTGAAAAACTGAAAAGACTCAGAAGGGGAAACAAGGCATGTATGGCAGACTGCATCAACTTGGGAGGGCTGGGGGACATGGAGGGGAAATGATTATTGATTGAACTGAGAAGTGATGTATGAAATGCACAAAACTTCAATAAAGAAAAGGCTTATGTTTATTCTCCTAGGATCTGAAGTATTTCTTAATTCTTTTTGTATCATAAATACATTAGCCTGCTAGCCCATTTTATTCTAAATATTAGCAATTAGAACACAAATTTCCAGCATTGTAGACATCATTAGTGTTCACCAGTATTGTGATATCTTGTATTGAGTGGAGAAATACTTCTGTCTTTGTTGCCATCAAGATGAGCCAGGACCTGGTGATATGCTCCCACAAAAACAAACAAACAGAAAATAAACAACAAAGAAAGATACAGCTGCTTGGGATATTGGTTTCATCTTCTAGGGAGATAAAATTCATGACTCAATTATCCAGTCTCCCTTTACTTGTGCCCTGAAACAGGGCTTCTTAAACGGTTTCTATTTATGACATCTTTTCTGGAAGAAATTTTGTAGCTCTGGATTTATAGATAAATAAAATAAATGTACAAACCAAATATTTGGTGATAATAAACCATAAGGAAAATTCAAATCTTTAGAATATATAATTTTTACATTTATTTAAAATTAAAACAATTTTGTACATGAACAAGATGATAATCAAATACATTTTTACATAAAGTACTAAATATCGGGTGAATACTTGATAATGGAACATCTTCACCATTTTTCACAATTAATCAGTATTTTGATTTTATATTCATCACTGCCAAGAATGGATATTCATATTAATATACAGAACAAATAGGCTGAAATGTATTCATGATTCATGGTTATTTCAGAAATTGTTGGAAATTCTGTCCTAATTCCTGGCCAAAATATATTTAATGAATTTTGGTGAAATTCATGCCAGCAAGTCAAACACCAGTTTTTAAATTCAAACATTCTAGCATGGTACTATGCACTAATCTGATACTTATGTACTGAGAAATAGTTGCAAAGAGATATTGAAAGTCTTTGTTTTTTATTAAAAAGAACTGTGCATATAATACATATATATGCATAATACATATATATACACATATTTGTATATATATATATTATGTATATTTGTAACATGCAATAGTCCCAACTATGAGTAGAAGTATCCATGCCTTGTTGGAAATGCATGGAGTGAAGATGTGTGAATGCAAGATACACACACACTATATGTGTTCTGCATGAAGGCCATGGTGAAGTTGTTATGCAGCACAAGCAACCACTGTAGGAAAAATTCATTGCACATTTCATTTTAGATTAAGTTTTGGTCCTTCTGCATTCAGAAATCTCTGACTCTTGCCAATCTTTTCATTACCTTTAACTGACACAGAGTAGCAAACCAGTTTACGAATTCAACCTTGAAGAATGTGTTAAGAGAGGTATGCAAGTTGCAGCAGATTGGTCTCAAAAGCCAATGAATGTGTAGAGAACAACCAGTTTCCTTGAAATACCTCTAAAATCTAGCATGGGCAGTGTGAGGACAAGAATAATGTTGTATATGAGTGTTAAGTTCAAAAGTTTCAAGAATGTATGTGGCAGCAGAGAGGGAGGAATTGAAGCATGAGAGCAGGATTCAGATTGTTGCTCCAAATTAAATTATGTGACTACATGCTAATTTTTAAATTAACCTTTAACTTTGTGATCTGAAAAAGAACATATTGTATCTTCTTAACTACTTCTCTAAGTAGAATATATATGGTGTGCTTTGCACATATGAAGAAATCACAGATATTCCTTGTTGTTCTCAATAAATCCCTCCATGCTACACAAAAATAGAGTATAATTAATAAGTCGATTAAAATTTATTAATTAAGTAATTAAAATTGAATATATTATTATTTATTATTTGAATCATATAAGTTGAGCAGATGGCTGTCAGTTAAGCTTAGTCTTAGATAAAATTTCATTTATCATTAGAAGTTTCATATTTAGTGATTGTGAAATGTTTCATAATTATAGTCAACTGTAAATTCCTCTTGCATAGATTCTACTGCCATTTTCCAGGAAGAAATGCATTTTAGTAAAAGTATTCTGTATGGTTAAGCCCAAGCACATGAATTTTCAGTGTCAGTCCCCTTCATAAACTCTTGGATATACCATGTTCATCCCCACTGAACCAATGGAATATCTTGTTCTCAAGATGTTATTCCATGCATCATATCAGGAGTGGCTTTATATGTCTCACAGCCATACAGCTTATTACAGAATGTTATCTTGGATTGGGAGATTTGCAGATTGGTTGCCAAATTATTATTCATCTTGATGAAAATTCTCTTCTGTTCTTATTTGAATTGAAAAGTTAAAGGATGATGATATTAGCAAGTACAACTTGAATAGGTGATGAACTTGAAACAAAGGAATAGGAACAATTTAAGAGAAATTGTGGAGTCCTAATTCATAAATCAGTGTGATGGATTAAAGGGAGGGAAAGGGATGTCTGTGACACCTGAAATCCTTCTCTCTTGTTTTGGATAAAAGAATTCCTGACTCCCCATCATGTGTAAACTGTTTTGAATTATTTGCCCTCAGCTTTCTTCCTCTTCCCTCCCCTGTCTTTCATTTTCCTTAGGACCTAAACATCCCTACCTAAATGACTACCCAGACTTCAGGTATAAAGACTGGGAGAACTAAAAAAGCAATCTAAAACAGTTTTAATTGCTTTGAAAATGTGACATTCTTTTTCCCAAACCAAATTTACATCAATGCACATTATTCGGGGTGTGTGATGATTAATGTTCCTTAAAAATGCCATAAAATTAAAAAAAAATCACTAGAAAGATGGAACTCTGGGCATGACTGTGGGGAATTATCCTAATTTGGCTCATTGAGATGGGAAGATCCATTCACCGCAGCTGGCATTCTTCCCTGGGTGGGGTCCTGGACTGTGTCTATGTAGAAGTGAGCTGAGCAGCATCCAGCACTCACTGCTCTGTGTTTCTTGATTGTGGACATCATGTGACAAGCTGCTTGACTCTATTGCCTTGACTCCCCCTACATTATGGACTGCACACTCAGACTCTGAGCCACAATAAACCCTTCCTCCCACAGCTAACCTACTTTTGTTGTTTTCTTATCACAGTAATAGAAAAAGAAAGTAAGACCTGGAAAGAGGGGAGGTTTTCAAGACTATGTTTATCTTGATTTGATGTTCATAATCCCCTAAGCTAAAATTCATTCCCTCTTCAGTATTTGGTAGCATTTGTTTTCTTGATCCTTGCCAGTGTTATCAGAGTGAGATGTTTAAAAAGAAATTAAAAATATTTTGCCAATGCAATGTCTAATTCTTTTTTTGTGTGTGTGTGAGCAATAGCAATACCTTTCTTCTCTTTAGCCTTTCCATATACATTTATATATAAAACAAAATATATTATTTATATTTGCCTTTTTTGAGACAGGGGTCTCTCTGTAGCCCCAGCTAGCCTCTAACTCACTAAGTAGACTAGGCTGGCCTCCATCTTACAGAAATTCACCTGCCTCTGCCTCCAAAGAACTGGTATTAAAGGTGTGTGCCACCATGCCCAGCATTTAAAACATATATTTTTAATAATGAAAGGGTTTGATATAACCTGAAAAAAGTTCAATATATTACCATGTGCATGTTTTGAAATACTTGTATTTGATGGAATGATTACTGGACTTAATATATGTAATATTTTTTTTTATTTTTTGATATATGTAATATATTTTATACTTAACACTCTTTCAATGAAAATACAATGAAAAGACCAGCTCTCAGCAATTTTCCAGAAGACAATAGCTACTGGCTATTGTCACTTCTGTGGGGGAGATCCCTAAGCTTAATCTGCCTACTAGAAAAAGAAGTAGTTCTGCCAGCAAGATGCTCCAAAGGACAACAGCCTCTCATGCTAATGCCTTGATCTTTAACTGACTTCTAACCTACTATGAAAGTATAAAGGTGTGTTGTTGTTAGGTACTAAGATTGAGATGACTTTCCATAGCTGTATGCAAAGTGAATGTCAGTGCTCTCTTTCCTGTTTTTGATGTGTACTGAACAGATTCAGAGCCTTTGCAAATAATTCTATCTGTTCTGCTATCATAATTTTAACTAGAGTTTATTGATCGTCTTGGTACATTTCCCATTAGCCCTTCCCTTTCTCTTCAGATACGGGTTTTTTAGTCTAGTATTTGCCTTCAACTGGCCTGCTCTGTGTTCAGTAGGCCTGAGAAGAAGATTCTAGTCATTCATTTTGGCACTATGCCCTTGGGATAATGTTGGGTCTGTAGAAGAGCATGCCAAGATCTCAATTCTACCTCAGTTGCACTGAAATCTGCTTCTGCATTTTGTTAAGCCCTATTGCCTCCTGTGCATTGTTCAGTAGCTTCTTTTCAGCCCTAAGCTCAAGGTGGGGAGCCCAAGCCTGGGTTCCTACTATGCAGGGGATGCTGCTGCTGGTGCTACCCTTGTGAACATTGTTGACATCTAAAGAAGCTCGGGCACTGCTCGCCACCCAAATTCAGGGTCTGGCACTCGTGGCTTATTAGCCAGACCAACTCTGAACTTACCTTCTGAATGTCTACATCCTTGGTCTGTTTATTTTCTATATCTTTTATTCCATGTACCTGAGGTTGAGCTTAACACATAAATGTAAAAAATACATTATTACAAAGCAATAACTTTACTCTCACAGGGGAACAAATTCATCTTTAAACCAAACCTCGACAAGATGCTTAAGAATATGGCACTAAGTAGCAGCCACACAAAGTAGTTTTCATTCCCTGATGCCAACCCAGTTTGCTATGTAGTAATTCCCCAGGGTTGAGAAAGATACCAGAGTTATATCTCTTTTCCTTGTACAAGTGTCCCAAATTCTGATAATGCAGCCTAGCAAGCATGATATTGAAAGAGGATGGGGGCGGTGGTCACCATAGGCTGCATTTTCTGTGTAGGAATTTGGTACCCTGCTACAGTCCTTAGAGTCAACATCACTGCCATGCAAAGGAATAAGCAGGATTTTGGAAGTCTCAGAAAGTTTCTGGAGGTAAAGAACATTGACGCCAGTCTGGTTACATGAGGCCTTGTCTCCAAAACAAACACACATTTATAAAGAGTTGTTAAATAATGGGTAGATTTATAATTATACGTGCTTGCTACTGTTTCATGACTATAACTGTTAGCTATAAAACAATAAGAACAATGATTTTACACAAAAAAGTTTTCAAGTTGTGTACTAAAAGAAATGATTTTCTACTATCAAACCTCACATAGTTATAAAACAGAAATCACAGTGGGGAGAAACCTCCCTTTGAATTGTTGGTCAGTGTAATCAAAGAGACCCCCAAAATAATATAGGCTATTGCCATAGTCCTTGCTTGACCCTGGAAGTTGAAAGTCAGACCCTATTACAGATGGCATGGCATATTTCAAAATAAGGATTTGGACCAATTGAGCTGGAACTGATGTGGAGCCCCCCTCCCCCCTTAAAGTATCAGAAAATGCTATGCAAGCTGCCAAGGGAGAAAATTAATCACCAGTCCTACCCAGCTATAAAGCTTACCAACCGCAACAACAACTGGCCCAGCAACATATCTCTATTGTTACAGTAGTGGCATTTTCATCTTGGGGGTTAATCAGCAGCTGTATAATTTGATTTAAGATCTGCTCAATAGGCAGGGATCCATTCCTATTACTATAAACACATCAAGTTCATATGGCTGAAGAGGTCATAGACCCTAGAGAAGAACCTACTTCTGTCAATTCCTAGATCACTGTTATTTCTTACTATATTCTAAATATGCATACTTATATTTTCAGACAACTGTATCTCTCACCACTCATCAAAGAAACTTTTAATTTGCAACATTTTAAACAATTACAAAGTTCCACAACTGATCAAAATGTGAACAGTAAGTGATGATGTGGTCCCTGACTCCAGCTGACACACCTCCAGTGCAGCACCCTGCACCCAAGATTCAGGGAGCATCGCAGAAAAGGAAAGATTGTAAGAGCCAGAGGAACTGGGTGCCTGATGCTAGATAATGCATTCTAGACATGATAGGGAAGGTGCAGCCATCAAAGCTCCACAATGTGGTTGCCCAGGAAGGACTCCTTCACCACAAAACCAATCAACATGCCAATGTGGAGGGGGGTAAATGGCAGAGGACCCCACATCTAGATGAAGATGGACAGGAGAGAGGAATAAATTATTTTCTCCAGAGACAAGCTCCCTGAGAGACTCAAATTCCAGTGGTCATCTCTAAACAGGTATGTACACCACACCACAGGAGTAGCACTGAACAGACCCAGTGCTACATTATATATATATATATATATATGATACTATATATTCTTTGAGCACAAAATTGAAAGGGAGTTTGAGGGCATGTGGAAAGAGTTGGTGGAGGCCTCTGGGAAGGGTAGAAATGATTCAAATACAATACCCACATACGAAATTCTTAAAAAATAAAATTAAAATAAAACAGCTTAGATCGATGGTTTCCTTAACACAAGTGTAATTAGTATGCTCCTAGAAATCACATAAGGATTTTTAGAATATATAGGAAAAACTCAGTGTTCATTTCATAATTCAGACTGCGGTGCTGTGGAAGCTATAACTGCAAATATAAGATTTTTAGAAGGCCAGTTTGTTGGTTAGCGAGTTTATTGTTATGATACTTGAAAATGAAAAACACATACTTGCCTGTACTTCAGATTTGACTAACAATCAATGCCTCCTGGTAAGCCTTGTTGCAAATCTTTTCACGAGTTAAGTGATACAATTTCTGTTGCTATTTTTCCACATTCTCCTGTGTCCATCACTAATTTACCAGAGCCATTGATTTGTTGTATCTGATTTTTAAAATATTCTTCCTATTTAGTTCATTTTCCCATATCATATTCTAATCTGAACCTTGTCATTTATTCCTGTAAAACAGGAATGTGAACACCATGGCCCTCTCTTCTCTCACATAGAAAAGTTCTGGTCATCAAGACCATGATAACTGAAAAATCATACTTAAAATAGGAGTTCAGACTTGTTCTTTTCAAGGGTTACCAAATGTAAGAAAGGGAAATTTAATTTTAATGGGCAAAACCATCTGCTAACTTTTCTTCAGTGTCACACAGCTTAAGAAGAGAGGTTAGGCTGAAAATCCAGTGCACAAGGAGATCTCCATGCTGGTCGCATGTGTAAATGTCAGCCAAGCACATATACCCATATTGGGTGCACAGAGCACTGTGTTAGCTGCTGACATCACAACACACAGTGTTTGCCCATTTGCATGTTCTTTCAGGAGAAGCTGGGGTTCAACTCTGCAGGCCATCTGCCAAGAAAACTGACAGATTTTCAAGCACTAATAATTTCAAAAGTTGCAGACTTGGGTCAAGCTCAATATAATAATAACTTCTTCAAGATGTTGAGCCTTAAGAGTTTCTCTTTGATGAAAGATTTGTTCCCCCCACCCACCACCCTTTCTTTCTACTCTTAGGGAGAATGACTGCATGTCAAAGGAAAAAGATTGCTGCTCTGTATGTGTTAACCACTTTACAGACATCATACAGTAAATGAATCAAGCTTAGGTAGAGCTCGCCTGATAAATTATGTCTGCTCCCAAAAGACTTATGCTAATGAGTGTTCAACCTTATGTTAATGAGTGTTCAACCTCATTGGCTTCTAAAAGGTATGGTGACAAAGAAGATAAAACAATGAAGGTAATTCTTCATTGCCTTCCGGATCTCATTGCTGTCTCTTTCAATGTGTACCTTCAAAACTTACTGTCATGAACTTTAAAATATGATACACAAATCACTTTTAGGATGATGGTCAGGCAGTTCTATACATTTTGTTAAAATTGGGCAGAAATGGTTAAAGGATGCATCTACAAGTAGGATTAACAAAACAGAAGTGAGTGTATGGCCACCCTGCTGACATCTGCTACTGAAGATCCTGTTCATGGTGGAGTCAGAATAGCTTGTCTGCCCCTGAAAGAGCTGTCTGCCATCAGACATCTAGTGTTCTTACAAGTCTACCTTCCTTCCTTCCTTCCTTCCTTCCTTCCTTCCTTCCTTCCTTCCTTCCTTCCTTCCATCCTTCTTTTCTTCCTTCCTCTCTTTCTTTTAGTCAGGTTCTGCTTGTAGCTCAAGCTGGCTTCAAACTCGTTATGTAAATTGCCCTCAATCTCACAGCAATTCACCTGACTCTGCCTCCAACACTCTGGGATTAAAGAAATGAGCCACCATGTCTTACCCTCTTTTGAACTTTGCCCAGTGAAAATGTTTTCTACTATTGATAAAAGACAACCCAAGTAGCTTTTCAAAGCAGGAGGAAATTAATTAAATTTGTATTCTGTTAGCCCAAACACAAGGACATATCTAGTCACATAACTCATAAACCAAAATTAATGTAAGTACTCCTCATGAATGAAAAAATTCAAATTCAAGTCTTGTGGAAGTGAGGAATGTTGGGTAAAAGGAATTATCTTCCCCTCCCCCAGAAGACATGGTTCGCTAGTTTTTGGTGATGTGAAGTATATACGACTTACTTAAGACCAATGCTTAGGATGCTGATCTGTTGTGTAGAGCAGAGGGCAATCATATGGATTCCATTTTAGAACCCAGGAGAGGAATAAGAGATACACCAATCACGGATGAAAAGTGACAATAAAAACTGCAACTGAATAAATAATTCACCAGTGGCTGTTTGCCCTCTCTGAGGGAAAATAGCAAAATGTTCATTAAGTTTGAGGAGAGTAGCCACAACACTGTTTGATATCAGAAATTTAGGTTTATGTTGTGCTAACAGAATTCACCAAAATGTGATCATGGTTATTTGCCACTCCTCATGTTATTGGGTGTGTTCAGGAGCAAGAGTCCAATGACACAGAAGCATAACTATTTTCCTGCTGAGACACAGTTGGATCTTTATTGCTGTACTTTCCAAGTTCTTGTCAGTACCAAAGTTTTCCAAGAGTGAATATTTCCCCCATAAACAATTATAGCTATCATAACATTCCCTGAGGTACTTAATTTAGGGTGAGATGTTTAATGTTCATATTTAAGAACTACTCCAGCATGTAAATTTGTTCCAAATGGCAAGCTGACTTAGTATTCAATTCAATTCAGAATGGTTACTCTTCCCCACAAAGCATTTAAAATGTCATATTTCAAGTACCCATATACATGTACCCAACTGTACAATTGCCCTATGGCAAATACACTTTATGGAACGAAGCAAAGCTGGCAACAACATTATAAAGAATTCATTATGAAGCTTTATTTGAGTGCTTGCCAATGGAAAAATTGGGACTTTCTGAAAATAATAATATTCATGTAACACAAGGAAGAGATCAGCCTCAAGCTTGATGGTATGACACAAATACAGCAGGGGCCCAGAGAAGAGGGACAATGCATCTTTGATGGGGTAAAATGATCTCTTACCCTTGCTAAGATATTCATTCCATCCATGCACTGAAGAACTGGAATCAAAAGCTAGTATCAAGAAACCACTATATATGAACAATGATCATAATTCATACAATATACAGTCAACATGTTTGAAATTTAGTGAGGTACATAATACTTTAGCAAATAAATTCCCTTACATTGTTAAACTTGAATATTTGACCTTCTTCAAGTGTTCATTTAATATGAATTTTGCTGCAAAAAAGCTGAGCAAAATCATATTTTTAGTAACCTGACTCAAAATTTACCAAACCACATGGTTATCAACTTCCTCTGACTTGTACAAGTACACCTCATCATATATAATGGTGTCTAAGCCTTGGATGGTGTTTTTTTTTAAGGGAGTGTTGCTAGATAGGTTAACAAGGATCCAGTGGATATACACACACCAAAGGACATTTGGGGACACACAATTAGCTCAATATACCTTAATATATGTGAAAGAGTACATGAGAATGGATGGAAGTGTATAAGAAGGGTGCGGATGGAGGAGTTCTAAATATGATGAAAAGATGTTGTTTGAAACTCAAAAAATTCATTGAAAATTAAATGGAAAAATATCCCAAGCCACTGTTTTACCTGATTATTCCTTTTAAAACTGTTGTCATGTCCATCTAGTTCACACCTGCTATGGTGGGTGAATTACAAGCAGCAACTTCTTTATTCTCAATTACATTTTCTTAAAAGATGAGTTACAAGAGAGCCAAATTTCAAGGCATGCATTCACAGTGTTTTTGTGTTTCACTAGGATAGAGACAGCTCACTGTAGCTTGAAAGCTAGAATAAAACGTGAATTACTTAGAGAAATAGGTAAGGTACAGGGTAATAGGCTATGATCCCATAAATGAATGCATAAAAAGTTTGGAAAGAGAAGAATCTAGGAATATTATTTGTATATATAATATATAATATAATATATAATATGTAACATGTAATATATAATATAATGTATAATGCACAATATATAATATATAATGTATAATATAATATAATACATAATGCATAATATATTATATGTAATATATAATATAATGTATAATGTATAATATATGATATATAACATAATGTATAACATATAATATGTAATATAGAATGTATATTATATATAATATAATGTATAATGTATAATATATAATGTATAATATATATATCATCACAACTCCTCACCTACACACAGATGTAACTCTGTGGGGACTCTATAGTTTAATGGAAGAAAAATCTTGGGGGAAGATTTGGAATCTCAACCCGGCAATGCTTGGAATACAAACTATGAATGATTGGGGTTAATATATGATCCTAGCATGTTTGAAGCTAACCATGCCACTCCTCATAATTCTGTGGCAGGTACCTGGGTACCATAGAGACCACAAAAACTGAGATAGAGAAAGAAAAGTGCTGCTCCCAGTATCCCAAACAGCAGCATTGTGATGCAGTCACTAACTGCTGCTTCTGATCACAGAGAGGACATGGCCTTTACCATGGCACAGATTCCTTTATACCCAGCCCTGTCTGATGGCTCAGGGCATTTTCAAGACAGTTAAAGAGCTGATCAAATCCTTCTTTTCTCCCCTCTTTCATTTTCTTCCCAATTTATTTCCTTTAAGTCAGACATTAAATATCAAGCCTTTGAAGAGGAAGTGTTTGTAAGAGAGAAGCAAGAACATCACCTGCACTGCAGAAGGAGAACCCAGGTTCTAAAAGGATGGGAGAAGCAGTGTCAACAGCCCAATGGGTCAATGCTAATACTGGTGATAGGTAATACACAGCCACTGAAACCAAAAAGCAAAAATGAAACACCAAATTCCAAAATGCTGAGAAAAGGGGACAGTGTGATTTCTAAAGTCTCCACATTATTAGACTTCAAGGTCCAGTTATTTACATAAAAATCAAAAAGCATGAATGTGCTGAAAAGCATTGTCAAACAACTCCCTTCACAGTCAGGAAAACAAAGACGTTTCCAAATAAACGACATGGAAGACTTCATTGCCACTAGGTTCCCCCTGTAAGAAATGTGAAAGTGAATCCTGGTTGAAAAGTATACTAGATTTTAACTCAAAACCATATGTAGAAAACAAGAGCCCAATACAAGGAAATTCATGAATAATTTAAAAGCCAACCTTATTGTAGCAATAAACGATTCTACCTTCTGTTTTATACATGACATAAGACTAAAAAGGTTTTTAAAGTATTAGTTTAAAAAGGGATATTGTAAATTTGATTAATAACATTGCATTTTGTTTTCTACAAAATTTAAAAGATACTGTATCAAAAATAATATTGGATTTTATTTTGAGACTTGCAATGTACAAAGATGTAAATTTGTACTTTAATAACTAAAAGGGGTGGAGATGGAGCTTTTAAAGGAAAACAATTTATAGTATTAAAGTGAATCTGGCATACATTCCAATTAAAGCCTTATAAACATAACATATAAAATGCAATCACCATGGTAACCACCAAAAATAGAAAACAAAGAATATACAAAATGGAAACAAGAAATGAGTTTAAATACTTCATTAAAAATCAACTAAACATGAAAGTAGATAACAATGCAGGAAATTAGGTATAAAAGACTACAAGGCATTTAAAGTACTCAAGTTAAAGTACTGTGACTGGCCTATCAATGATCACTTTCACAAAACAAAGATAGGTATCTCCAATCAAAAACTGGAATTTAGTAAACTGGATTTTAAAGAATTTTAAACAACTCTGTTTAGAACAGACTTATTTCGGACCTAAAGATCCAGAGTTTGAAAACTAAAAAATGTATAAGGAGCAAGAATGGCTGTGCTGATAACATGCAAAATAGCCTTTAGAGGTAAAAAGGCTGCATGGGACAAGGAATGAAATTATGTAATTAATAAAATATCAAGGCTGGAGATATGGCTTAGTGGTTGAGAGTATTGGCTGCTCTTTCAAAGGACCTGGGTTGGACTCCCAACATCCACATGGCAGCTAACAACTGTCTCTAAATCCAGTTCCAGGGAAATTGGACACTCTCTTCTGAATTCCGTGGGTGTTTCATGACACTGGTCCACTTACATAGACACAGGCAATGTACCCATACCTATAAAATAAAAATAAGAAATATTTAATTAAGAAATAAATAAAATAATACAGCCAATGCCACGTGAAGACACAGAATTATAAACCTGTATTCATAATAGAGTATCAAAATACACAATGTAAAGTTGACAGAATTGAAGGGAAAACATAACATTTTCACAAAAAAACAGCTAAGGACATAATCATCCCATCTTTCATAATATATGTCGAATAATGAATAAAAGTTAAGGAAATTAACACAGTAAGTCAAGAATATATAATGGATCTTCAAAGAACTAGCCAACCAGTGGCATACACATTCTTTACTTGCATTCATGGGACCTTTTCCATGCAACAACATAATTCTATCACAAATTAATCCTTAATAGAATTCCAAAAACACATATCATATAAAATATTTTCTTCAGACAAATTTGAAGTCAGAAATAAATGTGAGAAAAAACTATAAAATTCACAGATTTAGAGAAATCAAACTATATGATTTAGCAAATGATATATCAAATATTACGTGACAAAGAAAATAAGAAATTGCTTACAGATAAATAAAAGCAACGATGCGACATATTGAAACTTACTGGACATACCAAAGGAATCTCTAAGAAAAATGGTTATTTACAATCAGATATTATACAACGAGAAGCATAGATGGGGGGAGATAGCTCCGTGCACGAAAGCCTGAGGATCTTGCCTAAATGCTCACCTACTTAAAGGGCTAGAATGGCTCCTGTCTTATAATCCCAGCAATGGAGGTGAGAATTAGCAGATGTAAGGAGCCTGCAGACATTAGCCTAGAAGAAACATATATAACTTCTACATGTACATGGACAAGTGCACATGCCCCTAAAAACATACCCAAGCATGCAGCACATACAACTTACACACAAAGAAACTAAGAAAAAAAAAAACTCAAAGAACACAAATCCACAATCCAATTATGCAGCTTTTAGAACTGAACAAAGAACAAGGTAAAACCAGCACCTAGCAGGAGAAATGAACCATGAAGAAAAAAGCAGTAGAGAGAGCTGGAATGGAGATTAGGAAAATCATAAAGAAAATGAATTACACAAAAAGTTAATTAATAACATTTATTTTTTAAATCCTCAACAAAATACTTAGAAACTGAAATCACTAACATATTAAAGGCATTATGTACCATGACCGAGCAGGACTTATTCCTGGAAAAAGAGTATGTTTCAATATACAAAAACCAATTTATATAATATACCACATTAAGAGAATGAGGGGAAAAACAATATACAATCATCTTTATTGATGCAGAAAAATCATTTGAGCAAACTCAATATGCTTTCATGATAAAAAGCATTCAACGAAACTACTAATAGAAGGAAATTACATCAGCATAACAAAATCCATATGGTAACACATTGCCAGCATCATACAAACTGATGAGAGAATGGAAGGCTTTCTTTAAAAACAGGAGCGAGTCAGAAACATTCAGTTTGTCCACTTCTAGTCAACATAGAACTGGAATGCCTCAGATGACATTAGGCAAGAAGAGAAGAAAAGAATATGTCAGAATCCCCACAGACCTTATCACTATTCTCAGATGATTTGATCAGATGGGTAGAAAATGCTTAAAATTTCACAAAAAAAAAGAATAAAAACAAATTCAGCAATATGGTACCATACAAAATCAATACATAGAACTCAGTTGAATTTATATATCACAATAATGTTAAATTACTTGAAGGGTAATTTAAGACAATTTTACATAGAGGATCAAAAGCACAAAAAGTAAATATGTAAAATGTTTGTAAATAGAAACATTTCTGACAAAATTACAGATGTAATTAATCATGAATCAGTTTGGAGAAACACAATGCATACTTGCAAAGTGGAATACTTAATAATTTGAAGAAGCCAGAACTACCACCTATGATTAGGACATGGTTTATCCCCCCCCCCCAATTTTTTGGACAGTAGAAACTTTTAACAGGAAGGGCTCAGAAGTGGTTAGGTCATAGGACACAAACATGAGAAGGAATACAACTCACCTCTCTGTACCTGCAAAGCTCGCTCAAGAGTGAATTGTTTTAGAGCACCACTATGTGCAAATAACACCCCTTCTTCCTCCGTTAACCTGTTTTATTTCAGCCAAAGATCCCTCATCAGAATGCTGGCACTATGCTAATTTCCCTACCTGCCACCACAATCACAAACCAAATAAATCTCTTCAACATATAAGCAACTGGGCTCATGCATTTGTTATACCAATATAAAATGGATAAGACATGATTCGAAACCGTCTTCAAAATTCAATGAAATACATATGATAATATCAAGGAATGTTTTTCAGAAATAGAAAAATCCATCCTAGATTTCCTGGAATCTAGGGAGAGTCCTCTCAGCCAAAACAGCACTAAATAAGAACAAACCTGGAACACTCATCCTTACTAATTTCAGAATTCACTACAAATTTATGATAATCCAACAGTATGATACTAGTGTTAAAGCAAACTAACATTAAAATACTGGAATGCATGCCAGGCGTGGTGGTGCACGCCTTTAATCCCAGCACTCAGGAGGCAGAGGCAGGCGGATCTTTGTGAGCTCAAGGCCAGCCTGGTCTACATTGTGAGTTCCAGGACAGCTGGAGCTACAGGGAGACCCTGTCTCAAAAAGATGAAAAAAAAGGGGGGGGGGAATGCAGCACTGTTCCACATTAACCCCTCCCATAAAAATTATGTTTGACAAGTATTTTAAGGACATTCAATTGGGGAGTCAGTCATTTCAGCAAATTGTGCTGAAAAATAAGGGTACCTACACACCAACAAATGACATTGGATTCTTACCTCACACCATATACAAGGTGAGCTAAAAGTCAATTAAACACTTACAAGTGAGGCCCCAATTATAAAGCTTTAAAACGTACCATAGGGGAAAATCTTCATTATATGGATTTGACAACAATCTCTTATATAAGACATTGTAGGTACAAGTAATCAAAGATTAGACATATTAGTCATCATGACTTTCTTTATTAGAGTTGTACAAAAGGCATGCATAATAGAGTACAAAGGAAACTCAAATGTGGAAGAAAAATGTAAATGCGAAAATCATTTATCTAATAAATGATTAATATTTATAACATACAGAAAATTCTAAAAAAAAATGAAAGAGAATTAGAAAAATCTGACTTAGAACCTGCTAGCTAACTTCTACCAGATTAGAATTTTATTTATGAATTCTTGTATATTACAACATAGGAATACCCTCATGTGAAGACTGAATATAAGCTGAAAGGTATATTCTGCACTATAGAACAAATCACACATTTAATCCAAATTCTACACAGCTGTTTCTAAAGTCTCCCAATATGCATGTTTAAAAACACAGGCTCTTGCAGAGGACTCGGGTTCGATTCCCAGCACCCACATGGCAGCTAAGAACCGTCTTTAAGCCGGGTGTGGTGGTGCATGCCTTTAGTCCTAGCACTCAGGAGGCAGAGGCAGGCAGATCTCTGTGAGTTCAAGGCCAGCCTGATCTACAGAGTGAGTTCCAGGCCAGCTGGGGCTATAAGGAGACCCTGTCTCAAAAAGACAAAAAGAAAAATAGTACATTAAATACACATGTCAAAGAATAAATTCAAAATTATTAAAAAATAAAAATAAAAAAACAGGCATGTAAGTTACAAAAAATGCAACAGCATTATGACTAGGGATATGCAAGGCAAATATTATACCACAATATATCCTTAGGATGGCCAATATAAAATACATACAAGATAACTTTTGGCAGGAATAAAATAACTGTACTCTATGTCATACGGATAGCTCAGTGGAAAGAAGGACTTTGCAAACTTCTGCTTAACTTGAGTTCAATCCTAGAACCCACATGGTAGGAGAAGAGAACTAGCTCAAACCAGTTTTCTTGTGTCCTCCACATAGACAATGTGATCTATTGGTACCTTTTATACACAGTTAATTAATTAATTATAAAAGATTAAAATAATTAACTCACAAATATAGTGTGGCCCTGTGTGCTATAGGGAGGAAATTAAAGTGAGTCAGGAGGAGAAGAAAATAATATGGTAGATTCTCAAAAAATATAAGAAAAATTTATCAAGAGATCCATCCATTTCATGTCAGGATATGTAGTCAAATAAATTGAAAACAATGGCTTTTTGATTACTTACATGACTGTTTCATTAAATGAACATACTGGGAGACATTAAAACCAGCCATGTATAATTTGGATTAAATGTGTGATTTGTTCTATAATGCAGAATATACCTTTCAGCTTATAACCAGTCTTCACAAGAGGATATTCTTATGTTTGTAATATATAAAAGTTAATAAATGATACAGATAGATACAATGATAGATAGAGGATAGATAGATAGATGATTGATAGAAAGATGATAGATAGATGTTAGATAGATAGATAGAATGATGTATACATAATAGATACATAGATTGATGTTACATAGATAGAAAGATACCATACATAGATGATGGATAGATAGATGATACATAAATTTCTATTAATTAGATAGATAGATGGTAGCTAGAAGATAGATAGATAGCTATATCCATAAACAGTTACAATTAATTCTTCACTATAGTTATATTTAATGGTAGATGAATGGAAAAGGAAAATGTGATTTACATTTTCAGGTAAATGGTGTATAACCTTAAAAATGAATCAACTCTTGAAATATGTTACATGTATAAAACTTCAGAACCATATTTTAAGTGTAAATCACAACAAACATACTATAATATTCAACTTTTACAAAACTCAGAGAAAGTCAAACTGTTTGCCAGAGTATGAAGAGATGAAGAAATAGCATTTGGTTTAATTTCCCTTAGTTTTAATTTTCTGTATAAAAGTAGCTTTGCAGATAGACAATGATGGTGGTTAGTTCAATTACATAGTAGTGATTATATTCAACAGAACTACACTTAAAGCAAATTACAAATTTTGTTGTGTTCTTTACCACAAAAAAGAGAAAGCAAAACTAAAAAGGTATCCATTTTTTAATTTTGTATTTTTACCAAGCATGCCAAATCACCCTCATAATGAGTCAGTGAACCACAGTTAGGAACCTGGGTTGGACACAGGGTCATTCTGCCTCCTTAGTTGTCCCCACATTGAGTCAAAAGGTCTGAAGATGTTTGACTGTCCGTTTACCATCACTCAATTTATTAATATTAGCACTGTATCTTCAAATGAGAACATCTTGGCAAGGATATTTCATTTCCTCATTACCACATTATAACCAGATATTCATTTTACACCCTTTATGTCTTCCACTGCTACATTATAAAGTGCTAAAGCCATATTCTCCATCTCTCTCTGTGTGTCTCTCTGTGTGTCTCTCTCATAAATACACACACACACACACACACACACACACACACAATATTTGCCCTTACTCTGTCTTAGAATACAAGAACTTTTGCTTATGGTTTTTACTTATGGTTGACACAGTTGTTCCCAACAAAAACCTTGAAAGAGCAACCCAAAGGTACAACAAATCTACCCTCCAATCGCATGCTTCATTATTTCATGTGATCTTGACAGTCTTGGAAGTGGAGTGAATTGAGAAAGGAATTTCTGGGCATTCTGGGTTTATTACTAAGCTATCATCTAAAAACTAGAAGGGAGGAGTTGGGGGAGGGAAAGGAAAGAGTTGAAGGGAATAATCAAGTGTAGTGAATAGTTGCAATTACAAATTAGGTAATTGGGCATGGGAACATTTGCTTTAATTTGAACATTCTGCTGTGAATTCTGAATTCACTGCTGTCTATTTGTGTCTCTGCTTCTCTATTTCTTCTTTTTTTTGCTTTAAAGAAATAATTGTCTTCAGCTGGAAATAAAATATTCTATGTGCACATTACATAGATGAAACCACATGTGATATCATAGTACAATGATAAACCTTTGTGTTTTGAAGTGCAGATATCATACAAAGTCAAAAATAAGAAGGAAAAATCTAATTTTGACAAAAGAACTGATGACTCTGGAAATGCAGGCATCCACCTGTGATATTATAGTGGTGAACTGGAATCAGCAGATATGCTTGGAATTGAATAATCCCATTACATCTGTCTTTTAAAATGATCCTATGAAAAGAAAATTTGAGAAATAAGCTTTCTAAATTGAAAATGGGAGAGGAAAAGTACTTGAAGGAGTAGAGGTATTGAATCAATAACTGCGTGTTCATACCTACAACACAAATTATGCTGAGAGTATAAGTCTCACTTATACCTTCACTGGCAAAATCTTTGCTGAGAGATCACAATTATGGAATGGTAGGAAGGACAGTTGCTAGAAAACACCTTTCTCACATGAAGCTCCAACTGACCAAACTTTAAAAATATTTCAGGCAACTATAATCAATAATATATATGTGGTATTTATACATAATGAGGCATTAATAAACATATATTATTGATCTGTAAAGGCTAAACACAGAGCATTATGAGACAGTCAAATCTTAGTAGGAAAATCAAAATCCAGTTGTTTCCCCAATACATGTACAAAAACATACATGATAAAAAAAAATCCACCATAGGAGCTGGAGAGATGGCTCAACAGTTAAAAGCACTAGCTGCTCTTGCAGAGGACCTGGGTTTAATTACCAGGAACCATATGTTGCTGACAACATTCTATTACTCCAGTTCCAGGGAACCCCAGCTCTCTTTGACCTCAGGAGGCATTGTATGACTCAGGTGCACTTGTACACATGCAGACAATAAATACACTTATACACACAAAATAAATTAATAAGTAAAAATAACTTTGAAACACCATAATTTATCTAATATTGCTGCTGTATGTTTTCAGAAACTTAAAGATTTTATTTCCCCTCTAAATAAGAGAATATATATACAAATATAACCAAAAAGTAGTACACTTATTATCATATTTAATGTTCTGATTAAGTAAAGAGAACATTGGATATTTTAGATAGGAGAAAATAATTTAGCTCATATTTTTTTTATTTTTTTATTTTTGTATATGTGTGAGTGTGCTGTCTGCTTTAGTTTAAATTAGAATTTGGAAAGAAACAGGGGTATCTGCATTATGACTCTAGCATCAGTCTACACACTATCATTGTTTAGGCAATGCACAATTCTCTTCAGTACTCATGCTTTCTCTTGATCAATGAAGAAAAAAGCAGACAAGTTAATGCTAGGTGCTCATTCATACACACCTAAAATAGTTTCCCCAAAGAAGCAGAATCTGTTGCCTTCTCTTTTACTGGAAAAATTGCAAACTTCCATTTTAAAATTACCTATGCTACTATTTGTAAATTTCCATTCATTGTGTAATAAGTGGTTAAAACATGCAAAAAATATAAATTTTCAAAATGTACAAGAAGTAAAAAGCAAATTAAGATGGTTTAAGTTTTATGAATATTATAATAGGTAACAAGCAAGGTAAATAGACTTAAGGTAAGAGAATGATAACGCCTTGTTAGAGGGAAAGATTCTATGACAGATGGTCCTTGAGCTTGCAAATTACATGAAATACATCCAATGCCTGACATATTTACAATAAAAAATTAACTAAAACAGAAGCACCCCATCTTCCAATTATGAGTTTTAATTGCCATCAGAGTTAGTGTGTATCATTCACTAATTAAATATCAGTTGTGAATGATTCGTACCTAGATACATGTTCCATGTGAAACATTGTGAATGATTCGTCCCTAGATGCATGCGCCATGTGAAGCATTGTGAATGATTTATACCTAGATGATACATGCACCATGTGAATCATTGTGAATGATTCGTACCTAGATACATACGCCATGTGAAAAATGTCTTCTGTTTTCTCAGAGCTCCTCCCAGGATCCAAATATCACTGTGCTTGGTTAACATCGAAACAAGGTCTGCAATGATGGCTCTGCCAAGCAAACACAAGGACCCTAACTAGATCCCAGAACTCAGGTGTGTGTGATGAGATATGCTTGTGCTCCCAGAGTTGAGGAGTTACAGACAGATGAATTCTGAATGCTCAGTCAGCCAGACTACCTACTTGGCAAATTACAGTCTAAAGGCTCTGTCTTTAGCCGGGCGTGGTGGCACACGCCTTTAATCCTAGCACTTGGGAGGCAGAGGCAGGCGGATCTTTGTGAGTTCAAGGCCAGCCTGGTCTACAGAGTGAGTTCCAGGACAGCTGGGGCTACAGGGAGGCCCTGTCTCGAAAAGACAAAAAAAAAAAAAAAAAAAAAAAAAAAAAAAAAAATCATGTTCTGGCCCTGTGTCCCCTTTTCTAAAGCCTAGGGAACAACCTGCGGAAAACGGGGCGTGGTAGAATGTAAGGGCTGCGATTGGGGTGAACTACAAAACTACAGAAACATAGACTGGACTCCTATTTGATCAACATGATAGTACATATAAGCTCCCCCAGCTGAACAATGGGGGCCTCGGGTTGTATAAGTTTGGGCATGGCTACTTGCAAGTTGGTTTTACCTGAAGGATGCCTGTATTCATTACTTATGACCTATTATCAAAAAATAAAAATAAAAAATAAAAAAATTTTCAATTAAAATTAAAGAAAAATAATGAAAAAAATCAATGTGGACTGCACCCAAGAGAAAACAGCTGATGTCCTGTGACCTCCACATGCATGACCACACAGAAACTCCTGCACTCACTCAAACACATGCTTCTGCACACAGATGGACATATAGACACATCTGAATATACCAAAACAAAATATACCATAACAAAATAATTCATTTTGTATGCATTTTTTTTTTTTTTTTGTCTTTTCGAGACAGGGTCTCCCTGTAGCCCCAGCTGTCCTGGAACTCACTGTGTAGACCAGGCTGACCTTGAACTCACAAAGATCCGCCTGCCTCTGCCTCCCAAGTGCTAGGATTAAAGGCGTGTGCCACCACGCCCGGTCATTTTGTATGCATTTTAACTTATAGCATTATCATGAAAATCATCAAATATTAGTGTTTGTTTTATATAAGCATTATCAATATAGGGAACTTCTGTTTTAACTAAATGTAAATACAATCGTATATGAATGCATAGATATGCAAATCTAGATGTGGAAAAGCTGTGGTGTGAGGCTCAGGTTGGCCTGTGTGGCCTGATATGGGTGTTGTCTCATAAAACTCACTTTTAAGACCTTCTGACAAAATCATGGCATGCATCCACAGTTGTTCAGTGGCCAAATTATGAGCTGTTATATTTAAACTTACGTAACTCTGATTATAAAGGCTTGTTTGCTTTTTGTTAGAAAACTTTCTAGTTCTAAAGTTGTTTACCAGACATCCACTTGATATCTGCCACTGTAAAGACGGGTCATTTACCTAATGAGAAAACCAATT
Source organism: Rhizomys pruinosus (assembly GCA_009823505.1). NCBI lineage: Eukaryota > Metazoa > Chordata > Mammalia > Rodentia > Spalacidae > Rhizomys > Rhizomys pruinosus. Next base: position 1,254,888 of record VZQC01000816.1, on the reverse strand, counting down.
GGAAAACATAATTGGCACTCCAGGCTCCATGTGATTTACATAGTTGACAGACATAGGACTCCACACACCTGTGGTGTGTACCTATGGAGTTGACTCTGATAAAACTGTGACCATGAGAGCATTCTTCAGGGAACTGACTGTGACCTTGTTATTGGTCTTTTCAACCATCTTATTAACCATTGGTTAATATGATGGGATCATTATTTTGTTGACAGATGACAAATAAATGGATAAATAGCTAATAGTAGATAATTGATATACAGATACATTGGTAGGTAGATATAGATAGATAGATAGATAGATAGATAGATAGACAATAGATAGATAATAAATAGAATATATATATACACATATATATGTAAAGAGAGAGATAGATAAATACATGCATAAGAAAGAGCTGTCAAAAAAGCATAAATAAAATCATTGACTTCCCAGTAGCTGCTCAGTCCATATGCTGGATATCTCAGTAGTCCCCAACTGGCATTGAAGGTTTGGAGGATTCTCAAGTTTTATATCCAAAGTACAATTTCTCAGGTCTTACTGATTATTTATTTCTGGTTTTACTTTCCTTTTGGATGCTTAAGGCCACACAGTTAGCTTAGATTAACCAAGGTTTTGATTTTCTAAAGGTCAGTTGAAGATCTGGTCCTCAAGGGTCACTCAGGTTTTTTTTTTTTTTTTGGGGGGGGGGTAGAGCCCCTAGATCCTTTTGGCTTTTCAACCACCAACCAGTTCCATCCACTCTCCACTCAAGGACACAGTTAAGTCTTGCTAAACAAGCTTCTCTTTTAGAAGCATGAGCAGACTTTCCTCTTTATAGGCCGGACACAGGCTGAAGTCCCATTAGTGGATCTCTAAGACTTCCCTGCACAGGAAGACTGGTGACTCACATCAGCCGGACATTTCAAGAGATGCCCCCATGCATAGTCTCCTGAGACTTAGTTGACTTCTGAGGGCAAGGAACAAAGTTATCCCTTAGGTCCCTTGGCAAAATTGGTGTGGGTATTAAGTATGGTCATTAAGAACCCAGAAAGGCTAAGTTACACCAGCCTGATGCATCACACCTATGTTAAAATTGTATCTTCTGAAAACAAATTGTGTGTTATTTCCATATCGTATTTCCTGATTCACCTATTTCCATTTTAATTTTATGTTACTCTAAAATATGTATACAAGCCCAACATCATATACCAAAAATCCATAGTCTGAAAATAAATGGTAGGTTAGTTCTAGAACCTGTTTAGGGATTTATAGTATAAGAGCATGGTTGTGTTCAGATTTCATCCAACTCAGGTGATATGTGTATGTATGTATATATATTTATATATGTATAAATTTATATATGTATATATATATATATTGAAGCAATACAAGTTGGAGAAAAAATGGAATTTCCATGTTAAAGCATCATTGTATTTTAATGCTTTTGTTGGTATCACAAGTTTAAGTTATGTTACTTTGATGCTATGTGTACTCTAAAGTTCAACTTAAAATAAAATAAAAAAAAATCATTGCCTTCATCTACATGAAATCCCATTCTCTTGGTCCTGAGCTTAGTCATTTGTTAAACTTATTGGCTGGTACAGTATGGAGAATGACGTTGAAGAGCTTATACTCTCCTTCAGTGTTTTCACTAACCACTGTGAACATGTTCAAGGAGGAAAAACATGGGAAAAAGTCACTATACTGAATGCTCCTACCACTAAAATATGAATTTATGGTAAAGATTAAGAGAAAAAGGAAGATTAAAGGCAAATATTAATGTATAGAAAACAATTTGAGAGGCTGGAGAGATAGCTCAGTAGTTAAGAGCACTGACCACTTTTGCAGAGGACCCAGGTTTGATTCCAGCAGCCACATGGCAGCGAACAACCATCTTAATTCCATTTCCAGGGTAATCCATTGCCCTCTTCTGATTTCCTTGGGCTTTGAACAACACAGATGCACTTACATACATGTGGGCTATACACTTTACATGTAAAAATAAAATAATAAAATAAAATCCAGAGGGGGCTGTGAGAGAGTACATATGTGGGAAGGGTTATAAATATGATTAAAACGTTTTGTATGAAATACACAAAAAAATCAATAAAAACTACACAAAAAATAAAGAAAAAAATTTTTTTAAAAAGAAAACAATTTAGCTTATAAAATGTGTCAAGGAACGCATCCAACTTTGGAAAGGAGTTTCGTTCAAAGCATGACCATGAGCTGCAGAATGAGGAAGCTTCTGGGAACTTGAGGGCAGAGGGAGCACAAGTAGAGACAGTATGTGCCAGCAACCAGGAGGAAACAGCATGGGAAATGGAGCTAGGAAGACAGAGCTTCACATGTGTGGTGTATTTCAGACCTGAGAATTCCATATCTTTATGTATGAAAATGTGAGATACATTATATATGACTTATAGACTATGTATTATGTATAATAATATATAATTGAAGGCTGAGTATAGAACTGTTTCTTTAAAAGTGATGCTAAATTACAAAAGTATAAATATCCCTTTTGGTTGTAAAGATTGCAAATTGATATGTGTTATATTGGCAAGTGACTGGCTTTGATTTCTGCATATGACATTTAAGATGTAATTTCTGCCTCCAAGCATGTGCATCTCTGAAACTTCTCATTTCCTAGTTCTGTCAACTCCTTAGGCATTACATTTTTAATAAAAACTTCTTTCAATATCTTGGTGTAATTATTAATGTTTGGTTTCCTTTCAATGAATATTCTGAAAATAGATCCAGTAGAAAGATAAGTGGGAAGTCCAATACAGAACTGCTCTGATTGAAATAACTACATAAAATTTGAGTATCTGTATCCTTTTCTCTAAAACCAGTCATTACATGGCCCAATCTTTGCCCTATGGGTGAGGTGGGGGAGCAGTGAATGCTATTATGATTTGCAAGTGGTTTGTTCTTCAAGGACTAGGATGTTGGAAACATAATCCTCAGTGCACTGGTCTGAGATGATGGGACTTTAGGAATCAGCGACCAGTGAATGAAGATCTCCTACCTGAACTTCTGCATTCTACCATGCGATGACAGAGCCAGGTGGCCCTCGCTGGATGCAAATGCCTTCTTCTTGGGCTTGGAGCCTCCAGAACTATAAGAAACAATTTTTTTAATGTAAATCAACCAGCCTAGGAGTTCTCACATAGCAGCTTAGACTAGACCAAGAGGAAGTAACTGACAGTGCCCTCAAATTAGTAAATAAAATATTCAGAAAGACATTAAAAGCAAGTCTCAAACTTCTTGTGAGATAAATTATTTCTTCTTTGAAATGGGCTCATGTCCCAGAGTACCTGAGTATTTGATGGGAGAAGCTAAGTTTACAGCCCAGCTACAGCAAGATGCCTCTGTGGTGCTGACGTGTGCTGATGTTCCTGAGATGCTGGTGATTCTGGGGTTCCCATGGAAGGACTTTGATATTCTGGGACTTTGGGAGGGGCAGAGATATATGAAGGCCCATGCCATGAGACTGGACACTCTCTCACAATGTTGTCAGGCAGAGGACCCTGAGTCCATGTGGTGACTTTGGATTTACATGGAGGCAAGGGAGCTGCTACTTGTAGGCAAACCTGAGTAAACTGGTTCAGAGAGAGCAAACTCTCTGAACTGTGGTTCAGAGAGCCTTTCTTTTTTTATTTTTTATTTATTTATTTATTTATTTATTTATTTATTTATTTATTTATTTGTTTATTTGTATGAATGTATTGTCTGCATGCAGGTTTGTGCACCCGAGTCGTGCAATGCCACAGAGGTCAGAAGAGGGTGTTGGATTCCCCTGGAACTGGGGTTCTCCTGGAATTGGAGTTACAGATGGTTCTCAGCTGCCATGTGGGTGCTGGGGATCGAACCCAGGTCCTCTGTAAGAGCAGTTGGTGCCACTAGGCCATCTCTCCAGCCCCCAGAGAACCTTTCTTATGGGCCTTAGGAACCCAGGGAGAAGGGAAGGCTAGATGCCACATGTGTGGGCATTTCCTGGGTGGAATCTGAATTACACTTCCACCTTCCCAAAGGGTCTCAGGGCATTTGGGATGTGTATACAGACAATAGCGTAGTCTTGAGGTCAACACAGAATAAATGAATTTGGTCATTTTGGAAAAAAAAAAGAATTGTGGACCAGATTTGAGGATGTTTGCAAGACTGGCCCTTGTTATGGCTTCAGGTCTTATAATTGATAATCCTCTCTTGAATCCATTCTTCCCATTGAAATACCAGGGACCATGAAGTAAAAAAAACCCTCACCAAGTATAAGCTGACTTTTTTGGGGGATTTTCAGCCTCCAAAGTCATTTTTTAACAATAAGTAATAATTTATGAGTACAAGCATCCTTCATGTAAACCCAATTTGCAAGCAGTTGTGCCCAAACCCACACAGCCCATGGGTCTCACCATCCAGCTGGGGGGGGGGCTTGTATGTTCAATCAAGTTGATCAAATGAGTGTCCAGACTATATTGCTGTAGTTTCACCATTCACCCCAATCACAGCCCTTACATTCTACCACACCCCCCCTTCCACAGATTGTTCCCTAGGCTTAGAAAAGGGGCAGAGGTGGATGAGAAGCAAAACAGTCTACTTTCTCTGGAGCTGTTGTCTTGGATTCTGGTCAATTCTGCCTGTTTACTTTCATGGGCTGACAGTTTGTCCAGGAATAACCTTTCAATCCTACTAATGAAGCACAAGCAATTAGATATATAGGTATTTAAACAGTACTAATTGTTATGGTAGGTTATTTTGGTATAGACACAGATGTTTGGATGGTATGTTAATTCGTGAATTATGTTTTTTCTGTAAAATATGACAGGGTCTTACTGTGGCTTATAACATCTCCTAACCACTAGAGGATGTAAGCTTGTGGCATCAGCCATGGTTTATTCCTCCAAGGAGAGAGCTAATAGCCAATTAGATTTGGGATATACAGGCATATGGCTGCCACTGCTGCACAGTATTTCCAGGCAGGTGAGGTGTAGCTGGTGCTGACGGAGGAGTCTTGCTTGACTGAAGGAGACCTATATTTGCTTTATTGGTTTAGTGGCCTTTGGTAACACTCTCTGGTATTCCAGAGACCAACTGTACACTTGCAAGTGTGGTCTCAATACATCTTTCCCATGCTTACATCAGGTCTTCGACAGCAGGGCCTTATTGCCTCTCTTCTTGTAGGTATCCCAGTTTAGAGGCAAGACGCCTTTACCTTTTTGGGGGGGGAGGCTTGGATCCCCTGGCCAACATCTCCTTGGTAGTATAATCCATTGCTGATATCAGAGCTCTTCTGTATTAATATATTTTGCTTAAGAGCATAGCTTAAGGAGACTTTAGTATTATATATGGTTCTGAATAATCCTTTTCACAGTTCCTATGTCTATTAGTCAATTAAAGAAGGCAGTTTTACCAGTTTTATAAGATATTATCTCTATAACAGTTGGCTCCAATTTACAGTCAGAGAATGTTCTAATTTGTCTTCCATTGCTGCGACAAAACACTCTGACTGACACTAACTTGGGGAGGAAAGGGTTTATTCAGCTTACATCTCCTGGGTCATAGTTCATCACTTAGGGAGCCCAAGGCAGGAACTCAGGGCAGGAACCTGGAGGCAGGAGCTGAAGCACAGGCCATGGAGGAATGCTGTTCACTGGCTTGCTCCTCTGGCTCATGCCCAGCCTTCCTTCTTATATGGTACACAAAAACCTGCCCAGGGTGGTGCCACTCACTGTGGGCTGGGCCCTCCCACACTGCTCGACCATCAAGAAAATTCTCCACAGATATGGCCACAGGCCAATCCAATGGAGCCAATTGCCCAATTGAGGCTCCCTCAACCCATGTGTGTCAAGTTGACACTAAAGCTGTCCAGCACAGAGAACAATCTCATCATCATCATATTTCTCCTTGTTCTTTGGGGGGGGGGGGTAAGAAAGCCTCTCGTATTAAAACTTTGCAGCACCTAGAAGGTAAGTTTCGTTAAGACTCATTATAACCAGTTGTTTCAAGTAGGATCCACAGAGGGATTTGATGTCTGTAGCAATCTGAGGCTTTTCTTCCTTTCAATGTTCAGATGGGCCAACCGTTCTGCTGGCACTTCCTGGTACATCCTACACAATGCAAAGCTGTATCTTTTCTTTCTCAGTCATTAAGTTGGTGACATCTTGACCTGTTGGAACATACAAATCTTTTCCCGTAGTTAGTTTTAAGATTTGAATTGCAAGGTTTTTGACAAAAAGGTTTCATATCTATCTGGATCCCCCTTTTTTATTTTAGGTTTTTGTTATTTGACCCATGAGTCTCAAAAAGGCAGTTGTATTACACACACCTATAGGCTGGAATCAAGGCGCAGATTTCATTAAATTCACCCATGGTTTTTTGGGTGACTATATGTGGTTAGCTTGGGAAGCAAACTTAATTTTTTAAGTTAAATCATCCTACAGGTAAAAGAGAATGCTACAACGTGATACTGTACAACAGAAAAATTATAGAGAACATCTGTATGTGCCAATCCCAAAGTTATTGTTATACAGATTTTAAGTAAAACAAATGTGGACATCTACAGTTTATATTTCCAATTAATTCAGGTGCATTACTGTTTTTTATCAGAACCTTTAAACCAATGTTGTTTAATGTACACATATTTACTTTTACTAAGTCCTAAAACACCATGTAATGTGTAGACACAGTCTGGGCAAAATTGGATACTTGTTGAACTCACATCAATTAAATATGCATTAATTGAATATAGACCAGTGTCCCTCTCCTGCCCCTCCCACCCCTCCCGATTCACCATTTCAGTCACTTTTCTGATGCAGTCTTTCTGTTGTTGTTCTTTTAATATGCTTTTTGGGATGCATATTAAAAGATCTTTTCTTTATAAATTCCATTTTGTGCCTTTTATTGCAGCAATAAAATGTAAATTATTACAAATGCCAAGATAAAGAAAAATTCCAGAAACAAAATAAGTCTGAAAGTTTGCAATGATCATTGCTGTTATACTTTCAAGGTCCTAGAAGCAGAGAGAATAAAATAACATCTCAAAGTACCAATCAGAAATACATCACACTGCAACATGATGTTAGCAAAGACAAAGAAGAGGTCATAGTCATATCAGACATACTCTTTCTAGATAATACTGACCTGAGACTATGATTCCAAAGTCTTTAAGGCTAAAAAGTTTCTTACTAAGATCACAGAAAATACACTGCAATGCCATCCAAACCTTTGGGAAATATATGATATTACCAGACTCAGATGGAGTCTACCAAGTTTCTTGTTCTTCTGAAAACTTTCTATATACATGATGAGGAGGAAGGACTGTGATAAAACACTGACAACCTTGGGAATTTCTCCAGAAGCTGTGATCTCCCCTTTTGAACTGTACCTTCTTAAGGTTCTAATTCCATAAGGGCTTTAGTATAAAATATCTTAATCATTGAATTCAAATCATTCAGAATTTTCCTAGACCTGATCTGGCATCGATCAAAGACTTTGAGAAATCTAAGGCCCATATATCATCTTATGTGGACTAGATGCAAGAAGGGTCAAATTTATCTTAAGAAAATATTTCAGAAAGAGCTCACCTCCAAAAATACTTGCCCAAGTGACTTCCGGGCAGCCCGCATAAAGGTGCAGGGAATACGAATGATACCAAGTGCTGGAGAGGTTGTGGGGAAAGGGGAACACTCATCCATTGCTGGTGGGAATGTAAACTTGTACAGCTACTATGGAAAGCAGTGTGCAGAACCCTTAGAAGACTCAAAATGATCCTGCCATTTGACCCAGTCATACCACTCCTGGGTATATACACACAAGACTCATCTTACTGCAAAGATACATGCACAGCTATGTTTATTGCAGCTCTGTTCACAATAGCAAAAAGCTGGAACCAGCCCAGGTGCCCCTCAACTGACGAGTGGATAGAGAAAATGTGGTACATGTATACAATGGAGTTCTATGCAGCGGTAAAGAGGGACAACATCATGAACTTTGCAGGTAAATGGATGGAGCTAGAAGAACATTATGTTAAGTGCACGTACACGGTCCAGCAAAAACAAACGACAAATGGTGTCTTCTATATGTGGATGCTAGTCCACATAACCCAGATATAAATATTTCTCATGAGAGGGATGCATAGTAAAAAAAACAACAAAGAAAAAAAAAAAAAAAAAAAAAAAAGGGGAGGGGGGAGGGGAGAGGGACACGGGTGTATATTCAATTAATGCATATTTAATTGATTGATTCAACAGTATCCAGTTTTGCCCAGACACTTGTCTACAGGATACATGGAGTTTTGGACTTAGTAAAAGTAATATGATGTATATTAAAACAACATTGTTTACAGACTCTGATAAAAACGGTAATGCATCCGAGTAAATGGAGATATAAATCGCTGTTGTCCACATTTGTTTTACATAAAATCTGTAGAACAATAATTTGGGATTGGCACATCAATGTTCTCTATAAATTCTTGTTGTATCAGTACACACCTTGTAGCATTCTCTTTCACCTTTAAGATGATTAATGTAAAAATTAAGTTTGCTTCCCAACTTAATCCTATATAGTCACCCAAAACAGCATGGGTGAATTTGAGAATGAAATCGTGCCTTGATTCCACCCTATGGTATGTATAATATCACTGTTCTGGAGACTCATGGTTTAAAAAAACGGGAGGGGATACAGATATAATGAAACCTTTTCGTCAAAAAACTTCATAAATCTTAAAAAAAGATTTGTATGTTCCACAGTCAAAATGTCACCAACTTACAGCTGAGAAAGAAAAGATACAGCTTTGCATTGAGTAGGATGGTACCAGAAAGTGCCAACTGAAGGTTGACCGTCTGAACATTGAAAGGAAGAAAAGCTCAGATTGCTACAACATCAAACCCTCTGTGGATCTTACTTGTAACAACTATTATATGAGTCCTAACAAAACTTACCTTCTAGGTGCCAGCAAAGGTTTTATATACGAGAGGGCTATTTCTTACCTCCCCCCCCATAGAACAAGGAGAAATATGATGATGATTAGGTGTTCTCTAACTTGTAAACATGGGAGACAACTAGTATAGAGGTCAATCTCTTATAAACAACTGGTTAAAACTGCCTTCTTAATTGACTAACAGGCATAGGACATGTGAAATGAGATTATTTTCTATTCAGAACTAAATGTAATACTAAAGTCCTTAAGCTATGCATCCTTCAAGCAAAACTATATTAATTACAGGAGCTCTGACATCAGTCATGGCTTTAATCCACCAAGGAGATGTTGGCCAGGCGGATCCAAGCCTCCCACAAAAGCTACAGAGCTTCTTGCCTCTAAACTGGGATATCTGCCAGGAAGAGCAGGCGATAAGGCCCTGCTCATCTTGGCTGAGCCGAAGACTGACGTTAACATGGGAAAGATGATGGAGACCACCATGCAAGTTTACAGATGTCCTCTGGAAACCAGAGAGTGTGACCGAAAGGCCACTAACCAATAAAGCCAATACGGGTCTCCTTGAGGTCAAGCAGGACTCACCGTCAGCCACTCATACATCCTCACTGCCTGGCAATACTGTGCGCAGTGGCAGCCATATGCCTGTGATATCCCCAAATCTATGGCTATTAGCTTCTCTCCTTGGAGAATAAACCCATGCGATGCCACAAGCTACATCCTTTACAGGGCTCAAGGAGCATGTTATAAGCCACGTAAGATCTTGTCATATTTAACAGGGGAAAAAATGTAATTCATGGATTAACATATCATCCAAACATCTGTGTCTATACCAAAGTAACCTACCATAACTATTAGTGCTGCTTAAATACCTATATATCTAATTGCTTGTGCTTCACTAGTAGGATCAAAAGGTTATTCCTGGACAAACTGTCAGCCCATGAAAGGAAACAGGGAGAATTGACCAGAGTCCAAGACAACAGCTCCAGAGAAAGTAGACTGTTTTGCTTCTCGTCCACCTGTGCCCCTTTTCTAAGCCTAGGGAACAATCTGTGGAAGAGGGGGCATGGTAGAATGTAAGGGCTGTGATTGGGGTGAATGGTGAAACTACAGCAATATAGTCTGGACACTCATTTGATCAACTTGATTGAACATACAACACCCCCCCCCCTTGCTGGATGGTGGGGCTGTGGGGGTTTGGGCACAACAGCCTGCAAATTGGTTTTACATGAGGGATGTTTGTACTCATAAATTATCACTTATTGCTAAAAAATGAAAAAAAAAACTGAGAGAAAGATGCAGGACAGTTATGGCAGAATGCATGATCTGGGATGGGGTGGGGTGGAATGGGGAGGTAAGGGAAAGGGAAATATGCCTGAACTGAATTGTAAAATGATATATGAAATACACAAAGCATCAATAAAAATAAAAAAGTAAAAAAATAAAATATTTCAGAACCAACACATTGAAGTGACCATCCTTAAGATCTTCTGTGTGATTATGAAACAGTTATGTAGCATCTCCTAGTCTTCACTTCATTTTCTATAGCTCTTACATAAAAGATCCTGTGTACATATGGTGCTAATCTGGAAGTTCATTGAAGAACTATAAATATAGCATATTAAGCCTAGGTTGTTTTAGTAATAGATTGTTGGGAGAGATTTTTATAGAGCAAGAAGCTCAGTATTTGGAGTTCAAAATGCATGGTGTTCAGAATAAAGAAAGCAAATGGTTGGAAAAAATTAATGAGAAAATATAACTCCATTAAATTGTTCTCAAAGTTCGAAATGCTCATGGCCATGGTAGGAAGAGCTTCCTTTTGGAGGAAATAAAAGTTTAACAAAAGCTAAAACTACTTTTGAGTCCTCATCCCTCTTTGCCTGTTACCAGCACACATAGGAGCTTTAATAAGGGCAGAATCTTGACATAAACCATGCTAAGTAATACTGAAGACAGCCATCCTTACAGCCACAGGCTCTTTCAAGACCAGTATGAAAAAAAAAAACAAAAACAATTGAATGTTGGGAAAGGTCAGGAGCCAGGCTGAAGACACATTCTGATTAGAGTTTTCCCTCCAGGCAACCAGACCTTTCCCTCTCCCTAATTCAAACACAAGGCATTTATCTCATGCTAGTTTCCTGGCTAATTTTTCACGAATATAAACTGTTAGGGATCAGAACACTGTATGTGCTTTAAAAGATTTGAGAAGTTTGGGTTGGATCCAAGCAGGCAGAAGCAGGTCTTGCTGTTCACGTGCCTCTGGCTTTCTTTTCATTTCTGTTGTACTGTGTTCCCACTCCTTTAACATCCTTCAGAGTTTTAAAAAGAATCATTGTAAAGCTATATGATTTAAGACAAATGGTTCTTCAAAGCCTCAGAGGGGAACTAAGATCTCCAAAATCCAAAGAAGCTAGTAATCAATTTCGTTTTAGAAATTTGTGGCATTGATATATGAACTCACAAAGTTTTATGGGCTTAATTTTTCTGCAAGCAACTCTACTGCAAAAAAAAAACTCAGAACCTCTAGTTTTCTTTTTATATATTATTTACTACCTGATTTCAACCAGATATGTCCTCCACAAAACAGATTCACCTAGAACCGTTGATGTGTGTGTATAGTGAATATATATATATATATATATATATATATATATATATATATATGTACACGTATATGAACAAAAGTTCTCAAGCACACAGATTTTTCATTATTTAGAAGAAAAAATGGAGAAAAACTGAGAGAGGCATATTAACTAAGAATAGATAGCCATAAAAGTTATTTAAACCAAAGAACAACAGCTTGACAAGTTAGACATACAATTTCTACAACATCCAGTATTTCAAGCCCTAAGTACATATAAATAAAATAAGCTCACATATTTTATACCAATGTTCATGTAACATGATTCACAATACATAAAATGTGGACCCACCCTATATGTCCATCAGCTGATGAATGGATTAGCAAAACGTATTAATGTTCAGTGGAGTATTTCTCTTCCATGAAAATAAAGTTGTATTATGCCCCCCAATACAGATGAACTTTAAAAATAAGCATGCTACCTGAAATAAGCTATGAACAAAGGGAAAAATGCTGCATGGTGCCATTTTTATGAGACATTTATTAGAGAATAGGCAAATTCATAAGGACATAATATACAACGATTGTCAAGAACAATAAGACAGAGTGGGAAATCCCCAGTTGAAAAGCAAGCTGAACAACATTATTGTCATATTTCTTTTTATCTGAAAGCAATTGTTTTGTTTTAATGTGAATCTCCTAATGAGCTTCAGAATTCACCTACCACTTATTTTCAGACTCTATAATTACTGTATATGGGTGGAAGGTAGGTATTCATATCTTAGAGTAATATAAAATTAAAGGGGGAAATGTGAATGCTTAAACATATTTTGGAATTAACATACAGTTTATTTTCAGAGGTCATAATTTTGATACATATGTGATGGTTAGATAGGCATATGTTGGAGCAATACAAAGAGGAGGGAACAACAACATAAGGACTAGGTCAAAGAACTGATTGACACAGTTAAATTCTGCCCAAAACAACAAGCCTTTGAAGTGCAAAATCTTTGGAAAGACTGAGAGAAAGATGTAAGACATGTATGGCAGAAGGCATGAACTGGGTTGGGGTGGGGGACAGGGAGAGGGGAATGAGTCTAAATTGGACTGAAAGATAATGTATGAAATATACATATCATCAATAAAAGTATTAAAAATAAGAAAAACAAGACAGTGGGGAATTGCTATTTAATGGAACAGAAATTTTATTTGAGGCCAGGTGTTCTGGTGCTTGCCTTTAATCCCAGCACTCAGGAGGAAGAGGCAGGCAGATCTCTGTGAGTTCAAGGACAGACTGGTCTAGATCTTGAGTTCCAGGACAGCTGGGCTACAGGGAGACCCTGTGTCAAAATGACAAAAAAAATTATTAAGTGATTAAAACGTTCTGGAAATAGATTAGAGTGTGCAATGTGCAATATTATAGACATAATGAGACTGAATTAGGCATTAAAATAATAACATGGTAAAATTCTATGTCCATTTGTATATGTATATTTTACACATTAAAATACAAAATATATAAAAATTCATGCAATAAGACAGTTGTACTGGACTTACATATCTTATTATTAATACTTATGCCTCTTGATATGATTTGAATTTTTCCTGGTGGATTTCTCGGGCTCCCATATGGAACCAGTGGAGTGTGCATGCCAAGCACACCACTGCAGCCTCTGCTCTGTCTTTTTTGCTCTGAAACTTGCCACATTTCACAGCACCATATATGGGGTCTTGTAATGACTTTCTTGGTCCCTTGATACAGACAGGCTTATCATGGGGATGATGTGGTTGGTTATCAACAAGCCAAGCATGAAGCCTTCTCTTGAAAGTAAGATGTGATTCTGTGAAGGAAGCATCAGGAGCATTGTGCACAAAGGGGTTAAGGGCTGATTGTGATCTGCTCTTTGGCTTGGGGAGGGAGGCCTCAAGCTTATTCCTCACGGTAGGAGCAGTTGCTAGAGTGAGGGGCTCTGCAGTTTGACTTGTAGGACTGCATTCCTTTTTTCTTGAGGGCTACAGAACAAGGTTCTGTGTGATTGACTTATATTCTGTTGATTCAGACTGGCAGTTCCATGCAGAGAAAGCACTTCATCAGCTCAAAGAAAAAGATAAATGTAGATGTAGAGTTTATATAAGAAAGGTCTCTGGGCTCAACCCTTATTGCAGGTCTTGTCTATTTTAGGAAATATCTGTGGTGTTAATCCATGTAGAATTAACGCCACCAGCCCTCCACTGTGCATAACCTTTTGACATCCAGATTGGTTTGTTTAAACACTCTTTGTGGATGCCACTCACTTATTTCCTGCAAAGCTGGCAACCTACTGCAGAGATGCCTGTCTTGGGGACACTGAAGTGATGACTGACTGTGTTGGACAGCTTCCACATCTTCTCAATTTGCATGCATTTTCCCAAAATACATCTTCTAGTAACTAATGGGAACACCCTTAATCCGAATTTTTCAAATAATGTGTTTATGATCTAAGCAATGAAGTCAAATCACAGGGTATTATTCCTAAGAACAAAGTTCATCATGTTTAGATGGTTAGGTCATGATGAACATGGATTTAATCTTCCTGGTTTGAAAACTATCTATGACAATGCTGTCATTTCAAAGCTAGATATATACTGGACCTACAAAGAGAAATTAGCTACAGTGCTTTTCTATGTTCAGTGCTTTCCCTGTGTATCTCGATCTTTCTGTCATAAATATATTTGGCTGCCTTTGTAATCAGAAGATCAACACTATTGCCTTTATGACCAGGTATCTAAATGTTTCACACTTTCTTTGTTCTCACCAATTAAACTAAAATTGGCCCAACTTTTTAAAATAATTCCCAACTGTGGAGTAAAACCTTCAATATTATACTATGAAGGCTGTTTCTGTGATTTTCCTCCACTGGTACCTATAAATGTTATCATGTAAATGCTACAGAAATACCCATTGCAGAGGAAAGACATTGTTGATGTTAAAATTAGTGGCTGCAAAACAGAATACCTAACAGCCAACAAGTATTTGGAAATTATATAATTAATACTGTCACTTTAAAGTGGAAAGATGTGGCCAGCGTTCTTAGATCCAAACAATCCAAGTTTATTTCTGTAATCCTGACATCATACAATGAGCAAAGCACAGTACTGGCTTAGTAGTATTTATGCAATTTTGAATAATTTCAATCGAATTATGAGAAAGCACCAGGCAAAGCCACATAAGGGGAAGTCTGCAATTGTCTCAAAATCTTAAAAAGCAATTTGGTGTTGGCAGAAAACAAATCCTAGAATCAGAAAAAAGTACATTTATGATAAAATAAAATTTCATGAAAATCCATAAATCAGTAAGATTAACTAAAAACGTGATGTTACTATTAATATCTTGTGTGACAATACACTGTAATTATCTTATATTATTAGCTTTATCTCATTGATATATCATTAATAATATTATTAGTGGTGGTAATAGCTACTAGTTTTAATAATTAATTACAATGATAGAGCAGACAGTTATTGAATTAGGGAAAGTACTTGTTTTTTTATTTCAGGAAATATTCCGGGGTTATGGAAGATGTCAATTTTAAATGAATTTCAATGAAGAAAACAACTTATGGGAAGTCATTATTAATTTTGTAACTTTTTCATAAGTCCAAAATTATGTTTAAACTAGTTTTTTTTTTTTTTCAAAACAGGGCACATTCTGTAGACCCTTGGTGACCTTTGCCTTCTGTCTGCCCTGGATGCAGGCTCCATGCTATAAGTGGAGCCAGCACAGAGCAGGGAGGAAAAGAACCAGGACATCTGTGCAGAGCTGAGCAGCCTGAGCCCTGTCAGCTCACACATCTGCAGTGACTGCATCACCCTCACACTGGCTCTTTGTCCCCAATTTCCTGACATATAGAAATGACATAAGAGAGAAAACAAAAATAAAGCACAAATGGAATCTATGCACTAGGTGGAGTCCCTGGGCATAGTGAGACACTTGGTTCTGATCCAGTAGCGTTCTTTGGAAATAAAACTTTTTCTTTTTTTCTTATGTGCTATGGTTTATTACTTCTTTATTCATTTTTTAACAATAAGTAATAATTTATGAGTACAAGCATCCTTCATGTAAAACCAATTTGCAAGCAGCTGTGCCCAAACACACACAGCCCATGGGTCCCACCATCCAGCTTGGGGGGCTTGCATGGTCCATCAAGTTGATCAAATAAGTGTCCAGACTATATTGCTGTAGTTTCACCATTTACCCCAATCGCAGCCCTTACATTCTACCATGCCCCCTCTTCTGCAGATTGTTCCCTTGGCTTAGAAAAGGGGCACAGGTGGATGAGAAACAAAACAGTCTACTTTCTCTGGAGCTGTTGTCTTGGACTCTGGTCAATTCTGGCTGTTTCCTTTCATGGGTTGACAGTTTGTCCAGGAATAACCTTTTAATCCTACTAATGAAGCACAAGCAATTAGATATATAGGTATTTAAACAGTACTAATTGTCATGGTAGGTTGCTTTGGTATAGACACAGATGTTTGGATGGTATGTTAATTCATGAATTACGTTTTTTCTGTAAAATATGACAGGGTCTTACTGTGGCTTATAACATCTCCTAACCACTAGAGGATGTAAGCTTGTGGCATCAGCCGTGGGTTATTCCTCCAAGGAGAGAGCTAATAGCCAATTAGATTTGGGATATACAGACATATGGCTGCCACTGCTGCACAGTATTTCCAGGCAGGTGAGGTGTAGCTGGTGCTGACGGAGGAGTCTTGCTTGACTCAAGGAGACCTATATTTGCTTTATTGGTTTAGTGGCCTTTGGTAACACTCTCTGGTACTCCAGAGACCAACTGTACACTTGCAAGTGCAGTCTCAATGGAAATATAACATTTTCAATGGACATTGCTGTTATCTATGTTCACTACAAAATCTTGAATCTCAATACATTTTACATTCAGTGGTTTACATTGTCTTCTTTCTTCTTTTTTTTTTTTTTTTTTTTTTTTTTTTTTGGTCTTTTTTTCGAGACAGGGTCTCCCTGTAGCCCCAGCTGTCTTGGAACTCACCTGTAGACCAGGCTGGCCTTGAACTCACAAAGATCCGCCTGCCTCTGCCTCCCAAGTGCTAGGATTAAAGGCGTGCGCCACCACGCCCGGCTTTTTTTTTTTTGGGGGGGGGGGACATTGTTTCTTTCTATATAGCCATGCATACAGGCCAGTATCCACCCCACACTGCATAAGCTACAAGAAATGTTTAAGTTAGATTTTGTTTCTATGATTTGTGGAAGAAACTGATGCTCAGAGAGACTTAGCTGTTCAAGATCACACAGCTATTGTCATGGTAGAATGGTACAAAATTAGTTCTGCAAATTATCATTTCTGACATCAAATGAAACCCTTCTCTTGCTCTAAGTGTGAATCAACCTTAATGACTGGTTCAGTTGGATAGAATGTATAGAAACAGAGACCTGGGGCTCTTAGTACTCTATCATAAAGGCACTGTGGGTTGCTATGTGCCCTCTCTGTCTTGTGTTGTTCATTGTAGGTGAAGCCAATTGCCTGGACCTGAGGATATTCAAGCTGCTTCTGAGGAATAGCCATCCATAGGAAGATGCCTCAGCCCAGCCACATCCTCAGAGGACATTGACTGAGACTTCTCTAAGTGTGACTGAAGCCTAACCTAGCTCAAAACAACATTCCCAAATTCTTAAAGCAGGATTTTAAGAGATAAGAATTATTACTTTTACCTTCTAAATTTTGAGATAATTTGTTACACAGCAAAAGATAATATAAGCAACTACTGACAGCAAAAGGCATATAGAAATGAATCTTCCCTGACTAAATTATTTTTCCTGTACCATTGAGGCTTTCTTTTTGGCAAACTGTAAGACTACCCATTAACTTGAGGAAATGCAAAGAATCAAGATATAAATTAACTTTGTGAACTTCCCAGTTAGTAATGTGATCTGTTTCCTACTTTGCAAATGTTCTCTATCTCAGCTTCAGAGTGTGGTCCCCCCAGGATAAAAGAACACTTAATAGTTAATAGAGGGGAGAGAGAAAAATGAGCATGTACAATGGAATCCATGAAATATTCATGGAATAAATCATGGCACTGTCTTAGGATAGTTTATTTACACAGTCTATGAAGAAGTAAGATTATCTCTCATAGGATTTATAACTACAGTGTGGCCAGTCAACACAGGTAACTAGAGCTTTGATCTTCCTATGAAATGGTTAAAATTTTTATTTACTTGGGTTTCTCCATATGTTTTCTTCTCAATTCCACAAACAAAACTACCAGAATGGATCAGAGAGGCTCTCTATCAGCATATAGAGGTCTATCAGACCCATGCCAGTCCCATCATAGGCATGACTTGTTCATATGATTACTGAATCCCTAACTTGCTGTTGTAGTTTGTCTTCCATTGCTGTGACAAAACACTCTGACTGACACCAACTTGGGGAGGAAAGGGTTTATTCAGCTTACATCTCCTGGGTCACAGTTCATCACTCAGGGAGCCCAAGGCAGGAACTCAGGGAAGGAACCTGGAGGCAGGAGCTGAAGCACAGGCTATGGATGAATGCTGTTCACTGGCTTGCTCCCCTGGCTCATGCCCAGCCTGCCTTCTTGTACGGTACACAACCACCTGCCCAGGGTGGCACCACTCATTGTGGGCTGGGCCCTTCCACACTGCTCGACCATCAAGAGGATACTCTACAGATGTGGCCACAGGCCAATCCAATGGAGCCAATTCCCCAACTGAGGCTCCCTTGATGCAGGTGTGTCAAGTTGACACTAAAGCTATCCAGCACAATTGACCCCTTGTCAACTTGACACACAAAACACATCACTATTAAACCACCACCTTTCCAGTTCTTATCCCCAAAGTATGATGTTAACATTAATCACAACCTAAGACAGTACATCCTTAAAAGCCCCACAGTCCTTAAAATGTCCAAACACTTAAAAGTCCAGTCTATTAAAAGTCTCTTAACTGTGGGCTGCTGTAAAATCCAAAACAAGTACTGTCTTATTTCAAAGGGAAGAATCAGGCACTCTCAAACAAAACCTAAGTCCAGAAAGTAGCTCAAGGCTGGACACCTGGGATTCACTCACGATCTTCTGGGCTCCAAAGGGTCTCGGCAGCTCCCCCTCTCCGACTCTGCCGTCCGTGGCACACTCATCTCGCAGGCCCAGGCCGACTCCATTCTACACCTACCGCTGCTCTTGGTGGTCGTCCCATGGTACCGGCATCTCCAAAAAGCTGGGGTCGCCACTGAAACTGAGGCAGCACCTTCACCAATGGTCTCTTCTGACCTCTCCTGGTGCAAAGCCTCAGCTTCTCTCCATGACCCCTGCAATCCTGGGGTCTTCACTGCAACCGAGGTGCACTTCCACCAATGGTCTTTCCTGACCTCTCACAGTGCCAAGCCTCGGCTGCTCTCTGTGACCCCCTCAAATTTCAACACCGGAACCATATAGGAGACTCTTACACATTACCAAGTCCTGCTTCTGGCTTGAGATGGAGGCTCAGGCCCCTTCTGGATCACAGCTTCTGTGTGCTGACCCTGAAGAAATTCTTCCCAGAAGATTTCACCACAGTGATGCTGGTCTCTTGTTACTTACAGCTGATTTTTCAGCCCCAGCTAACCAGCATCAATTGTCCCAGTACAACAAAGATTTCCCTTCAGGTTCTGGTCTATTGTTACTTACAGCTGATTCTTCAGCCCCAGCTGACCAGAACCCACCGATTACACAGTCCTGATGATCTCTTCTCCCCTTTGAAACTAGAAACTTCACAAGCCAGGCCTCCATCTTCTACAAATCCTTCATCAAAACTGCTCCAAGCTCCACAGCAATGATCTTTAGGCATTCTATGATCTTCCCAGCTCCAAATGCCTCCACAATCCTTCCCCAAAACACCTAGGTCAAGTCTGTCACAGCAATACCCCACTTCTGGCACCAATTTCTGTTCTAGTTTGTCTTCCATTGCTGTGACAAAACACTCTGACCAACACCAACTTGGGGAGGAAAGGGTTTATTCAGCTTACATCTCCTGGGTCACAGTTCATCACTCAGGGAGCCCAAGGCATGAACTCAGGGCAGGAACCTGGAGGCAGGAGCTGAAGCACAGGCTATGGAGGAATGCTGTTCACTGGCTTGCTCCCCTGGCTCATGCCCAGCCTGCCTTCTTGTATGGTACGCAATCACCTGCCCAGGGTGGCACCACTCATTGTGGGCTGGGCCCTTCCACACTGCTTGACCATCAAGAGGATACTCTACAGATGTGGCCACAGGCCAATCCAATGGAGCCAATTCCCCAATTGAGGCTCCCTCAACCCAGGTGTGTCAAGTTGACACTAAAGCTATCCAGCACACTTGCATTCTTTTGACACAAGCACATAAAGAGACTGCCATTCTTTACCCCATGCAGATGTTTTTATTTCATTTCTTTTTTATTTATTTATCGATGTTTTGTGTATTTCAGACATAATTTTTCATTTCTGTTCAGGCATATTCCCGTATCCCTTCCCCCCACCCCATCCCATCCCATCCCAGATCATGCATTCTGCCATAAATGCCCTCCATCTTTCTCTCAGTCTTTTTTTATGCTTAGGAATTCACATTTTCCACCGTTAATTTCATATTACTCTAAAATATGGATACATACTCTCCACCCATATACAGTTATTACAGAGTCTGAAAATAATTGGTGGGTGGATTCTAGTGCCTGCTGAGAGATTCACATTATAACAACATAGTTCCTTTCAGATAAACAAAAATATAGCCATAATGTCATTCAGCTTGTCTTTCATCTCAGAGATTTGGTGTTAGCATCTACAAATGAGGGAAACTATTTTCCATTTGTCTTTCTGGTGTTACTTCACTCAGCATGATATCTTCTAGCTCCATCCATTTACCTGCAAAGTTCATAATGCCATCTTTCTTTACTGCTGAATAGTACATTGTGTAGATGTACCACGTTTTTGTCATCCACTCATCTGTTGAGGGGAATTTTGGTTGGTTCTGGCTCTTTGCTATTGTGAAGAGAGCTGCAATAATCATGGATGTGCATGTATCTTTGCAGTAGGATGAGTCTTTGGGGTATATACCCAGGCGTGGTATGACTGGGTCAGGTGGTAAGCTCATTCCAAACCGTAAGGGTTCTCCACACTGCTTTCCATAGTGGTTGTACAAGTTTACATTCCCACCAGCAGTGGATGAGTGTTCCCCTTTCCCACAACCCCTCCACCATCTGTTGTCTTTTGTTTTCTTTATCTTAGCTATCTCTACTGGAGTGAGATGATATCTGAGAGTGGTTTTAATTTGCATTTCCTTAATTATTAATGATGATGAACACTTTTTAAGATTTTCTCAGCCATCTTTAATTCCTCACTACTGAAGACTCTGTTCAGCTCTTTACTCCATCTTTTGATTAGGTCATTTGTCTTCTTACTTCTTTGTTTTCTGCGTAGTTTATATATTCTTGACATTAATGCTCTGTCAGATGTGTCACTGGTAAAGATTTCTTCCCACTCTGTGGGTTTTCGCTTCACCTCCTTGATTTTTTCTTTCACTGTACAGAAGCTTTTGAGGTTTATGAGGTCCCATTTGTCAACTGTTGACATTACTTCCTGTGCAGCTGCTGTCTGATTTATAAAGGCTTTTTCTACCCTATGCCTTGTATGTTGTTGCCAACTTTTTCTTTTATCACCTTCAGGATTTCAAGCTTCACGTTGAGATCTTTCATCTACTTGGCATCTCACTAATGACTATTGATGCAAAAATTCTCAACAAAATACTTGCAAATTGCATACAGACCCACATCAAAAAGATCATCCATCATGATCAAGTTGGATTCATACCAGAGATGCAGGGATGGTTCAACATACATAAATCAACATATATCATAAAACACATAAATGGACTGAAAGACAAAAACCACATGATCATCTCAATTGATGCAAAAAAAAAGCCTTTGACCAGATCCAGCATCCCTTCATGTTTAAAGTCCTAGAGAGAATAGGACTGAAAGGAACATTCCTCAACATGATCAAAGCCATATATAGCAAACCCACTGCCAACATCATCCTAAATGGAGAAAAATTGGAACCATTTCCCTTAAAGGAGGGAAGCTGGCAAGGCTGCCCTCTATCGCCACTCCTCTTCAACATAGTGCTCGAAACACTTGCTAGCGCAATAAGAAAAAAGAAGGAAATTAAAGGAGTACTAATCAGAAAAGAAGAAGTTAAGCTGCAGATGATAAGATAGTTTACCTAAGGGATGCTAAAAGCTCCACCAGAAAACTTCTAGAAACCATTAAGAGTTTTAGTAAAGTGTCGGGCTACAAAATTAACCTAGAAAAATCAGTATCCTTTCTTTACACCAACAATAAACAGGTGGAGAAGGAATATAAGAGGACCTTCCCACTCACAATAGCGTCAAAAATAATAAGATACCTGGGAACAGGTATACCTAACCAAAGACACCAATGATCTCTACAACAAAAATTTTAATCCCCTGAAGAAGGAGATTGAAAATGACATCAAAAGATGGAATGACCTCACATGCTCATGGATTGGGAAATTAATATAGTAAAAATGTCCATTTTACCCAAACTGATATACAGATTCAACAAAATCCCTACTAGACCTTCTTCACAGACTTGGAAAAAAATTTGTTAAATTCATATGGAAAAACAAAAGACCCCGAATAGTTAAAGCAACGCTGAGTGAAAAATCCAATACAGAGGGGATTGCCCTACCACACTTCAAACTATATTACAGGGCCATAGTCATAAAGACAGCTTGGTACTGGCACAAAAACAGACCAGTTGACCAATGGAACAAAACTGAAGATCCGAATTTGAGCTCATACAATTTCAGCCACCTCATATTTGACGAAGGGGCAAAAAACGCTCAATGGAAGAAGGATAGCATCTTCAGCAAATGGTGCTGGCAAAATTGGATCACCATCCATAGAAGAACAAAATTAAACCCCTACCTCTCACCCTGTACATGCAGATGTTTTGATGCTGTTTTCTTCCCAGGCCCAGACATGAAAAAAAAAAAAAAAGCAGCAGAATGCATTGAACAGTTTTACTGGTAGCTTAAGGCAAGGCTAGCACAGGGGTGGTGAATTCAATAGCTCTACACAGTGTGCTCTCATCCTAGAAGTACCACCACACTCCCATGGAACATGTGACAATGGGCAGATTATCTTGAAATCATATGTGTTGCTAATGTATTATGTGGGGTTGGGCTGCTCTCTTCCACAGTGATGGACATTTTAAACCTAATGGGAGAAATCCCTCAACAAAACTGGTACTGGTCCTTCACCGCCCCATTTTCTCCAACCACTGTTTCATTTCCTCCCTATTAAGGTTCCTCGAAGGTGCTAATTACTGTAGTGTATAGTATAGTATGTAGTGCATGTGCGCATTTCCTAAGCTCAATGTGCTCAGCAACTGACTTTTTCCTCAGGCCTATTTTCTATCCTTTCCCTGCTGTGCTGGGACTCCAAGAAGGAATAACACATAAGGTGTCAGAAAACCTGGAGTCAGGAAACCCCTTACAGGAGTTTCTTGGAAAAAGGAGTAAAAAAAAAAAAAAAAAAAGCAGGAAATAATTTTAATAAAATGTAACCTCAACATAGTTTACATTTCTTTTGTTGAATATGTGTATAATTTTCTTCAGAACTTTAATAATTGTGATAATTGTGATGAACACTTGTTAATTATATTCCTCTGTGAATGGAACATTGCATACAGATAACTCATCCCTCAAGGACAAACATTAATGAAACACATATGACTAAGAAAACATGAGAATAAGGCATCTAAAGCCATGATATGAGAGCCTCTAGCCAAGTCTTGTGATACCTTAAAGTTTGGAATTCATGACACCTTTCTTACAAGAAAAATGCTGACAAGTTAAAACCCCATGAATTTTGTTTGGTGCCTCCAAGAAGAAAGTGCACAAGTTGAGCCTGGACATTTCACTCAAAAAACATAGCTGTGAGCTGCTTAGGTAGCATCAAAACAGATATGTAGCAAGGTTCTAGGATGCATGGCAATTAAAAGCCCATATACTTGCTACATTTAAAAGACAAATATTTGAAGCCTAAATTAAATAAACCTTAGCATTTACAGTAGCATCTAATAAGTATAATACTTAAATATACAGCAGCATCTAATAAGTATAATATTTAAATTGCATCTAACAAAAAAGTTGTGTAATTTATGTATACAAAACTACAAAGCAGTGATGAAAGTGAAGATCTAAATAGAGGGATAAATCAGATTTCTGCATTAAAAAGTCAATATTTTAAGACATCCATGCTTCCAACCTGATGTACAAGTTTAATATCATTGGAATGAAATCATGGCAAATTATTCTGTGGCCACTAACAAACTGTGGAGTTCATAGGCATGGCAGAATAACTGAGCTTAGTTACACTGTACATGTAGAATACACTAGTTACATTATACATAATGGAATACATTAGTCTCCTCTTTGAGGACTGATCCTGGCCATATCAAGATTTACCATAAAGATGCAGTAATAAAGACAGCACAGTATAGTCAAAGAATAAATACTTAGATCAATGGAACAGTATATCTGAATATACAAAGACCTTCAATTGACCTTTGATGGAGGGGCAAAAGCAACTCAGAGATGAAAGAATGGGTACCTTTTTTAAAATACTGAATTAAAGGTAGGTTTATATTCAAAATTAAAAGATAATAAAACAAAGCAGGGAAATCCTCTTTTATAAAAGTTAATTAAGAATCAATCACAAACTTACACAAAAGGAAAACCCTGGAACTTATAGACTTAAACACAGGAAAAAAATTAAGTGATGAGATTTTAAATAAAACACCAATATCAGTAATGAAGATAGAATGAATTAAATGTTATTTAAAACTGAAATTCAAGGAGTCAGTGAGAGGCTTGCTACCAAGCCTGAGGGCCTGAGTCCAACATACAGAACCTTTACAATGAAAGAAAAGTGCCTATACTTGCAAGTTCTCCTCTGGCCTACACATGTGCATTATAGTGCACACATGTAACACACACACACACACACACACACACACACACACACACACACATGCTCAAATATATAAATGTCTCAGCTTGGCTCCTGGAGGGTGAGAGGCCCAGAGGCCCTGCAGCTACACTCCAGACTCCCCACCCACCAGCTCAGGAACACCTGGGGCCTATCCCTCTGCTTCAGTGTAGATTTCCCTGCCCATGGACCCAGATATGGATATTTGAAACTATCCTTGAAGAACTGGTAGGCGGACCCCACAGGATGCAGCAAGTATGTGAATTCAACTCTCCCACTGAGTGTATGAAGCTGACCTCCACTCCGTGGTGCAAGTCCCCACTGCTTGGCAGCTGCTAACTCCCACTGACTAGGGATCACATGGGGTCCCTACCTCGGCTCCTGGTTAGGCTTTCCTGCCCCTGAACCAAGATTCAGACATTAGCAACCAGCCCAGGAGAAACAGTAGCCAAACCCCAAGTGGCAAGGCAGTCCTATGAGTACAACACTCCCAGTGAGTGTAAGAGGCTGACCTCTGCCTGGTAGGGAGAGTCCCCACCTTACACCAGTGGTGGCAGTATTCCAGACTCCCTGCCTGCTAGCTAAGGAACATCTTAGGTCTCTCCCCCAGTTTCAGGCTAGGTATCCATAGCCCTGCCCTGGATCCAGACCCAGAAGCTTACAACCAGCCCTGGAGAGCTGGTAGGTAAACCCCACATGCTGTGGGGTTCAAGCCTGCCTGATTGTTACCTATCTTGGGCCTCTGGAGCAGGTCCTAACCAGCTGGGCAAGAACTAGCTGGTCCCTCCAGTACAAAAGCAGAAGTGAAAACCTAAAGCCTAGACCAACCAAACTTTCAAACCTATTAAGAGGACAATGAAGACACCTGAAGAATACAAACATAGTCAGTCTTCAATTCAACAAAGAAACACTTGAATTTCCTAGTAGAATACAAACAACAAAAAACATCTGCATGCCAAAATCATAGGCAATAACATGAGAAACCCAAATAATAAGTTGCCACTAAATACTACCAATCCTGTAGAAGACTCTTATAATGAGGACCACCTAGATGTAACTCAAGAAACAGATTTAAAAGAAATATCATAAACATGATCCAACAATTCAAGGAATTTAAAGAGCACACAAAGAAAAAAAATCCAAGAACTAAAAAATGATAGGGATAAACTTAAAGAAGATAATGATAAACTTTGGAATGAATTCACAAAAGATATAGAAAACTCAAGAATACTCAGGCTGAAATGCAAAAGGAAACTCAACCAGCAACTGGAAAGGACAGGAGAAAGCCTCAGTAACAGAATGAAATAAGTAGAAAATAGAATATCAACATGGAAGAATTTAAAGAATTTGAATACTCAAGGAAAGATGATAAAAAAAGTTTAAAAATAACACAGACATGGAATAATCAGGAAATGTGGGACACCTTGAAAGACCAAACCTACCTACGCAGGAGAAGAATCTCAGAATGATGGTATTGACCAGATTTTCAACATGTAGAAGAAAATTTCCCTAAATTATGGAAAAAATAAACCCATTCAAATAAAAGAGTCACATAGAACATCAAAGGGAGAGGACCAGGAAAGAAATTCCTCACATCATATCATAGTAAAAACAGGAGATGCTCAAAACAAAGATAGAACACAACAAGTCACATATAATCAGAAACCCATTAGAATTACAGCTGACTTTTCAGTGCAAACTGATGAAAGACAGAAGAGCTTAGACCAAAGTGTTGCCAGTTCTAAATGACAATAGATGTCAATCCAGAGTACTTTACCCTGCAAAACTGTCGATTATAGTTGAAGGAGAAAGAAAAATCTTTCATGACATACATAAGCTGAAAGAATTCATGTCCATAAAACCAACACTTCAGAGAATACTTGAAACAATACAAAAAGCGAAAGAAAGGTATGACTATACTCAAGTGGCAAAAGAAAGTAATTAATGAAGGTGTAACTATGGAAATACAAACCTAAACCGAGAATGCAAATAGAAACTAAAATGATGGGAAGCAATATACATCTTTCAAAAATAACTTTAAATCTTAATGAACTGAACTCTCCAATCCAGGACACAGACTAGTAGAATGGATTAAGAGACAAAATCCTTCTTGTTGTCTGCAAGAAACCCATCTCACCTCCAAGGACAGGCACCATCTTAAGGTGAAAGGGTGGAAAAACTATTTCAAGAAAATGGTAGTAAGAAGCAAGCAGGAGTTGCTATTCTTTTTTTTTCACATAAATTTATTTTTACTTTTTTAAACAAATCTAGACCCGTGTCCCTCCCCATTCCCCCACCCCACCAGAGCTCATGTATTCAGCCAAACATGCTTTTTATCTCTTTCTCAGTCTTTTTCAATATTCTCCATGAGGAAGTTGACTGTTTTGAGCAGAAGTTCACTGTTTCTCAAGTTATTCAAAATGATAGAAACAGAGGGAAATCTACCAAATTCCTTCTATAAATCCAACATCACTATAATATCAAAACCAGGCAAAGACATAAACAAAACTTTTATAGACCTATATCCTTAATGAATATAGATGCAAATTTCTTGCAAACTGCATACAAGCACACATCAAAAAGGTCATTCATCATGATCAAGTCTGATTTATTCAGGGGTGGTTCATTGTACATAAATCAATAAATGTAAAAGACAAAACCTCTTCAAAGATCTCTACAATTAAAATCTTAAATCTTTGAAGAAGGATATTGAGGAAGACACCAGAAGATGGAAGGACTTCCCATGCTCATGGATTGGAAGATTTAATATAGTAAAAATGTCCATCTTATACAAAGTAATATATAGATTCATTGCAATCCCAAATAAAAGCCCCATGACTTTCTTTATAGATTTAGAAAAAAATATCCTAAAATTCATATGGAAAAACCAAAGACCCCAGGTAAGCCAAGGCAACCCTGAACAAAAAGAGTAATGCAGGGGGGATTGCTATACCAGATTTCAAACTTTATTACAGAACTATAGTCATAAAAACAGCATGGTACTTGCACAAAAATAGACTCATAGATCAATGGAACAAAATTGAAGACCCCAAGCTTGAGTACATGCAACTTCAGCCACCTGATTTGTGACAAAAGGGCCAAGATCATTCATTGGAGGAAAGAGTATCATCACCAAATGATGCTGGCTAAACTAGATCTCAACTTGTAGAAGAACGATACTAAACTCCTATCTTTCAACTTGTAAAAAACTCAACCTTAAATGGATCTAAGACTTCAATGTGAAACCCAAAACTTGAGGAAAACATTGACAGTAACCTACAAGATACAGGTGTAGGAAAGGACCTTCTAAATCAGATAGTAGTTGTGCAGGAAAAAAGGTCAACAACCAACAAACGGGACAACACTAAACTAAAAAGCTTCTGTAAAACAATAGAAGTGAAGAGAAAAATCTAGAGAGTGGGAGGAAATCCTCGCCAGTGACACATTTGACAAAAGTTTAACATCCAGAGTATAGAAATTACTCAAACAACAAAGGACCAAGAAAACAAATGACCCAATTTAAAAAATGGGTTAAATGTTTTCACAGAGACTTGGAAGAAATAAAGATGGCTAAAAAACATCTTCAAAAGTGTTCAACATTGCTAGTAATTAAGAAAATGCAACTTAAAAGCACTTTAAGATTTCAACTTACACTGGTAGGATGTGTGGGGATGAAGACTGAATAGTGGCCTTTGCAGGCTATGTAATATTTTTTCACCATAATCGTGGTAGATGGATGATGGTTTCCTCTGTCAAAGCCTTAAAGAAAAGTTGATTAAATTGGGAAGAGAGAAATGGAGGGTGGTGCAGATAGGGAAGGGAATCTAATTATCATCAAACTATATTGTATAAAAATCACATAAATTCAATTTAAAAAAAGGAATAAAAGGGGGTGGGATGTGGCTCAGTAATATAGGACTTGCCTAATATGTCCAAAGCCCTGGATTACATTCTTCCAAAATCTTCCCTCAAAAGAAAGAAATGTCTGGAAAGAATCACTGTAATATAAAAAAAGGCATAGTAACCAATTAAAGTATCAAATATCCAAATTTGAAAAATTGAAGCAAAAATAAATAAAATCGGATTATATTGTAAACCATAGAACACAGAAAATATTCATGAGTCATGTCAATACAAATACATTTTTGGTTAAATGATTCTACTGTGAAAAATTCCAAATAGTTTATGATGCTGTTTATCTGTGAAGGATACAGGAATCACCAATTCAATCCTGAAGAGTGGGGCACTTAGAATTATTTCTTCCTTTCTAGGAGAACAGTGTGGAAAAAGAAAAGGTAGGGGTTAAACTCCACAGTGGAGAGTTCTAATACACATGCCCTCAAACTCATGGTCCAGGCTGGCATCAACAGTTTTAAGTCTGTGCATAGTAGGGACACTTGGCAGGACAGGGATAAAAATGGTGCTGAATCTCATTGATATTCACCCAGATCTCCAGACCTGTCTAGTCGTGGGATGAAAGAACAGAAAGCATCTCCAGCAAATGTCATGATTCCAAATGGCTTACCTCAAATTACCTGATCCTATCATTCTCTAAAACCATCTCATTTATTAAAATAAAATTAAAATTAAAACAGTGGAAAATTGTCATAGACTAGAATAACCAAATAACTAAGGTGAATAAAAATCATTCTTATGTATCCTGAACAGACTCATGGGGCAGAGAAACCAGACAATAGTAGTTTGAAAACTAGATGAAATTACGGGCTGGGGATATGGATCAGTTGTTCATCTGGCTGCTCTTGCGGATGACTTGTGTTTGAATTCCAGCACAGACATGGCACCTTACAACCACCCATAACTCCAGTTTCAGTTCCAGGGGATCCAATGCCTTCTTCTGACTTCCATGGGCATTGCAAAACCTGGGGATGCTTACATACATGCAGACAG
The DNA here is from genome assembly GCA_009823505.1 of Rhizomys pruinosus. NCBI lineage: Eukaryota > Metazoa > Chordata > Mammalia > Rodentia > Spalacidae > Rhizomys > Rhizomys pruinosus. The sequence goes on along the minus strand of VZQC01000816.1, from coordinate 1,225,435 downwards.
TAAACTCATACAGATAACGTATTGTGATGGTTAATCCTGGGTGTCAACTTGACTGGACTAAGGAACAAATAAGAGAAAAGGATATTTGGATTGGACCACCTCAACCCGGTTGGCCCACCCAAATGTGGGTGTTACCTTCTGCCGGCAGGCAGTATAAAGGGCCACAGCAGAGGGAGCTGGTCCCTTTGTTCCTGCAGCTTGCCTCTCTCTCACTGGTGAGTTTGTCTTGCTGCTGTGATCAACCCTTCGGATCCAGGCGTGTACTGAGACAGGCAGATCTGGAATCCACCATGCCTTCAGCACCAGATTGGGACTACTGAGACATCCAGCCTTGCAGACTGAGCAGTTCCCTGGATTCTCAGCCTCTCCAGTTCGGCGCGGCTACTGTTGGACTACTTGAGCTCTGTCACATGAGCAAATCAATAAATTGTATATAGTTATATATTCGTCCAGTTGCTTCTGTTTCTTTAGAGAACCCTGACTAATACAGATTTTGGTACCAGGAGTGGTTCTAGAGAAACAGAATTGAAAGGATGAATTTCTTTAGTGGGCTTGGTAGTTTCTGGAGCTAGCTCTCCAATCCAATGAAGCCTAGAGTTACTGAAGGCTTTCCTGGTGGCATGAAGAGGAATGATAATCCTTGGTGCAGACTATTTGATGTAATTATGAAGATAGATCCATTTGACTCACCTAACTCGCCTCTTGTGAGAAGCAAGGAATTTAGCGACTCTATATATAAAATGTTCGAGAAATTGCAGAAAAATAAGGAAAATAATGATGTTGCCTTCTTGCTCCTAGCATGTCTGGATAAAGTGATAGAGGAAAATAAGCAGCTCAGTGATAAAAATGACCAGCTCTGGATTCGAAACAACAGTTTAAAGGTTTCCAAGTGTGCTCTGGAAGAGAATCTTCTCTCCAGCAGCCAAAGAGCTAAAGCAGCAGAAAATCAAGCTGGAGCCCTTATTATACATTTGGCTGATTTACAACGCAAATTTAATTCCCAGCCACGAAGAGTGTCAGAAGTTAAAGTGAGAGCACTGGTGGGGAAAGGGTGAAACCCTGAAACTTGGGATGGAGATGTGTGGAAGAAGCATGATGATGAGGATTTTGAACCCTCGGATTCTGAGGGATTTTCTTTATCTGAGGAATTAATCTCCCCACCCTCAGCAGAGAATCCACACCCTGCAGATTCCTCCTCCCCACCCTTGCCTGAGGAAACTAATTCCCCCCTCCCAGTGGGAACTAATGTCCCTCAGGGCCCAACAATTGTTGCCTCTAGACCTATAATCAGATTGAAGTCTAAGCAAGCTCCTTAAGGTGAGATAGAAAGTGTGGTCCACGAGGAGGTGTGCTATACCACTAAAGAAATTAATGAGTTTGCTGATTCATTCCAGCTGAAGCCTAAGGAATATGTGTGGGAATGGATTTTAAGGGTGTGGGATAATGGTGGAAGGAATATAAAATTGGATCAGACTGAGTTTATTGATATGAGCCCACTGAGTAGAGATTCTAAGTTTAACATATAAGCTCTAGCAGTTAAAAAGGGTGTTAAAAGTTTATTTGAAAGGTTGGCTGATGTATTTATTAAAACATGGCCTACTAACAGCGAGTTAGAGATGCCTGATATTCCTTGGCTTAGTATTGATGAAGGGATTGTGAGGGTCAGTTAGATGGGCATGCTCGAGTGGATTCAAAGTGTAAAACCACATTCTCCACAATATGAGGACCCAGAGGACATGCCTTTCACTGAGTTTATAAGATGGAAAGTACTGAGAGAGATACCAGAACATCTGAAGAGCTTTGTTTTTGCTTTATTTCTTATGCCAGATCTTACAGTTAGAGAAGTTGTTGCTCACTTGCATAAATTAAATGTACACGTAATAGGATTAACAGGACCTCAGGGTAGGGGTCAGGTGGCAGCACTGAATCGCAGAAGGCCAGATGAGCTTAGTTACTGTAATTATCATAATGGGTGGCAAAGGCAAAACAATGCCTATAATGATCTTTGGAACTGCCTAATTAATCATGGCATTCCCAGGATCCAAATACATAAGACGACTACTAAGTTTTTATTTGATCTGTATAAGCAGAAAAGCTCTAGAACAAATGACAGGAAGTCAACATTGGATTTGAGCAGTAGCGAATCCCCTCCAGTTAATCGGTTTCCAGACTTGAGACAGTTCACAGACCCAGAACACCTGGAATGAAGTGGTGGCTGGGTTCCAATGACGAAGGGCCTTGTCACAATACCAAAGAGATATGCTGTTTGCCTTCCTCCTGTCCTTCCCCAGAGGGACCTGAGGCCTTTTACTAAGGTAACTGTACACTGGGGAAAAGGAAATAATCAGACTTTTTGAGGCCTATTGGATACTGGTTCTGAGTTGACACTGATCCCAGGAGACCCTAAAAAGCATTGTGGCCCTCCGGTTAAAGTACAGGCCTATGGAGGTCAGCTGATAAATGGAGTTTTGGCTGAAGTCCGACTCACAGTGGGCCCAGTGGGTCCCAGAACTCATCCTGTGGTTATTTACCCAGTACCAGAATGTATAATGGGATAGATATAATTAGAAATTGGCAGAATCCCCACATTGGTTCCCTGGCCTGTGGAGTGAGGGCTATTATGGTTGGAAAGGCCAAATGGTAACCATTGGTGTTGCCTCTACCAGGGAAAATAGTGAACCGAAAACAGTATCATATCCTTGGAGGGATTGCAGAGATTAGTGCCACCATCAAGGATTTGAAAGATGCAGGGGTGGTGATTCCTACCACATCTCCATTTAACTCTCCAATTTGGCCTGTGCAAAAGACAGATGGATCATTGAGAATGACAGTTGACTATCAAAAACTCAATCAAGTAGTGACACGAATTGCAGCCACTGTACCAGATGTGGAATCCTTACTTGAGCAAATTAATATATCTCCTGGTACCTGGCATGCAGCTATTGATCTTGCCAATGCTTTCTTCCCAATACTGGTTCATAATGACCACCAGAAGCAATTTGCTTTCAGCTGGCAAGGCCAACAGTATAACTTTACTGTCTTACATCAAGGGTATGTTAACTCTCCAGCCTTGTGCCATAACTTAGTTAGAAGGGATCTTGATTGCCTGACTCTTCCACAAAATATCACACTGGTCCACTATGTGGATGTTATTGATGATGTCATGCTGATTGGACCCAGTGAACAGGAGGTAGCAGCTAGTCTAGACTTATTGGTAAAGCATATGTGCATGAGAGGTTGGGAAATAAATCCAACTAAAATTCAAGGGCCATCTACCTCTGTGAAGTTTCTAGGAGTTCAGTGGTGTGGAGCATGCAGAGACATTCCTTCTAAGGTAAAGAATAAGTTGTTGCACCTGGCCCTTCCCTCCACCAAGAAAGAAGCATAATGTTTAGTGGGCCTTTTTGGATTCTGGAGGCAGCACAATCCTCATCTGGGAGTGTTACTACGACCCATATATCAGGTGACTCGGAAGGCAGCAAACTTTGAGTGGGGCTTGGAACAGGAAAAGGCTCTTCAACAGGCCCAGGCTGCAGTGCAGGCTGCTCTGCCCCTAGGGCCATATGATCCAGCAGACCCAATGGTGCTTGAGGTATCAGTGGCAGATAGAGATGCTGTCTGGAGTCTGTGGCAGGCTCCCATAGGGGAATCACAGCGGAGGCCCTTGGGATTTTGGAGCAAGGCTCTACCTTCATCTGCAAACAACTATTCTCCTTTTGAGAGACAGCTCTTAGCCTGCTATTGGGCCTTAGTGGAAACTGAACGTTTGACAATGGGCCACCAAGTCACCATGCGACCTGAGCTGCCCATCATGAGCTGGGTGTTATCTGACCCACCAGACCATAAAGTAGGACGTGCACAGCAACAGTCCATTGTCAAATGGAAGTGGTACATACGGGACAGGGCCCGGGCAGGCCCTGAGGGCACAAGCAAGCTACATGAAGAAGTTGCCCAAATGCCTATGGTTCCCACTCCTGTTACAATGTCTCCTGGGCTTAAGCATGCACCTATGGCTTCATGGGGTTTGCCCTATGATCAGTTGACTGAGGAAGAGAAGACTAGGGCCTGGTTTACTGATGGTTCTGCACGCTATGCAGGCACCACCCAGAGGTGGACAGCTGCAGCATTACAGCCAATTTCTGAAACAACCCTAAAGGACACTGGTGAAGGAAAGTCTTCACAGTGGGCAGAACTTCGGGCAGTGCACATGGTTGTGCATTTTGCCTGGAAGGAGAAATGGCCAGAGGTTCGATTATATACTGATTCATGGGCTGTAGCCAATGGTTTGGCTGGATGGTCAGGGACTTGGAAGGAGCATGACTGGAAAATTGGTGAGAAAGACATTTGGGGAAGAAGTATGTGGATAGAGCTCTCTGAATGGTCAAAGGATGTGAAGATACTTGTGTCTCATGTAAATGCTCATCAAAAGGTGATCTCAGCAGAGGATGAGTTTAATAATCAAGTAGATCGGATGACTCGTTCTGTGGATAGTCAGCCTCTTTCTCCAGCTATCCCTGTTGTTGCTCAATGGGCCCATGAACAAAGTGGTCATGGTGGCAGAGATGGAGGTTATGCATGGGCTCAACAGCATGGACTTCCACTCACCAAGGCTGATCTGGCTACAGCTGCTGCCAATTGCCAGATTTCCCAACAGCAGAGACCAGCATTGAGCCCCTGATATGGTGCTATTCCCCTGGTGACCAGCCAACAACCTGGTGGCAGGTTGATTACATTGGACCACTTCCACCATGGAGGGAACAGCATTTTGTCCTTATGGGAAGAGATACTTCTTCTGGTTATGGATTTGCCTTTCCTGCACATAATGGTTCTGCCAAAACTACCATCCAGGGACTTACAGAATGCCTTATCCACCATCATGGTATTCCTCACAGCATCGCTTCTGACTAAGAAGTGTGATGCTGTGAGGAATACCACTTCACAGCCAAAGAAGTGCGATTGTGGGCCCATGGTCATGGTATCCACTGGTCTTACCATGTTCTCCACCATCCAGAAGCAGGTGGCTTGATAGAATGATGGATTGGCCTCTTAAAGACACAGTTACAGCACCAATTAGGTAGCAATACCCTGGAGGGCTGGAGCAAGGATCTCCAGCAGGCAGTATATGCTTTGAATCAGCGCCCACTATATGGTACTGTTTCTCCTATAGCCAGAATTCACGGGTCCAGGAACTAAGGGGTGGAAGTGGGAGTGATTCCACTCACTATCACCCCTAGTGACCCAGTAGGAAAATTTTTGCTTCCCATACCCACGACCTTGCGTTCTGCTGGTCTAGATGTTTTGGTTCCAAATGGGGGAGTGCTTTTGCCAGGAGATACAGCAAATGTTCCATTGAACGGGAAGCTAAGACTTCCCCCTGGCCACTTTGGGATTCTACTGCTCTTAAGCCAACAGGCTATGGAAGGAATAACGGTAGTAGGAGGAGTGATTGATCCAGACTACCAGGAGGAAATTGGACATTTTCTCCACAATGGGGGCAAGGAAGATTATATCTGGAAGGCAGTTGATGCTGTAGGGCACCTTATGGTGCTACCATGTCCTATGATTAAGTTCAATGGGAAACTCCAACAACCCAAACCAGACAGGACAACAAATGGCCCAGACCCTTCAGGGATGAAGGTATGGGTCACTCCTCCAGGGAAAGAGCCAAGACCTGCAGAGGTGCTGATGGTGGAGGAAATATAGAATGGGTAGTAGAAGAAGGTAGTCATAAATATCATGAGACCATGGGACCAGTTGCAGAAATGTGGATTATAATAGATATNTTTTTTGGTCTTCTCGAGACAGGTTCTCCCTGTAGCCCCAGCTGTCCTGGAACTCACTCTGTAGACCAGGCTGGCCTTGAACTCACAAAGATCCACCTGCCTCTGCCTCCCAAGTGCTAGGATTAAAGGCGTGCACCACCATGCCCGGCTGATAACTATTCTTTCTACTACAATATACCTACCCCTTCTTAGGAATTGTTTATAATTTTTAAATACCCAGTGGGTTCAGTGAAGACACATGGTCAGGAAAGCAGATTATTCAAGGATAGAGAAGAGTGAGCTCCACTGACTCTCCCAAGGAACTTGTTACCTTTTTGGAAACGGGACCCTTCATCTGTCATGCTTTTCTTTATTCTTGTTCTTCAGACCCTTTTGCCAAGCTTGCCTCAAAACACTTTTTGAACTCATCTCTCTACCTCTCATTTTGCCTCTGCCAATATATTTTCCCAAACCTTAGCTAAATGCAAATATGTTACTCTTTTGTTAGAAACCTCAAATAACTCCACAGTACCCTTAAGAATTAACTTCATATTCCCTAATGAAAATTGAACATAGTACCTCATTATTGCCTGCATTACCCCTATCTAGTACCCTTCTTTCCTCTGTTCCAGACCTAGTAACTTTCTTTCATTTGGCTTCTCCTTAAACACCACTCTCTCATACTTCTAACCTCTTGTATACATTGGATTCTTTGATAAATACTCTCTCCAAGCCTTAAATCTCTCTTGGGTTTCCTTACGAAGGCCTCTCTACTAATTCTCCAAGACCCACATGAGATATTTTTTTTCCTTCCAGAAGCCTGTCTTGAACCACTACTCCCCTATTCTGGACTCCCCTAGTATTCATAATTCTTTTTTTTTTTTTTTTTTTTTTTTTTTCTACTTTTTAATATTAATTTTTCACACATTTTTTTATTGTTATTATATATATTTGTTATTTAACTTTTTCACACATCATTTGTCAGTCCAATTCAGACTCATTTCCCTTTCCATGCCCCCCACCCCACCCGAGTTCATACATTCTGCCATACATGTCTTACATCTTTTTCTGAGTCTTTCCAAAAATTTTTTCAAAGCAGAGGATTACTGTTTGGGGAGAACTTCACTGTTTCAGTTGGTTTTTTTGTCCCGTTATTTTGTTCTTGTTGGTCCCTCCAACTTGTATTGCATATATATATATATATTTATATTCTCACCCATACTAAAATTATGTCCTCTGAAAACAAACTGTATGTTATTTCCCAGTCTTATTTCAGGATTCACGTTTTCCCTTTTGAGTTTATATTACTCTAAAATATACATACATACCCTCCACCCATATACGAAAATTCCAAAGTCTGAAAATAAATGGTAGGTTAATTCTAGAACCTGTTAAGTGATTCACATTATAAGAGCACAGTTGCTTTCAGATAATGAAGAATATAACATTAATATTGCTCATGTTGCCTCACAACTAGGTACTTGGTGCTAGCATCCACAGATGATAGACTCCATTCATGATTTGTTTCTCTGGGACTGCGTTACTTCACTTAACATAATATCTTCTAGTTCCATCCATTTACCTGAAAATTTCATGTCATCTTTCTTTACCACTGCATAGAACTCCATTGTGTACATGTACCACATTTTCTCTATCCACTTGTTGATTGAGGGGCACTTGGGTTGGTTCCAGCTCTTCCGTATTGTAAAGAGAGCTTGTGCTCCAGCTGGTCTGGCTGAAGCCCCTGATTTCTGTGGACCCAAGATCATTCTTAATTGTTATGAGGTCCTGTTATAGCAGTCTGGATTCAGGGATATAAGGGTGATCACATGCTCTTTGTGAGTTGAGAACTATTGAGGCATGTAAGAGATATCTATAGTGACTAGATGCTTTTGTCTCATTTGTATCAATATATTGTGCCATACATGACAATTTGGTTTCACAATAACTAGCTTAGCTTTAGTTCTTCCAGTCATTCTGACTTACATAGAACCTACTCCTCACATTCTGTTAGTATTTTAAAGAAATAATGGGGCTGTAGAGATAGCCTAGCGGTTAAGATCACTGACTGCTCTTGCAGAGGACCCGGGTTCAATCCCCAGCACCCACATGGCGGCTAAGAACCGTCTGTAACTCCAATTCCAGGAGAACTCCAGTTCCAGGGAAATCCGAGACCCTCTCTGACCTCCACGGCACTGTAGGACACAGGTGCACAAACCTACAAGCAGACAGTACATTCATACACATACAAAAATAAAAATTAAGAAAAAGAAATTAATATGGTGAAGTTCTGAATAGACTATTACTTTTTCTGTTAATTACAATGAGGGATGGACAGTGCAGTGGACAGTGTAGAAAGTGCAAGCCCAAGGAACACTATTTTTTTTTTTTTTTGGTCTTTTAGAGACAGGGTTTCCCTGTAGCCCCAGCTGTCCTGGAACTCACTCTGTAGACCAGGCTGGCCTTGAACTCACAAAGATCAGCCTGCCTCTGCCTCCCAAGTCCTAGGATTAAAGGCGTGCACCACCACGCCCAGCTGAACACTATTTTTAATTTATTATTTTTTGTATGTATGAGTGTACTGTCTGCATGCAGGTTGGTGCACCCGTGTCGTGCAATGCCACGGAGGTCAGAAGAGGGCGTCGGATTCCTCTGGAACTGGAGTTAAAGATGGTTCCCAGCCGCCATGTGGGTGCTGGAAATCGAACTCCGGTCCTCTGCAAGACCAATCAGCACTCTTAACCGCACATCTCTCCAGCCCAGGAATACTATGTTTGAAGTTACTACGCTTCACATTTTATATGAAAAATAGAAGATGACTATCTTTATACAGCCATGTACTTAATTGATGGAATGAAAGGATCTGCTCCTCTGAGTGACTTCAAGCAATGGAGCAGTTCCTTACCATGATGCTGAGAAATGTCAGAGGTGCCCACATGTTCAGCCACAAATTTTCTTTGTAATTAGTAAGTTATCCAAAAATCTGAAAGATCGAAATGGCCTAAGAAAAGTCTGGGACTTTTCTTTAAATTCCTGAACTTTAAAAATAGCTGTGTTCTCTTTTTGGAATAGATAGTTCAGTTCCAGAATAAGGCCAGCATATTCTTATTTTAGCTCAGTACCTATTGATTTTAACAAATGGGTAAAGACTTCATTCTTGGCACTGTTAAGGAAAGAAAATACATTTTCTCTTTTTTCCAAATTGCGACTTTAGGACTCAAATAAACAAATAAATGGAGCATTGCATGTGCCATTCAAACTGAAGACCATTTCCTTTTCTTGAGCATTCTTCCTTCAGGTCTGCTCCGATTGCTGTTGTCCTCAGTTGGGTTTCTCAGCCACTCTGATGGTCTAGCCCTACAACAAAGGAAATAATGCTTTTTCTTCAAATGTTTGTCAATGTTGCTTTATAGTGTCACTTTGATAACAGTGAAGGGAAAATTAAGTCCTGCATGGCATAGGAAATTGAACTTCATGACACACCCTACCAAGTAGGCTCTATGACCATTACTCTCTGCCACCTGCAACCAGATGCAGGTACTGGATGCTGAACATCCTCCCTTGATGTTGAGAATGGCTGCGTCTGAACCATAGTCTACATTCAAGCAAGGTCTGTCACATTCATTCTGCTTGCTGTGGTCAAATCATACAAAGAATATTTCTTAGTGTTACTATTACCAACTGCCTACCTGTTGGCTTCTTAAAACAGAAGGTAAATTTATGTTTGTTTCCCTGTAGTGAGATTTTTCTGCTACCGACAGATGAAATAGTTGAATGCTGTCCTTCTCTTCTTCATGTATAAGTTGGATGACTACAAAAGTCACAGGTGACTTTTAAATGCTTAACTATCTGTAGGTTGAAGTGAGTAGCATGTAAGTGTTACAGCTTGGATCTGGGATAAGAGCTCTTGTATTGCAGTTGGCAGCTGATAGGAACTGATGAGATCTTGAGTACTCCAACCCAATCATTGGCTTGATCTCTTGATGGATTCATAATATGATGGCATATCAGGGAGGTGGATCATGGTTGGAGAAAATAGACCAGTAGACTTTGTGTTGAAAGAATATATCTGATGTCTTTCTCCTTCCTGGCTGCCATTATGTAAGCAATCAGCCACATAATCCTGCTGCCATTCTGTGTCAGACCTCAATCAGTGGGCACAGAACCGTGGTGGCTAATCTTGGTTGTCAACCTGACAAACCCGGGAATACAGAACAGAAACTGAAGAATTGCTTACATCAGACTGGCCTGTGGCCATCTTGTGGAGCATTGTCTTGACTATTAATTGATATAGGTGGGCCCAGCCCATGGTGGGCAGCACCATCACTAGGCAGGTGGGCCCAGACTGTAGGATCAAGATAGCTGAATGTGAGCCTGGAAGCCAGCTGATAAACTGTGTTCCTCCAAGGCTTCTGTCTTCAGACTCTTACCTTGTGTTCCTGCATGGACTCCCTTCAGTCATAGACCGTGACCTGGAAGTGTAAGACAAACTCTTTCCTTACCAATAGGTCTTATTGATGGTATTTATCATAACAACAGAAAATAAGTGGGACAGTGACATTCTTCTTTTAATTTCCTTTTTTTTCATTCCGTGTGTGTGTGTGTGTGTGTGTGTGTGTGTGTGTGTATGAACACAGGCTTACTATGATTTACAAATGAAAGTCAGAAGGCAACATACAAAAGTCAGTTCACCCCTTCCACATGTGAGATCTAGGAATGAACTCAAGTCATCAGGCTTGTCAGCAATCACCTTTACACATGGTTCCATCTCAAAGGTCCCATGAATGGTGACATTTTTATTCCCATTGTCATATGGAGCAGACTGAATTAAAGAGGTGCCAGACAGTGATTAGGCAGCAGGCTTTCACAGTGGAGAGGGGTAGAGTTGATCTTGTGACCCCACTTGACTCTGAGACCAAACTACATGATACTTGCTTACCTTTGTCTCTGCTGTGATACGAGATAGTAAACTCCTATTGTTTAGTGACTTTGCACTAGAGTCATATCACACAAAACAAATAAACTTAAAATTTGGATATAATGCATTATCTAGTTCATCAGAAGATAGAATCAGACTTCAGAAATATGTTACACAATAGCAGCCCATTCATTCATATAAATATTCATCACCTTCATAAGCCCATTAAATAGTATTCAGTAGAAAAGAAAATCAGTAGAACTACACATGGTTCTGACCTCATGAAGTTCACTTTGCAAAGGTAAAGAGAAAAAATTCTATCGCAAAAAAATACTTCAATAGAGCGAGTTCCAGGCCAGCTGGGGCTGCAGGGAGACCCTGTCTCAAAAAGAGAGAGAGAAAAAAACTTCAATAGTTTTTAAGGGTTGGGACAGTAGTAATTTGGTGTTTCCTTCATAGTCAGGGAAATTGTGCTAACAAAGCAGGAAATGAGATAAATGTGGATGAATCAGAAATTATGTGAAATAGGGAATGATTCTAAAGATTCAGTAACACCCTGGCTGTCTATAAAGCATAGTCGAAGCCATTATGCTAAGTGAAGTAACACGGTCCCAGAAAAACAAACGTTGAATGGTCTCCCTCATTTGTGGATGCTAACACCAAATCCCCAGTTGAAGGGCAAGCCGAGGGCTGGAGAGATAGCCTAGCAGTTAAGAGCACCGACCGCTCTTGTAGAGGACCCGGGTTCGAGCCCCAGCATGGCGGCTGAGAACCGTCCTTGGCTCCAGTTTCAGGGGAATCTGATGCCCTCTTCTGACCTCCGCGGCATTGCACGACACAGGTGCACAAACCTATATGCAGACAGTACATTCATACACATACGAAAATAAATAAAACTTTAAAAAAGAAACAGATGTGGAGAAACTAAAATAAATCTTTAAAAAAAACAAAAATAAATTAAAAAAAGAAAGGCAAGCTGAACAACATTATTGTTATATTTCATTTTTATCTGAAAGCAATCGTGCTGTTAAAATGTGAATCTCTTAACAGGCTCTAGACCGACCACTTATATTCAGACATTGTAATTACTGTATATGAGTGGAAGGTACATATTCATATTTTAGATTAATATGAAATTAAAGGGGAAAATGTGAATGCCTAAACATATTTTGGAATTAACATATAGTTTATTCTCGAAGGTCATAATTTTAATACCTATGTGATGGCTATATAGGCATATGTTGGAGCAATACAAAGGCAAGGGAACAACAACAACATAAAGACTAGGTCAAATAACTGACTGATACAGTTAAATTCTGCCCCAAAACAACAAGCATCTGCAGAGAAAACTTTGGAGAGACAGAGAGAAAGATGCAAGACATTCATGACAGAAGGCACGAACTGGGGTGGGTGGGGGGTTGGGGAGAGGGGAATGAGTCTAAATTGGACTGAAAGATAATGTATGAAATACACAAATCATCAATAAAAAACAAAGAAAGAAAACAACTGACCCACTCAATAGATGGGGCAAAGAGCTGAACAGAGACTTCACAAGTGAGGAATTAGAGATGGCTGAGAAACACCTTAAGAAGTGTTCAACAGGGCCTGGAGAGATGGCCTAGCAGTTAAGAGTGCCAACCGCTCTTGCAGAGGACCCGGGTTCGAGCCCCAGCACCCACATGGCAGCCGAGAACCATCCAAAACTCCAATTCCAGGAGAACTCCAGTTCCAGGGGAATCCAACCCTCTTCTGACCTCTGCGGCATTGCATGACATGGGTGCACAGACCTGCATGCAGACAGTACATTCATACACATATAGAAATAAATAAAAAAAAGAAGTGTTCAACAACACTAATCATTAAGGAAATGCAAATCAAAACTGCTTTAAGATATCATCTTACTCCAGTATGACTGGCTATGATCAAGAAAACAAATGATATCAAGTGCTGGAGAGGTTGTGGGGAAAGGGGAACAATCATCCACTGCTGGTGGGAATGTAAACTCATACAGTCACTATGGAAATCAGTGTGGAGAAGCCTTGGAAGACTTGGAATGAACTTGCCACCAGACCCATCCATACCACTCCTAGGCATGTACCCCCAAGACTCACCCCACCACAGAGATATATGCACTGCCATGTTTATTTCAGCTCTCTTCACAATAGCAAGGAGCTGGAACCAACCCAAATGCCCCTCAACTGATGAGTGGATAGAGAAAATGTGGTACATCTACACAATGGAGTTCTATGTAGCAGTAAAGAAAGATGACATCATGAGCTTTGCAGGAAAATGGCTGGAACTAGAAGACATCATGCTGAGTGAAGTAACACAGTCCCAGAAAAACAAACGAAGAATGGTATCCCTCATCTGTGGATGCTAGTGCCAGTTACCCAGTTGTAAGTATTTCCTGTGCATGGCCTCTTGGGCTTTTGTCCAAAGCATTTGGGAGTTATGCATATTGGAAACAACAACAACAGAAAGGACTGCATCGAAGAACTAACTGAAACAGTGAACTTCTGCTCAAAACAGTCAACTTCCTCATGGAGAATATTGAAAAAGACTGAAAAAGAGATGAAAAGCATGTTTGGCAGAATGCATGAGCTCTGGTGGGGTGGGGGGATGGGGGGGAACGCAGGTCTAGATTTGATAAAAAATAAAAAATAATGGTAGAGTTGAGGAAATGTTTTCAGATTCATATAAAATCATTTCAAAGTACAGGATGCAAGTGGCTGCCATTTGTGTCTAGATGGAGTGCAGTCCTTCAGGACCAGAGCCATGGTGGGGTGGGGAAAGCCCTGGTCCAATGTCACTGGAGTTCTTATAGGGGGAACAGGAGACAACAGGCATGTGCACAGATCCAAACAAAATACAAGGACATGGTGAAAGGGGATCTGCCTGTCGTCAGGACAGAGGAAGCTCCAAGCAGCTCTGCCAGAGCCTTGATACTGGATCCCAGTGTCCATGGTAAGAAACTTGACTTCCACTGTCCAGTGCTCCCAGTTTATATGGTATTTCTTTATGGCAGCCAAGTAGACTAATGCAATAATATTTTCCTATTCACACCTTAACAATGACCCAGCATCTCTTCTGGTTTAACAAGTCTTGCCATGCAACTCTTATCTAAATGTTGAAGTAAGTTAAGAAACATTGAACACAATGAACAGCCTCATTATTTCCAGCCTCTCCCTTTCTTTTGGGTAAAAGAACAAACCTTTGCGAATTCTCTAAAAAGAAACAGTTTTAGGTGTAAAGGACATGCAAATCTGTCATTATTTTTTTATTTAAGTTACAATATTAAGAAGTCAGAGTCTAAAGAATTATCAGAGGAGATTTGTGTATTTGTTTAAGATTAGATTGTAGGTACCTGAAAAACAATGGTCGGTTAACTAATTAATCAAAATGACATTAAAATATGTCAAAGTAAACTTCAAAGTTCAATACTCTTAGTTCTTTCAACAGCTATGAAATGTTATCTTAATAATCAAAGGTACATGAAATTAACACAGAACATTTTTACAGACATTCAGACTGTGTCATGTACAGTCAGGAGCTCCTTATACTGAGGTTACCCTAAGATAATTATAAGATCCTCCCAGCAGACTTTACTAAGCCTCCACAAAGAACGAAGGTTCAGTGCTTCCTGGGAAAGTTGGCACCAGCAACTTGAACTACAAGTGGTTCCAGAATGGTCTCTGTCATGCATCTGGTCTGACACTTAGCATGTTCTCAGAATACTGGGCCAGGTTTTCCAGAGCACTGGATGACCACAAAGTGGACCTCTTTTATGACACAGGATCCTAGAAAATAAAAAAAAATCACACATGTCAGAACTGAATGATAAGAATGTAAGCTTTGGGGATATTGTTCATTTTATGATTTAAAACATATACAATTGGGGCTGGAGAGATGACCTAGTGGTTAAGAGCTCTGACTGCTCTTACAGAGGACCGGGGTTTGATCACCAGCACCCACATGGCAGCTGAGAACCATCTTTTACTCTAGTTCCAGGGGAATATGACACCCTCTTCTGACCTCTGAGGCACTGCACCATGACATGGATATACAAACCTACATGCAGACAGTACATTCCTACACATAAAAATAAGTAAAAATTAAAAAAATATTTAAAAACATATACAATGAGACTATTTCTTGTGAAATAAAGCTAGGCCCAAATTCTATAAACCTTTCTTTTGAAGAAGAAATAAAATCATTTAAAAAGATATCTGAGCCAGGTTTGGTGGCACACGCCTTTAATCCTAGCACTTAGGAGGGAGAGGCAGGTGAATCTCTGTGAGTTCAAGGCCAGCCTGGTCTACAGAGTGAGTTCCAAGTCAGCTGGGGCTATAGGGAGACCCTGTCTCAAAAAGACAAAAAACAGATGTCTAAAGTCAGGCAGGCTTAGGAAGTAGGACTGCTTGACCAGGAGCCAGAGTCAGCCTGAGCAATATAGAGAAGCAATGTCTTAAAACATGGTATCTGGAGCCAGAGAGAAGGCTCAGTGTTAAGAGTGCTAACCACTCCTACAGAGGATGCAGGATCAGTTCACTCACATGGTGGCATACAACTACCTAGAACTACAGTTACAAGGGATCTGATGCCCTTTTCCAACCCCCGTGGGATCCTTAAATGCACGTATTATAATTATTTATACATAGGCACAAGCATATATATATATATGATATATATGATATATATGATATATATATACATATATATATATATATATATGATTCTCACTGACTCCTAAAAGACAAAAACTTTAGTCTCCTGATTACTTTCTAAACTTCTGTGTTGTTATTTGTATGTCTTCACTAAGAAGGATCTCTGTTTTAGTACAACATAATATGAACTTGATTGTTCACATAAGACCTTGCCTGGAGTAATGTTTGAAAATGATTTTCATTTAACACTATTAGAGAACAAGTTTGGCTTTATGTGTGGAGCCAAAGCCTTCACAGGAAAAGTACTCAGGCACTTGGCTCACAGGCTGCAGACTCCCAGGTGGTGACAGAGCCCATTCCCCATATATCATGCACCTTAGCAGATTCAAGGCAATTCACCCTAATGCAGGAAGCACAGATGAAATCTGGTAGAGTTTATTAAGCCCAGTTTCCTGGTTTGGGAAAAGCAGACATGCAGCTTATTTTTAAATTCCACCCCTTGATGTCTTGTGAAAACTAGTCACAGATTCCTTTCTGGATTTAGTAGGAGCTTAATAATGCACCGAGTAGAGCTGGAACTTGAATTTGAGGATGGCCGTGTACACACCCTCCTGCACCTCAATAGATAATCAGTCCATACCTCATGACACTGGCCATTTTGTGGTCAATAATTCTTTTCAGAGATCAATTTCATAGTGATCAGAGACAATATCAAGAAAACCAGAAGATGTAATTACTGGATGTCCTTTTTGGAAAATCTTGGGAGTAATTCCAGAAAAAAAAATCTCTGGGTAATTAACTGATTATGCAGGCATGCATATTTGGGTGAGTTTTGACTACAGTATTTCACAGTTCTGTGCTGAAGTAACTTAAAATATTAAAAATACATTGATAATAGTGCACACATTTCTTCCCTAGGCATACAAAATTTACCTTTAGTGGCAGTGCCAATGTATTGGTCCACTGAAGAATTAAAATTCCTGTGTGCCAAAGTCTCACTTAACCAGTTGCAACTTTTTGCCTTTCCTGTCTTAAACATGTCTCCCACAAGCCATGGATGGCAGAACTGTAGAAAGAAGAGCAAGATTGTGATACTGGGGATTTCAAATATATACTCAGGCACACACATACATAAGTAGAAAAAATATATGCTGGAAGTGGTAGAAGAGTGAAGCTGACTTGCTCTTGAGGCTCCTGAAAGGCTGAATAGCTTAAGAAAAATACCAGTAGGACTCTTCATTGCAGTATGAGGCAGGCCACAGACAGAGTGGTATTTATTTATTCTGTGCAAAGTGACTAAAAGGAAGGAATGCTGGCAGAAACCAATGACACAGCACTGTAGCACCAGCTATGGTGGGCCCTTTCCCCTGGTTTATGGCACAAATCTCCTGAATCCCTAGGACTTCCCGAGTGATGAGAGTGTTCTACTTGTTCATAGCAAGCATTTTCCCCATATCTGCACTTAGTCAGTGATAAAACGTGGGTGGGATTTCTGGACATCTTTGGGATAAGGTTGGTCAAAAGATCAAATTACTGATCAGAGTTGAGATTTTTAGTTACACTTACATCCCCAGCCTCCAAATAAAGAATCAGAGCTGGAGGCTATGAAATAAAACTTGGAACAAAATGATTGAGGCTCAGACAACAGGTGCTGATGAAGACACTGCCTGACGTGAGCAAGGAAGGCACCTGCAGGGAAGCTGAGCCCCAGAGCAGTGAAGCTCTGTTGCTCTTCTCCTTCTCCGTACACAATCCCACCATCCGATTTACAGTTCCTGAGGTGCATCTTTTACACTAAATGCATAGTCATTAAGTGTGGTATTTCCCTGAGTTTCCTGGCACGTGATAAAACTCCAAGCATGAAATGTGGTAGCACCTGTATTGGAGTGGTGAGTAAACTGGGAGCCCTTTGCATCTAGCATTTAAAGTATGGTGCACAGAGGAAATGGAGCACTTGTTCTGCAGGCTCCTCTGACTTGGCACTAGTCAAAATTGAACTGAACTGCTATTGTCAGATTATTGTTTGATGTCAGAACAGGTTTGCTTTCTCAAAGCGACCATGACATAGAAGTGGAACACAGAGGCATGCAGCCCATGACATCTTGTGTTTGTATCATTTTCAAAAGATTTTGTAGGTTTTCATTCTTGATCCCCACAATAATCCCATAAACTAGGAGGAACTAGTAATAGTCCCAGATTGCAGAAAACAGTTGTGCAGGAGTTAAGCCATTTGTTAAAAGCTATGACATAATTCTTTGGCAGTGACCTTAATCTTAATCTCCATTTGATTTCAAGGCTCCCTTTTGGCTCTAAAAGATTTCAAAGCACTTGATTTGAACTCAAAAATTCAATTTAAAATAGAGAATTAGAGAAGTTTGCCTTCAGCAGCTTGGAATATGCTTTGAATGAGCAGTAATGGAATCTCATTTTGTGATACTGAAACCATTGCAAAGTCTATATAAGAAGACTTAGCTCTTGAGGTGTTCTGGGCTGAGTAGACTTTAGTGGAAGAATCTATGCAAAGGCCTCTGGGAAAGATGAACAAAAGTCAAGAGAACTGGATTGTGGGGGCTGCACAGGCACACAGCCTGTGCACTCATCATCTGGAAAGGAAGACAGAGCAGAAGAAAATTTGTAGGTCACAAGTTTTAACACAGTGAAGGGACTACTCCTAGAATAAGCATAAAATGGCCTGTTGTAGGGAACAGCATAAGCATCGGTTGACTAAAATGAACATGAAGATGATGTTTTAACTACAGCAATTGTGTGTATGAATGTACTCAAATGCCCAGACTGAGGTTCTGGGAGAAATGTGTTCAGGGTCATTTCACCTCATAAAATGAGAGAAAGAACATCGTAGGTACTCCATAATAATTTGGAGTACCATGAGTTCTGACTTTGCAGTCTAATTCTATGAGAAAATATCCGAGATATGAAGAGAAATATAAATGTAGCTCAATGTACCTCATTATTATCTTTTTTCTTTTCGGTCTTTTTGAGACAAGATCTCCCTGTACCCACAGCTGTAGAACTCACTATGTAGAGCACGCTGGCCTCAATCTCAGAGAGATCCATCAATGCTTGTACCCCAGTATTGGGATTAAAGGCCAGCACCACCACATCTGGCTTATCAATATATTTTAATTTAATAAGTCAAATCAAGAAAATATCTTGGGAAGGCAAGATCCAGTTTAAGCTATATTTTTTTTCTTGGCAAAATTGAGAAAGATTTGGGCTGAAATGATTCCTGTGAATTCTAAGATAACAAGGAAAAGAGGAACAGGTTCCACTGCTCAACTTTCCTTGTGGTTCATAGAAATATTCTTGAAGCGATTCCAGGTTTTTCTTTCAGCATTGATTGTTTGTGCAAGCTGAAGTCTCCATGGGGAAGATTGGGGACACAGGAAAAATGGCTTCCACACACTCATGCATAGCACACATGAGCAGGCACTAACAGAGTCCCTTATACATGCCCACACAGATAATACACCTCTCTCTCTCTCTCTCTCTCTCTCTGTCTCTCTCTCTCTCTCTCACACACACACACACACACACAATACAGAACACACTGAAAAATTGAATGAATTAATAATTAGGTAAAACAAACAACTGACAATTGCATTCAATGTTGACTTCTAGCACCCACACTCCACACATACCCTTGCAAACTTCACACACACATATGCACACACACAAGATTTATCATTAGTATTTTCTCCTTTCCTTGAAAAGTACATAAGTACTTAGCTTCTCCTGACTAAATTTAAATCAGTACAGGTTAATTCAAATATATAACTTTTAAGATTAGAGTTCTTTGTTTTATACAATTCAAGGATTTGCAGACTTCTTTTTTTTAAGAGACTACAGGTTGAAACTGGAGTACTCATGCTTTGAACTGAAGGAGACCTGAGAGAAAGTCTCTGTGTACTATGGGACTTAACATGAAGAAAATGAGAAGTAAAATGTAGAGCAATATGACTGACAGGCTAGAGGGAATAAAGTCTCATTTCACAATAAAATCAGATCCTACTTACTCATTCTTTCAGTTTAATAATACTACTTTAGTAGCATTTACCACCAAGATAAATCTTCACTTCCTGGAAGCACAGCATACTTTGGCACTTAACCTCTGTTCCTCATCTTCCCCATCCTATTCCTGTTCCTCTTAGCTGCCTCCCCTGGGGTGTGTTCTCTCCATCTGCACTACTCCACCTCTCTATAGAAGCCTATTGGCATAATTTTAAATGGTGTTATTCTCCTGCCTTCTCTTCTAAACTTTACAGTATACAAAACCCTTAACAGTGCAAAACTCAGAGGAGCAAAACCACTCTGAGAAATATAGCAAAGTCTTACACTTAATCGAACCAATTAGCATCAGCTAATTACACTATATATCTTATAAATCCCAAACTATCACCTTTGAATAAGAATTGTTCTTATCAGAATGTATTTCATATTAATGGAATTATCTATAATCAACTTAGATAATGGTAAGGAAGAGATGCATTCAGTTTCCAATGATAGTATTTTATTTGTTATGAAAATATCATAAAATTCTGTCATTTTTAAGACACTATAGAATTCAGCAGCTTACTAAATTCTCTGAGGTTTATTAATACTCAAAACCTAGAATCCGATTGGATCGGCATCATAGTAATTGCCTATTGATGTTACAGGAACAAATAAAAACTAAATAGCCAAATAATAGGATGACAGTTAAATTCTTGTCTTACTTATAGATGACTCTGTGGAATTCTTTAATTGAGCTTCAAGCAACAGAATAAATAATGTATGCTCCTGTATCTTTTATTAGTTTCTATATGGATTCAGGGGACGACTTAAAATAGATTCTTGTATAATTATGTTCATATAATCTCTGACATAAGTATAAATATATCAGGGCTAAAATGCAGTGCCTGTCATTTAATTAAAATAAGACAGTCATTCCTCAAAGAAAATTCCCACAAGTAACTAAGGAAGTTGGGTCTTTGCCTTCTAAATATGTGGTATAAAAATGGAACTATTTCAAAGGTTATGTTTCCAGAACAGTGAGTTCTACAATCCACATCCTCTCACTGTAGGATGCTCATAGCATTCACAGGCTACTAATAACTGAGATTTTGATTTTCTATGTTTGTGTGTGTGTGTGTGTGTGTGTGTGTGTGTGTGTTGAACAGGGATCAGTTACTGTTAACTGAACCTGGGCCTTGTACATGCTAGGGTTGGGCAACACTCCTGATCTCTGGCTTCAACCCTCTTTTTTTTTTTTTTTTTTTTTTTTTTTTTTTTTTTTTTTTTTTTATTATTAATTTTTATTTATTTCTGTATGTGTATGAATGTACTGTCTGCATGCAAGTCTGCGCACCCGTGTCGTGCAACGCCGCGGAGGTCAGAAGAGGGTGTCGGATTCCCCTGGAACTGGAGTTCTCCTGGAATTGGAGTTTCAGACGGTTCTCAGCCGCCATGTGGGTGCTGGGGATCGAACCCGGGTCCTCTGTAAGAGCGGTCGGCGCTCTTAACCTCTAGGCCATCTCTCCAGCCCTCAACCCTCTTTTTACTATTATTATGAGACAGAGTCTCACTGAGTTTCTGAAGTTGGTCTTAAGATACGTAGATCAGTCGGGACTTCAACTTGTGGTTCTCCTGCTTCAGCTTCTCAAGTAGCTGGGGATACAGACCCTCACCACTTAATAGGCATGGATTCTGCATTTTTTCATTTAAATTTCTTTTGTCACTACTTTATGAAATATAATTTTTGAAAGACTCATCCTGTGTTTCTATTGAATCATTGAATGTGATAGATATTAAGGCATAATTTATGATATATACATATATGTTATAAATATGGATATGTTACACATATAAGACATTTCTTATGTCTTATGCAATGCTATTAAATATCTCTGAACATAATATGTAGGATTAATATACCAAGCAGAGCATCACTGAAATGTATAATTCAGGGCTGGAGAGATAGCCTAGCGGTTAAGAGCACCGACTGCTCTTGCAGAGGACCCAGGTTCTATCCCCAGCTCCACAAGGTGGCTGAGAACCATCTTGAACTCCAGTTCCAGGGGAATCTGACACCCTCTTCTGACCTCCACAGCATTGCACAACATGGGAGCACAAATCTGCATGCAGACAGTACATTCATACACATAAAATAAATAAATAAATAAAAGTTAAATAAAAAGAAATGTATAATTCAAAGTCAAAATGTATTGATGGATTGGCTTTACAGAATAACTATCTTTAAAAGGATATCGTGAGGCTGTCAAATGAACACATCCCCTATATTTTATTTATATCTTCAACTACATAGAGAATGAGTAAGGTGCTACAACCAGCTCAAAGTAGATTTTTAAAATACCAAGCAACATATACACAGGTTTCCTAGGGACTATGGAATGGATTTGCAAGCAGATACAATACTGGCTTCCTTCCTGAGGTGAGAAGCTCTCCAGGAATCTGGAGCCTTATTCCTAGGGTGAAATTCATTTGCATTTTCATAAGCAGGTGTCCATCAATTTCTACAACTTACGGAGTAGTAACTAATTCAAAATCCACAAAGGCAGTAACACTGAAGGAGTGTTCTGAGCTAGCCAGGAAATTCTACCTTTATTTGAGGAATCGTATGCTCTATCTCCCCCATTTTTGTAAGTCTCTTGTGACTTCTGACCTTTCTGAGTTTGCCTGAGCCTATACCTTACAAGACCATTCAGTTGCATGCCAGCCTTCTAGGTCCCTATCCTGTGCTGACATCCCGTCATTCCTAATTAACCTTGGCTCTGCTGCACTTCAAGTTTGTTAATGTTATCCCTGTATAACTTTACATGAGTTTCTTGGTTAAGAGCAAATATGTCAAATAGTGGTTCATATGACCCCCCCCACCTCACACACCTATGGATATAGAGTGGGATTCCTGGTGTCTACTCTTTGGTATTATGTTATATTGTGGTGACAATTCGGTTAAGTGTCTAATGCCCATAACCAAGGCCCAAAATAGTTTAAAACACAACAAAGCTAGGAATGATGTTTCACACCTTTAATCCCAGCATTTGGAGAAGGGAAGATCTCTGTGAGATCTAGGCCAACCTGAACTTCACAGCGAGTTCCAGTCCAGCGGTGGCTAAAGGGAAACCCTGTTTCAGAAAGACCAAAACAAAACAAAATAACCAAAATCCTATATATATATATATATATATATTAGTGGTGGTGTGTGTGTTGTGTGTTGTGTGTGTGGTTGGTATTTTTGAGACAGGAGCATCCCTTTAAACCCAGCCTGGAACTCACTCTGTAGACCAGGCTGGCCTTGAACTCACAGAGATCTGCCTGCTTCTGACTCCCAAGTGCTTAGGATTAATAGGCGTGTGCCACCACCACGGGCATTATTTTTTGTCAAATATTTAACATTGTGTGTTACCTACATAGAAATCTCTTCCACTCCCTCCTTCCCTCCCCTCCCCTCCCCTCCCCTTCCTTCCCCTTCCCTCCTCTTCCCTTCCCATTATTTTCTTTCTCCTCCTTTGAATTCTCTAAAGCCACAGAAAAAACAGAGCACAGGGATTTGTCCAAGTGTCAGTTAATTTCATTGATGCAGACTAGGGTGCAAATGAGCAGGCTGAATTATCCAGATTGATTGATGGAATTAAATCAGGTAAACTTTCAGCTCTCTACACACAGCTTTAGGTGTGGCTAAAGTTCATACTGATTGGAAGGTAATCATGGGGCAAACAGGTAGGGAGAAACTCTAGCTCCAGACACAAAGCATAGTCACAGGCTCCCAGCCGCACTGGGGTTAATATCTGTTCACATTTATACTTAGGTTGATCTTTGCCTTTAAATTCAGGCTCTTCTTTGAGAAAAAAATATAGTTTGTCTTACATAGAAGAAAGCAGGGTAAAATGTGCCTAAAAAACTAGAATGATGAGACAAGTAAAAACTAATTTTAAGTAGAAGCCAGAAGAACAGTTAATCCATAAAATTTGTGTATGAAGTCATTTCCCTTCTTAACAAGGAACTGCAAGTTCAACTTACTGTAAACATCTAAGCAATGGAGAGGAACTAGAAAGTAGAGTAAAACAAACCCCAGGGTCCCTGGATAAAAAGCAGGGGAGCCAACAGAAGTGAAAGAGGCTTGCTGGATTATTAAATAATTTCAGATATACTGGAGGTATCATGTGACATTATGACTGTCATCTTTGAAAATACCTTCTTTTAGATTTCTGAAAAATATCCTTCAATATAAAGCAATGACATCATTCTAGAGTCCAAGAAAGAGTTGGATTTCTTTTGTTTTCTGGGTTTTTGTTTTGTTTTGTTTTTTTGTTTTTAGAAAAAGGGAAAACACACAGAGTGATGCCCAGATGTACAGTCTCAGATGGTATAACTTCACTCAGGCATCTCTCTGGGATATCCAGAACATGATAGCTCTTGCATCCTTCAAACAAGTCTTCAGAGCTTCATTTCACTAAGCCAGACCTTTAAGCATGATTGGACGGGTGTGCACATGGACAGTTTCCCTGAACTTCGACACCATTGCCGACAGAACAACAGGATATGAGTAATCCAGGTTCCTACACCTTTTCCCTTGTCTCATGTTATTTTTTTGCAATCATCTAGGGTGAATATGAAGATCATATAACTAAGTAACAAACAATTTTATTTCATCTCAAACATGTTAAAAACTAATGAAGACTAATACTTTAAAAAGTAGAAGAGAGGCTGGAGAGATGGTTCACAGTCAAGAACACTGGCTGCTCTTGAAGAAGACCTGGGATTGGTTCCCAGCACTTATATGGTAATTAACAAACATTTATAACTACAGTTCCAGGGAATCTAACATCCTCTTCTGATCTCTGCAGATATTGCATGACATGGATTCATTTACACACATGCAGAGAATATACTCCTACACATAAAAATATACCAGTATAAATAAAACATATTTTAAAAGTAGAAGAGCTTATTTCTCTGAATATAACATCATTTAAAACCTCCTAATTTATACACATAAAATTTTCACGTTTTTACATAAAACATTTGATTAAGTACTTCCCTTTACATGCACACATGCTTATCTGAATTTGTTATTTCAATACAGATTGTTACACTGACCTTTAGAAAATGTATGCAGTTTGTCACCGAGTACCAATAAGTGAATTTAGTCACTTCTTTAATGATAATAGTTACCACTCATTTTTGTGCCAATATCAAGCTATAATATTTTAAACAGATCTCAACTGGGATTTGCTTTATTCTGATTTCCAGGGATGGACATCATCATATAGGCTGATTTTTCTGGTTGTCTTCTGCATTTAGTTGATTTCTATATTTGCTTAGATTAAGACTCAAGACTGATCAATTAATGCTGAAAAAGCCTTTGACAAAATCCAGCATCCCTTCATGCTTAAAGCCCTAGAGGGAATTGGATTGGAGAGATCATTCCTCAATGTAATCAAAGCCATATACAGGAAACCCACAGCCAATATCCTAAATGGGGACATGACAGAGACATTCACTTTAAAGGGAGTAACTCGGCAAGGCTGCCCCCTGTCAGCCCTCCTTTTCAATATAGTGCTTGAAACACTTGCTAGTGCAATAAGGCAAGAAAAGGAAATTAAAGGAGTACTAATTGGAAAAGAGGAAGTCAAGCTATCCCTATTTGCTGATGATATGATTGTTTACTTAAGGGATGATAAAAATTCCACCAGAAAACTCCTAGAAATGATTAATAGCTTCAGCCAAGTGGCAGGATACAAAATTAACCTAAAAAAAATCAGTGGTCTTTCTTTACACCAACAACAAGCAACTGGAGAAGGAATTCAAGCAGACCTTCCCACTAACAATAGCCTCAAAAACAATAAAATACCTAGGAACAAACCTAACCAAAGACACCAAGGATCTCTACAACAATAATTTTAAACCCTTAAAGAAAGAAATTGAAGAAGACATCAGAAGATGGAAAAACTTCCCATGCTCATTGATTGTAAAAATTAACATTGTAAAAATGTCCATTATACCCAAACTCTTGTATAGATTTAATGCAATCCCAATTAAAATCCCCAAGAGTTTCTTCACAGGCTTGGGAAAAAAAGTCCTTAAATTCATTTGGAAAAACAAAAGACCCTGAATAGCCAAAACAACTCTGAGTGAAAAGAGTAACACATGGGGGGAATCTCTATACCAGACTTCAAACTATACTACAGGGCTATAGTCATAAAAAACAGCCTGGTACTGGCACAAAAACAGCCCTGTTGACCAATGGAACAAAACTGAAGATCCAAACTTGAGCACATACAATTTCAACCATCTCATATTTGACAAGGGGGCCAAGAAGACACAATGGAGAAAAGATAGCATCTTCAGCAAGTGGTGTTGGCAAAACTGGATCACCACTTGTAGAAGAATGAAATTAAACCCCTACGTCTTGCCCTGTAGAAAAGTCAACTCCAGGTGGATTAAAGACCTCAACATGAAACCCCAAACTCTGGAGGCAAAAGAAGACATAGTTGGCAGCAGACTACAAGACATAGGCGTAGGGAAAGACTTCCTAAATCAGACAGCAGCTGCACAAAAATTAAGGCTGACAAATGACAAATGGGACCACATTAAACTCAAAAGCTTCTGTACATCAATAGAATCAATCAAGGAAGTGAAGAGAAGTCCCACAGAGTGGGAGGAAACCTTCACTGTAGAAACATCTGACAAAGCATTGATTTCCAGAATATATAAACTACTCAAAAAAAACAAAGAAGAAAGAAAACAAATGACCCACTCAATAGATGGAGCAAAGAGCTGAACAGAGACTTCACAAGTGAGGAATTAGAGATGGCTGAAAAACACCTTAAGAAGTGTTCAATGTCACTAATCATTAAGGAAATGCAAATCAAAACCACTTTAAGATATCATCTTACTCTAATATGACTGGCTAGGATCAAGAAAACAAATGATACCAAGTGCTGGAGAGGTTGTGGGGAAAGGAGAACAATCATCCACTGCTGGTGGGAATGTAAACTCATACAGTCACTATGGAAAGCAGTGTGGAGAACCCTTGGAAGACTTGGAATGAACTTGCTACCCGACCCAGCCATACCACTCCTAGGCATGTACCCCCAAGACTCACCCCACCACAGAGATACATGCACTGCCATGTTTATTTCAGCTCTCTTCACAATAGCAAGGAGCTGGAACCAACCCAAATGCCCCTCAACTGACGTGTAGATAGAGAAAATGTGGTACATCTACACAATGGAGTTCTATGCAACAGTAAAGAAAGATGGTATCATGAGCTTTGCAGGAAAATGGCTGGATCTAGAAGAGAT
The DNA here is from genome assembly GCA_009823505.1 of Rhizomys pruinosus. Lineage (NCBI taxonomy): Eukaryota > Metazoa > Chordata > Mammalia > Rodentia > Spalacidae > Rhizomys > Rhizomys pruinosus. The sequence continues at coordinate 1,198,767 of VZQC01000816.1, read as the reverse complement.
CATGCTGAGTGAAGTAACAGAGTCCCAGAAAAATAAAGGACAAATGGTATCCCTCATCTGTGGATGCTAGTGCCAATTACCTAGTTGTAAGTATTTCTTGTGCTTGGCCCCTTGAGTTTTGTCCAAGCAGTTGGAAGTGATGCATATTGGAAACAATAACAACAACAACAGCAACAGAAAGGTCTGTATCAAAGAACTGACTGAAACAGTGAACTTCTGCTCAAAACAATCAACTTCCACATGGAGAATTTTGAGAAAGACTGAGAAAGAGATGAAAAGCATGTTTGGCAGAATACATGAGCTCTGGCAGGGTGGGGGGACAGGGTGGGGAACATGGGTCTAGATTTGATAATCTTGTACAAAATATATATTAAAAAACTTATAAAATAGGTTCATAAAAAAGATTGTATTTAAATATATTTGTGTGTAAAGGAAAACTCTTGGAAGTATTTTCTCCAAATAAAAATGGTGACAATTTACCAATTAAAAGAGAAAAATAGAGTCAAGACTGAACGCTTGATGCTGTTCTCTAAGGGATTTACTAAAATCTGTTCCTTAAGGCCACTGATTCTGTTTACTGCACTTGTGTTCATAAAATGTTATGGCATTTCTTTTCTGTCATAAGCTTTGGAGATAAAGCATAGCTAGTTTTCATTCAGAGATTTCAGCAGCATCAAATGCTTAACTCCACGCTTTCTTTTTATGTCTCCTCAACTCGTTCTTCCTCCTGTCAACAAACTCGTCAGTTTTTTCCTTCTCACTTCACCACCTGCCATACTGGTTGGTGTTGTCTAGCCTTAACTGGCATCACAGCTCCAAAGTACTCAGAGGAAGAAACTTCTGTGACCTTTTAAATACTATGAACCTTTTTCTGTCCTTCCATTTAATCGCTTGGCTCGCATAAGGATTCCATCATCACAACTTCCCTTGCTACCCATTTCACATGGGCAAATTGTGCACCATGTGCCTCCACTTTGGACTACCACACACATTTGAGGAAATGTGAAGCTTGACCTGCTAGTCTCCCTCATTTCCCCTCCTTCTACCATGTGGGTCCTGGGAAATGAACCCAGGTGTCAGGCTTGGTCTCAAGCCACTTGACATGCTGAACCATTTGCCTGGCTCTGATCTTTTAACTTATATTTTAGATGGTGATACTACAATCTGGCCAGGTTCTCAAGATAGAGCTAAAGATTCATCATATCCTAACAGGCATTAGCAGTTGTCTGCATCCATGCATCCTGTCTAACCCTTTGGTGGCAATTCCTCTTCTTTACATAAGTAAACCCCTCATCTGTCCTGCATTTATCACTGAAATACTCACTTGTACTCTTAAGGTGTCTTCATTTTTTATTGCTTTATCAAACTTTGTACATTAATATATGTTTAAGGTATATTAAATATAAGCTTAACAGATGGTTCAGCAGTTAAAAGCACTTGCTGTTCTTGCAGAGGATCCTAGTTCAGTTCCCAATCCCTATGTCAGGCAGGTTGCAAATAAAGCCTTGAAACTCCACCTCCAGGGGTTCTGAATGCCCTGTTCTTACCTCTTCCATGGACAGCTGTACACACACACACATACACACACACACACACACACACACACACACACACACACACACACACACACACACACATACATCCCCATATACATAAGTAGAAACAAATATGGACTGAGGACTCATGTCTGTCCAAGAATCCTCCAAACCTTCAATGCCAGATGGGGACTACTGAGATACCCAGCTTGTGGACTAAACAGCTAAGGGGATTTCAGCTTCCTCAGAATATAGACTGCCATTGTTGGACTACCTAGGCTGTATCATGGGGGCCAGTGCTGGGGGATCGAGACAGGATGCGTGCTTACTGGACTTCATTTGGGGACCATGGGAGGGAAAGACTCCCAGGTGGAGCAAAAGTGCAGGATTGATAGTTGTTCGGGGTTGCCAAGGAGAAGCCTTTGAGCACTTCCTTAAGGAAAGCATGATATCTTTTAAGGAAAAAAAATCCTCCAATTCAAGTGATATGTGTATATATGTATATATACTGTAGCAATACAAGGTGGAGAGAACAACAACAAAAGAACTGAAAAAAAAACTCTGGAAAGACTCAGAAAAAGATATAGGACATGTATGGCAGAGAGCAGGGACTCGGGTGGGGTGGGGGGCATGGAAAGGGAAGAGATTCTAGATTCGATTGAGAAATGACCTACAACCTATGGAAAAAGCTTAATAATAATAAAAGTTATATTAAAAAGTAGAAACAAATTAAAAAATAAGCATAATTAAATATAGCATATCTCCCAAAATGAGCTACAAATCATATCAACATACACACACACATACACACACACACACACACACACACACACACACTCACTGGCATTAGTGTCTACTTAAATTGGTTCATATTGAAATAAAGAAAATGTGAAAATTTCAATATAATTTGTGAGGTCAGCAGAGCAGAGGCAGAATGAGGGTTGAGGACACTGTGGGGAAGCATTTCCAGGACCCTCAGAGTTCTGGTGTTGGTCAGGTGTCCATGAAGAGAATTTTTTTTATTTTATTTTGTCTGTGAAAAATAAAATTAAACATTATCATTATCATAGACATGGGACCAAACCCAAGCTGTATCTAGTCACCCAGGCTTCTGAGAGAGGCATTTCAGGGAATAGTAGAGAATGTGGCTCCCTTCCTGGAAAAGTTAGCCAATTGCCCAGGTTTTCCACAAAGTCTGATCTCTTAGGCTTATTAACCAGTTCAGAAAAATAAAGCAATGTTTCAGTATATGAGTATGTGATAATATCTATAGTCATATAGTACATGAATTTAAAAATTATTTTGTTGACCCAGATCATTCCACCAGAACAGTAACACAGGCTACAAACTTGGCCCCTGGTTGAATGAATAAATTAATGATTGTATGAATGAAACATTAAACCATCAACCAATTTAACTTAGCCACTTTTAAATATTTTCTTAAAATAAACTCCGTGAGGTAGTATGTGTTAATTGGCTCAATTCAGCACTCATATATATAATATTATATATATATATATTATACATTATATATTATATATTATATATAATGTCAAACTCTACAGCAAAATTATATTTAATTTAGCTGTCAACTTGAAAAACAAAATAAATTGCATACAAGATAGAGGAGGAAGAGGAAGCAAAGAAGGGAGAAAGGGAAGGAAGGAAGGAAGGAAGGAAGAAGGAAGGAAGGAAGGAAGGAAGGAAGGAAGGAAGGAAGGAAGGAAGGAAAAATCTCTTAGCTGGTGCTTAACCTGACATTTCTTTTTTGCTAAATCAGGCCTTGTAAAGATGCTATTAATGAAAATCCTTATACACACACTGCAGGGGTCCTAGAAAGACTGTTAAGTAATTAGCAGATGTCCCCACAATGTCCTGTTGTTTGCAAAAGCAACTGTTTCAACAACAATCAAATGCTGCACAGGAGTTCTAGGCATCACTGCAGCAGCATGTTCACAAATTCTGCTCACTGACCCAATCCTTCTGCCACTTTAAGGGATTGGTATTAACTTCTCTCTTTTTTTCCTGGGAAAAAAATGGTACATCAAATGGGAAAGCAGCCTCTCTACAGTCATACAACCATGGAGTAGATTAAATTTTTCATGTAAGTATATAGAGACTGCACAATCTACTCAGTCTTTCCAAGTAAGAAATTCTCAAAAAATGAAAAAAGAAATTCTGTATTGCTAGATACAGACAAAAAAATGAAAAACACCTTCTGTCAGCCAGGCATGATAAAGCACACCTTTAATCCCAATGCTGGAGAGGCAGAGGCAGGTAGATCTCTGTGAGACTGAGGCTACATAGTGAGTTCCAGGGCTGATGGGGCTACAGGAAACCCTATCTCAATATTCCTTTTGGACTTATAACCGTTTCACAAATCCATAATGATGCCCAAGATCTGACTTCTGTCACCATAGAGTTGCATATTTACATTTGAATAATAATTGTGTTCTTATGCATAATGAACCTTGCATACTCTAGCTTCACACACTCAAGGCAAGTTGAGTTGGATGTTCACTTTCAGGTATAAGTTAATTCCTTGTAGACTATGTATGTCAACTTATTTTCCATAGATGATCTGCTCCTCCCTTTTCACTGTTGATTGATCATTAGTCTGTTTCCTATTCGGAAACATATATTCCTATGACATATATTCCTGCCATAAACATTTGCATTCATCTTGTTGTAGAGATGTTCACACACTTCTACTCCATAAATATTTTACAATAAATTTATTGGATGGTAGATCTTGAAATTGACTTCATGTGTTCTTAATTCTAGGCCTTCAGACAACTGTGTGGCTTAGCTGTAAGATTTACTCTGGCCTTGATCATGATTCTGTGTCATCCACTTAATCATTTACACATAATTCAGCCATGAATTTATTGTGGATATATGCACTTATATGAATGTAAGTGGACATATTTGCTTATGTAATTATTTGTATGCTTGAACATGTGTGCACACATATCAAAATTTCAAAATCAAATCACACTGATCCATGTTCACCCTGTCACTAGAACCAAGCTTTGTTCTTCAGACTAGATAAGTTAAACATGGTAAATGTCATTGGATGATCAGTAATCTAGATGTTGAAGATTGCAAATCAAATTTTTCCTTAAAATGTTCTCAGTTGGTGTCATTGTGCTGGTAGATAGATAGGAGATGTTGGTTAGAACACAGAGCAGACTGAGTCATCAGTCTTCCTGTCACATGATGGTGAGCATAATTATTTTTAAATTATTTTTTGACAATTTTGCACACTTATGTACTGTTTGGATATTTTCACCATTTTTCAGCATAACACTATCTACCAATAAAGCCCTTCATTCCCCCCCCCCTCCAAATTATCCCCCTACTTGGATGTCTTTATGTTTTGTCCTGTAATGAGCAATCTTTTACCACCCAGATAGACAGTCAGGGGCACATGGGCTCAGCTTCCACCTATGACAGGGTCATCAGAACAAGAGATAAGGAAGGATTCTCTTAACTTGTACATTTCCCACTTATGTATATCTGTCAGAGTTCTTGTAGGTTTTTCAAATTATGTTGCAGAAAGTCTATGCTTAAAAAAACCATGTAACATAGTCCTTTAGAAATATCTTATTGGTTAATTTTTTATAAATCATTTCACTTTAAAAGTCATTTCAAAAATGCTATGTATTTTTGAGTTCTTTCTCTTACTTGATAAACATCCACATTGGTTTTTAGTTCATCTCGTTTAACAGAGATGGGGTAGTTTCGGTGAGCAGTTTGAGGATTTTCTTAGTTATCTACTTTATTATTTTATTATCTTTGAAGCCAACTCCTCAAGCAATACTATAGACAATAACTGCACAATAAAGTTCTATTTCAAAGTGTACACATACATATAAACACATACACATAAACATATACATAAACACAAACACACACAGAGGATATCCAAGTCCACATCTTCAGCTCTCATAAAACATGATTTTTCCTACATACTTTTTCTCAATGCCATCTTTGCTCAATAAAAGCTGCATTTCTGAGGCATTTAGTGTGCGTTGCTATTTATACCAGTCAATAATTCACATCATCTGCAAAAGACATGTTTATATCCTTTCTACACCCTTTAGAGATGAAAGGAAGGAATTTGTGTGCTAAAATGGCCTCATGTGCCCAAATCATGCAAATTTCCTCAGCCATTTCCCGACATTCGCAGATGTGAAAATTGCTTCTTGGATTTTTTTTTTCTTGAAAGTAGGTATACAACGGTATGAATCTCAAATCAGCTTTTGTCCTACCCCATAGTTCTGAAATAGAATTCTGCCAATGATGAGAAGGGATTTATTACCGAGGCATTGTGAAATCCTGAATGGGGTCTAATCTTCTATTTTAACCTTTTCTGAGGCAATTGGATAAAAAAAATTACAAATGCAAAAGATGTGAATGCCTACATGTGTGAACACGCACTTACATAACAGACAAGTATGACATGCCAGTGGGAATGAGATTCCAGGAAAACCTGGAGCAATGTGGGAAAACCTCAGGATATGGGCACTAAGTAGAAAAGAGATTGAGCCAGGCCTGGTGGTGCATGCCTTTGTTCCTAGCACTTGGGAGGCAGAGGCAGGTGGATCTTTGTGAGTTCAAGGCCAGCCTGGTCTACAGAGTCAGTTTCAGGACAGCTGGGGCTACAGGGAGACCCTGTTTCAAAAAGACAAAAATAAATAAATAAATAAAAGAGACTGATAAAATCTGGACAACATGGTTATGATGACACAGACAGCAATATAGCAAAGCCTAAACCAAATGCTCTAGACTCTAAAATTCCCGAGATTGCTATCTTTCTAAGGTTACTGTCTATAAGATAAAGAAAGGATAAAAAATAAGTTATTCTAGTTCTTGGGATTACTTTACTGCACTTATATGTACACAATGTACATGAAATCATATATATTCTTTGAGGGAAGAATCACATTTCCCAGACACCAGAAAACCATTTTGGTTGGTGGGAAAAGTATTATTAGAAAGATAATCATGAGAAAGGCGTAGTGGCACACACCTTTAATCCCAGCGCTCGGGAGGCAGAGGCAGGAGGATCTCTGTGAGCTCAAGGCCAGCCTGGTCTACATAGTGAGCTCCAGGCCAGCTGGAACTAAAGGGAGACCCTGTCTCAAAAATACCAAAAACTAAAAAAAGAAAGATAATCATGGATCTTGGAAACAAAGTTTCTATTTTTTCCAGGAAATTTTTGGTGGCTTTTTAAATCACATGAGTTTCTTTAAAACATATAAGTAATGATAAAGTGTTTGGGATTTTAAAGGTTAATGCAATGAAAAATAACATTAGCAATGTATTTGAGTAAAAGCTTCATGGATTCTGAAAATATTTCAGCTGAGCTTGACCCAGAAGGACCTGAGGAGGATTTGCTCTAGATGAGTGCTTTCCCTGCCCAGGAGCATCCACATTCACTTCTGAAGGAAACATTTGGCTAGGAACAAGCAAGTTGGAGCAATGTATGAAGTTCTCATCTCTTTTGTCCAAATGTCTGAATGTCTATCCTGGGAAACAACTTGTGTATAGAAACCCCAAGGAGGCCAAGTCTTAGAAGGGAGGGAAGTTGGGAAGGATGATAGAGAGATGAAAGCAAGGAAGGAAAACATAGAATTGGAATGGGTGGATTCTTATGCTCCCTAGAGACAACTGGGAGCATTATCCAGAGCCTCTGGAGCAGAGCTCTGCCTTCACACGGTGGTGAGTAAACCTGCTGTGATGTGATACATGGAATGGACTTTTCTGTCTCTATTTCAGTCATTAAGGTATTGTAAGATATCTGTGATGACATAAATAATTTTAGAAATCACTTTTTTCCTAGTTTTTAAAATGTATTTACCACCCTCCATCCTCCATACCTTCTGCCTACCAGGAACTCAAACCAATTTGGATTGTGTGTTTTACACTTTTTTTTTTCTTTTGGTATTTTTAGACAGGGTCTCCCTTTTAGTACCAGGTGTCCTGGACCTCGCTCTATAGACCAGGCCGGCCTTGAATTCACAGAGATCCACCTATCTCTGCCTCCCGAGTGCTGGGATTAAAGGTGTGCGCCACCACGCCCGGCGGATGGTGTGTTTTAAATTTAAACTATAGCATCTTACTGAAATGTTTCACCTGTGGTGTTCAATATTATTATCAATATCATCCTGGTGGTATATTATTTAGCTCTAAGGTGGTGAAGAAAAGTTACTGCAGAAAGAAAAAGAAGCATTTTTCTCTGCAGTACCCTTTCAAATGCAGCAGGAATTTGACAAACATTCCTGAGCCCTCTACTCTGGTGCTAAACAATGCTGCTGGATTTTGGTCTTCTAAAATTAATGTTCTATGCCAAAGATGACAATTACACAATTCGCTTACTTTATTTTATCCATTTTTCTCTCTGTGTCCTCAAAGTTTTCTAGACTAAAATGAGGAAGCTGAAACAGCTCCTCCAAAATCCCTCTTCAGTAGTCAAGTGCTACTGGCATTTCATCTCAGCACTGGCGTTCTTGGCTTCTGTGTCTGAATTCATCATGTCCTTGAATCTGCCTCAGAGTCCGCTGGTCATCTAGGCTCCTCCTGTTATTCGCTCTCTCATCTTGGCTTCTGGGGAGGCTTCTATGGTTGAATGAGAATGATGTTCTACACATTTCACGTTCTCTGGTCTCCATGGATCTTTAAGTCCCCAATTCCACTCACCCTTTTCAGCTTTTCCTTGTTTCTTTTATGTGGTCTTTCTATGCTCCAGTGTGAGAGCCCCCACAGTTTCTTTATATGTGCCCATTCATCCGCTGAATGCACCTGTGACTATTATGTCTGGGGTTCCTGTCTTATTTAACTCACTTCCCTGACAGCCATCCCTCTACATGATCAAGTGTCCCGGTGAACTCAGTGTATTCAAACCTAGCTCAGATATTTCTCCAAAGGCTGGCTTCCCTTTAAAACTATCCCTTTCTGCCCTTGGTCTGTGTCATTGATGTTGATATAAACTTTTTTAAAAAAAAATTTATTTATTTTGTATGTGTATGAATATAATGTCTGCATGTAGGTTTGTGCACCCGTGTCATGCAATCCCACGGAGGTCAGAAGAGGGCGTCAGATTCCCCTGGAACTGGAGTTCTCCTGGAATTGGAGTTAGAGACGGTTCTTAGCTGCCATATGGGTGCTAGGGATTGAACCCAGGTCCTCTGCAAGAGCAGTTGGTGCTCTTAACCGCTAGGCTATATCTCCAGCCCTTGATATAAACTTTTACACCATCACTCTTTAGCTTCTTGTTTTCCATAATCTCAATCCCAAGCTTCCAACACTTATCAGTTGAACAAATTACTTAAATTTAATTAATTTTCTCCATTCTTATGGAACTAACCATCCTTACGAGCTACCACACTCACAGTGTTTATAAAACTTTTGCAGCTCTGTTTGTTTCCACCCCTTGTCAGTGTCTTCTGCATCTGACTGTCCCCTTTGAAGACCCTGGCTTATCTGAACCATCCTGCTCTTGCTGTGGTGGTTTTAGTTATGTGTGTGTAAAATTGTCACATCTGGAATAGACCTAATAGCATGTTTATTATGCAGTATGTATTTATGTTCGTGCCTTTTGCAAGAAAAGAACCAAACTTTCTTTGGCTAGGAAATAATTTCATATTTTTCTATATAATTATGATTTATTGCCATACCCTTAATTTCAGTCCTAACAACTCAAAGCTTGCCTCTTTTAGAAGCCTCTCAGTTGCTTCCCATGAAGAAAATCAACCCTTTCATCTGTATTTAATCACTTTGGTATTTCAGCATCTCCTTAACTGTTTCCTTGGAAGAGACAGAAATGCTAAAGGACTTTTGATGTCCTATGTTGAATTACTGGGCTTGTATACAATTCAAGAGCCATCCATGTGTTGTAATGCTTTACCTTATTCTTTCACACAGGACCTTAGGGCCTCACTGTGTTTACAAATTGACCACTCTTCATCTTCCCAGGCTCATCTCCAGGCCTTCTGAGTCGACCATATAATGTCACCAGACTCTCTCATATCCCTTTTTTGGCATCCTCTGTCTAGCGAGCATCTTCCTTTACTCATTTTAGGGCCCTAACATCACTCTGCCCTCAGAACACTCATCACCCAACATTATCTAATGTTCTAATCCAGACAGAAGTAGGTGCTCATATGTTTTCATCTACACATTCTCATTGGCTCCTTCTTCTGCCAGCCACTTCCACATATTAACCAGTGTATAAAAGGCTTCCTTGTAATTCATTTGTACAAATAGTAAAGACAACCTCAGAGGTTCATTAGCTAATTAGCTTAGTACTATCAAAACATATCATTATTCACCAAATCCCATGACATCACAATACTCTCAAGTTAATGACATTCTAGATGATTAGATGTGATATCATCAAATAAACATATCAAGTCCACAAAGATGTTCAAATTTAAGGAGCACTGCCTGAAGCTTATATCATCCAAAGGTAGTAAGCAAATGTGTTATTCAGAAGATTGTCCATTCCAGATTTATATCCCAGGCTCTTAAGCCCCTATCACTTCTTGGCAACACTCTATCCAGACAAAAGCAAGCAGAAGGTCAACTAATGAGCCAGTTGTCCCAAGGTGTAAGGTATTTTTCTCTTGGTATTCTAATCACAGTTGTAAATAAAATGTAGATTAGCTGCTTAAACTCAACTGAGTACAACTGTGACTAAGCTTATGGGCATCTAAATTGGGAATATGATGTAGTTTATACTTAAGACAAGTTTATATTGGTATAAATGACAACCTATTGTAATATTGTAATATTGCTACTTAGGTATGTATTCTCTTCTCATTTCTGCATTCCCACCCCCCCAAAAAAATAACACTGTACCCACACATGAGTGTCTATAGCTCTTTGTATTAATCTGCTTTTTCTGGGGAGGGGGAGTTCACTCTATCTTTGAACTACTTATTTATGTTTCTTCAGTCACATTTAGCAGGTATCTATTGCATGATTTTGTGAATGAAAGGAGGGTGATACTTATAGCTGAATGTAATTTATATTAACTTTTGAACTTTAAGTTATTTTATTCTCTTAAAGGAAGAAAAAGAAATCAGATCATTACTCGAGGTTCCAGCTCCCATAGGAACACTGACATCACACTATTCAACACTATGACTTAAGCCATCTGATGCTACCCAGCCATGATTGTAACAGGAGCCTGAAGTTATATACAAATGTTCTTCAGTTCCCACCTGGGTATCCCAACGATGCAGTGTGGAGATTAGAACTTCCTCCACTCCCTACACTCCAAAGCATCTCCAATCTTGTCTTCTGCTTTGGGTGATAGAGCCTCAGTCTGTGAAGTGATTTGGCTCAGAAACTAGATTGCTGTTTTTGTTTGCCACGTCCTGACTTCACACTTGTACTTGTTAACAGGGGCCACTGCTTTTCTGCTGGCTCCACTCTAATCTGGGTCACACTGTTTCCAAACACAGTAACTAGCATCTTCTGGGCCCCCAGTGTTAGATTCCCTATTCCCATTTATTTTAATGCACTTCAGTGACTTGCACACTAGATGATTAATTTTCTTCCTGGACCACCTCAAATGTTGAATCTTTCATGGAGACCAGCGTCCACAGTGTATGACGTTTTCCATATATATATATATATATATATATAATATATATATATATAATAGAGAAGAGAGAGAGAGAGAGAGAGAGAGAAGACATATCACTTGAATTGGAGGATTTTTTTTTTCTTCTTTAAAAGATGTTCATGTTTCCTTTAAGGAAGTGCTCAAAGTTCCTCCTTGGCAACCGCAACCATCAATACTGCTCTTTTGTCCACATTGGGTCTTTCCCTCCCATGTCCCCAAATGAAGTCCAGTAAGCACACGCCCTGTCTTGATTCCCCCTGCACTAAGCCTTTCATGTCAGCCCAGGTGTCCAACAATGAGTTTAACTCTGATGAGGCTGAAAACTCCCTTAGCTTTAGTCCGTAAGCTGGGTATTCCAGTGGCTTCTCATCTGCATTTGGAAATTTTGGAGGATTCTTGTCGAGATGAGTCCACAGTCCATATTAGGAGGTTAAAAGCTGTGTCTCCCCTTGGAGAAATAAACCATGGCTGATGCCACAAGCTTACTCCTCTACAGGTTAGATGTTAAAGCCACAGTAAGACCTGTCATATTAACAGGGGGGAAAATTGTAATTCATGGATTTAACATATCCAAACAGTGTCATGCTAAAGTAACCTACCATACCAATTAGTCTTTTAAATACTAATATCTAAATGCTTGTTCTTCATTAGTAGGATCGAAAGGTTATTCCTGATCAAACTTTCAGCCCATGAAAGGAAACAGCCAGAACTGACCAGAGTCCAAGTCAACAGCATCCAGAGAGAGTGGACTGTTTTACTTCTCATCCACCTGTGCCCCTTTTCTAAGCCTAGGGAACAACCTGCGGAAGAGGGGGCGTGGTAGAATGTAAGGGCTCGATTGGGGTGAATGGTGAAACTACAGCAATGTAGTCTGACACTCATTTGATCAACTTGACTTGAACAAAACAACCTGTCACCCCCCACTGGATGGTGGGGCTGTAGGTGTTTGGGCAACAGCCTGCAGATAGGTTTTGCATGGAGGATGCGTTACCATTGATTATCACTTATACTAAAAAGAAAAAAAAAAAAAAAAACTAAGAAAGATGCAGAAGCATCAAATGTCAAATGCATGATCTGGGATGGGGCTGGGGGTGGGGGAGGAGAAGGGAATAAGCCTGAACTGAATTGGAAAAAAATGTATGAAATGCACAAAGCATCAATAAAAATTAATTAAAAAAAAAAAAAAAAAAAAAAAAAAAAAAAAAAAAGCTGTGTCTCTAACAGTACTAATTGTTATGGTAGGTTACTTTGGTATAGTCAATATCATAATTGATGTGCTTCATTAGTAGGATCGAAAGGTTATGCCTGGACAAGCTGTCAGCCCATGAAAGAAAACAGCTAGAACTGACTAAGAGACAACGACATCAGCTCCAGAGAAAGTAGAGGTTTTTGCTTCTCATCCACCTGTGCCCCTTTTTTAAGCCAGGGAACAATCTGCGGAAGAGGGGGCAGTGTGTAGAGATGAAAGGGCTGCGATTGGTGGTGAATGGTGAAACTACAACAATATAAACTGGACACTCATTTGATCAACTTGATTGAACATACAAGCCCCCCTACTGGATGGTGGGACCAGAGTCTGTGTGGGTTTGGGCACAACTGCTTGCAAATTGGTTTTACATGAAGGATGCTTGTACTCACAAATTATCACTTATTGTTAAAAAAAATGAAAACAAAACAAAACAAAAAAGCAGAGAAAGATGCAGAAAACTTACGGCAGAATGCATGATCTGGGATGGGTAGGGGTGGGGTGGGGGGAAGGGAAGGGGATATATGCCTGAACTGAATTGGAAAATGATGTATGAAATACACAAAGCATCAATAAAAAAAATTAAAAAAATAAAAAATTTAAAGCCCTTCGCTATTGTGAAGAGAATTGCAATAAACATGGATGTGCATTAAAAAAAAAGCTGTGTCTCATGCCTTTGAGGAGTGCCAAAAGCAGTGGCAGCCACAGAGTAGATGCACTTGTCAGTAAGAATTGGAGATAGGCCAAACAACAGTACTCTCTCTTTATTCTTGTTGTCTTTTTTACTAAGATCTCAAGTTCTGCAGTACAGTTTCTCTGGTCTTACTGATTATTTGTTTTGTTTTTATTTTTGTTTTATTTATTTTATTTTATTTTATTTATTTTTGTATGTGTATGAATGTACTGTATGCATGTAGGTCTGTGTACCCGTGTCCTGCAATGCCGTGGGGGTCAGAATAGGGTGTCAGATTCCCCTGGAACTGAAGTTACAGATGTCTCTCAGCCGCCATGTGGGTGCTGGGGATCGAACTCTGCAAGAGCAGTCAACACTCTTAACCACTAGGCCATCTCTCCAGCCCCCTTACTGATTATTTGTGTCTGGTTGTACTTTCCTTTTGGATGCTTAACCCAGGACACAGATCCCAAAATAACAATCACAGATGTATTCAAAGAAACCATAAAACTAAGGGGAGAGAATGAAAAACTCAGAAAGGACCTAGCGGGAGACAAGGATAAAGTTTGGAAAGAACTAAAAGGAGAAAATGGCAGAGTCTGGAAAGAGCTAGAGGGACAAAATGACAAACTCCAGAAGGAAGTGGAAACTTCCTGAAAAGATCCAATGCTGAAATGAAAAAGGAAACCAACAAGTGAAACAAGGAGCTACAAGAAAATATTGAGAAGCTCCAAAAGGAAATGTAAATACTAAAGAAAACACAGGAAGAAATGAAAAAGAAAAACAGACAATCACCCAATCAAGAGGAAAGAATGGGAAAAAGCCTCAGAAGCAGAATGGAAGAAGCAGAAAAAAGAATATCAGACCTAGAAGACAACACAGAACAACTAAAAAGCTCAAGTAAAGACTATGAAATATTCTGGATTCTTAAAGTCAATGTTCAACACCCTCCTCGCATCTGCCTTACTGTCTGGATCAGGACTCTACGGAATATTTACCATACTTTGAATTCTAGTTTACTTAAAATCACTGTCTAGAGATTTTGGTGTGTGGCTAAGTAAATGTTCTTGAAAGAACCAAAAATGAAAATATTGCTTCTACGTTATTTTCATTTTCTTACAAGCTTGTGGATTTATTGGAATAGTTCCTTGATTTTTGTTTCCTGTTTCCTCCTTTCTCCACATCCTTCATCCTCCCTCTCTCTCATCCAACTTTCTTTCTTTCTTTATTTAACCATGTGCCTTCTCATTGTATAGATTCATCACATCTCTAGTCAAGCAGGTATTTACAGATTTTGTTATGTACTTCACTCTATTACAAAGTCTTTTTTTCAAAACTAATTCTTATTGAAGTTTTGTGCATTTCATACACCATTTCTTAATCAAATTTAGACACATTCCCCCTTCCTTGCCCCCCACCCCACCAGAGCTCATGCGTTCTATCATACATTACTTTCATCTTTTTCTCAGTCTTTTAAAAATTTTTCAATGCAGAAGTTTACTGTTTGGGGCAGAAGTTTACTGCTTCAGTCAGTTCTTTGACCCAGTCTTTGTTGTAGTTGTTGTTGTTATTCCTTCCAATTTTTATCACTCCAAAATATTCATACATACATGTCACACATATACCAAGATTATGATGTCTGAAAATAAACTATAGGTTAATTTCAAAACATGTTTAAGGATTCACATTTCGATAGTAGAGTTATATGCAGGTATTTAGAGATTTTGTTATCTTCTTAACTTTATTACAAAGCCTTTTGTTGACTTCTTTTACTCCAATAAACACTGATTTTTTAATTTCAAAACTGATATTTGTTATTACTGTAGAACTTTCTTTTCCTCCTTTTTCCTGATATTTCAATTTTTATATCTCTTTTCATATTTTACTTAATTTGGCCCCAGTTTATCTAGAAAATATCATGAAGTAAATACCCATGAAAATTTTGGGGAAAGGTGAATGCTCAGAATTTTCCTATCTTATGAAACAATTATAATTTTGCCCTTATACTTAACTGATCCAGTGAGGAGGGACCGAAAACTAGTTTCTCACTATAAATTTGAAGGCAACCCTCCATTGCCTACCAGAAACTATTTCTAATTAATTTTTTTTCAAAATTTATGCTGAAATATTAGATTTACAAACTCATTCCTGAGCAGGAGAAAGTATTCCGCAGGCTTTTTCTCCTTCTGTTCTTCCTATTGTTAGCATCTTACACAATGACATGGTATTTGTCACGGCTAAGGAAACAGCATATTCTGTCACTAACACAGAGGCTTTCTTACACTGATGTCTTTTGTTTTCCCCATTCTGGGATGCTGTGCCCTGTGCCTCCAGCACAGCTAACCCGAATGTCTTCTGGATCCCCTCCAATCTGTGACAGCTTCTTCTCCAACATGATTTACATGATTCTGACATTGTTGAGAGATCTGGCCATGTTCTTGGTAAATTATAGGTCACTTTTATCTTGGCCAATGTTCTATTTTGATTGCACTGGGTCTATGCATTTGAGAGAAGAATGCTGTAGAGAAAGTGACTGATCTCTACGAACATTGATGGACACTCCTGATTCAGGCTGTCTTGTACGTGACAAGAGTTTCCTTCATGGATATATAATTCCAAGTGATGTTTCTGAGTCTGAGGCTTTTCTTCCATTGTATTAAGTTCTCATTGACCTTCATCTGATGTGCTCGCACATACAGTGACTCTCTGGAAAATTATTATTTGCCTCTTCTTTGATATTCTGCTTCCCTTTATCTTTGTCCTCATGCAATCCTATTTACACCAGCATTTATTAGCAGTTTGTTTATATGGAATCTTGATTTGCTTACTTTTTTGAGTAAATTAGTGTTGAGGAAAACTTAAAAGGGACAAATTGTTATTGGCTCTTTCCTCAAAGTTTATAAGGTAAAACATAGAGCTTTTTTCTTTCTGATCTCCACAGACTCAAAATCAAAATTCAAGGAGGCATAATTGCTTCTTCTTCTTCTTCTAATAATTAAAAAAAAATCTCTTTGTCCTATTCTGGCCTCTGAACACTTCAAAGCAATGACTCATAACTTGCAGGGTTCTTTGCTTCCTTCTGGCCTGCAGCTGACAGGGTGGGCACGCTGGCTGTCTGCCTTGGTTCTCTTACCACAGTCCTAAAGGGAGGGGAGCCAACAGTTTGGTCATTCTGACACCAGACACTGTAAGCAAAGTGTGGCTGTGTTTTCTCTGGCAAATGAGGAAGATGGCCTGTGGTTGACATTGACAGGGTGGGTTTCTATTACCAGCTGCTCAGCGCTGGGACCTTCCCATTCCCATAAGGCTCCAAGCCACCAGCATGAGGTAATGTTTCCTTTGTCTTCAGCAACACTTGTCACGACCAACTTTGAGACTATTAGTAGAAGCTAATTTTATGATTTTCTTTCCCTATTAAAGGAGGTCATGGGCCGAAAACATGAATTGGAGATGTCTTCCTGAGTTGCATGTTGTGGTTTACACTGGCCTCTCTGATTAATATTGAGTTCCTTCAAAAGACAGTTTCAACCATAATTCTAGACTCTTTCTTTAAACAATCAGTCCATCTGCTACATGTAATATGCTGAATAAATTAAGAATGTTTTTCATACAAACCCCATAACTAGATATGACAAGAGCCTTTAATGACAAGTCCAGAACATCATCAGTCAGTGTATCCAAGTGGCTCTTCCTAGCTGAATGCTGTCTTCGTCTCTCACAGTTGGGTCTAGCATCATTTCTATCAGGATAATATCTGCAGAATGATGAAGGACAGGTAGTAATTAGATTGCCTGCTTCTACAAGATCTGTTTTAAGAAAGTAACAAATGAGTAAAAATCAAGGAAATGGATCAAATGATGTCTTAGATAATTCATGGATTACAGTAACTGCCTATCAAACATTAAAGACTACACATGAAGTTGCTCTATATTTAATTTGTGCAGTCAATTCCCTTTTGGATAAATACATGGAAGGAGAATGACCTTGTTAGTTAAAATGATGCTTGACATAATTTCAGGAACTATTGCAATCTTCTAATGTAGTTGATGTAGCATTTGCTTAATGCATAATTTAGTCCCGAACTACAAAGTAGCAAAATCTCCAACTGAGCACAAAGATGCAGGTACAGAAAATTCTTAGAGACCTTCTTCTCCCCTCTAACCCCAGAAGCCATGTATGTTATTAGTCTCAGGCTTCTTCTTCCTCTTCCTTAGGGCTCTGATCAACTTAATGTTATTACCAGTCAGACTCCTTATTGCTGCATTCTTTGGGTACCAGGGCTCTTTTGGTCTGAGGATCCCTTTAAGACTAACACAAACATGGGACTAAAAAGATGGCTCGATAGTTAAAATCACTGACTGCTCTTGCAGAGAACCTGGGTCCAATTCCCACTACCCACATGGTGGGTAATAACTGTCCATAACTCCAATTCCAGGGTATCCAATACCCTCTTCTGATCTCCACAGGCATTGCACAACACAAGTGCACCTACATACATGCAAGCTAACCCCTCATACACATAAAAAAATAGATAAAAGAAAGAGATGAAAGAATTAGAAACAATCCTTGGTGATATTGAGAGAGCTCAGGCAATCTACGAATTAGCCATCAGCCAGCCACGCTTAGACATGCCAGAGGTGCTGTGGAAATCCTACATCGATTTTGAGATTGAACAGGAAGAAATGGAAAGAATATGAAATCTTTACAGACATGCGTTTCACCGGACACAGCAGGTCAAGGTGTGGATCAGCTTTGCTCAGTTTGAGCTGTCTTCAGGGAAAGAAGGAAGTGTGGCTAGGTGCAGACAGATCTATGAGGAGGCTAACCAAACCTTGGGGAATGCTCGAGAAAAGGCAGAGAGACTTCTGTTGCTGGAATCCTGGAGAAGCTTTGAAGATGAATTTGGAGCAGAGTCAGACAAGGAGAGAGTAGACAAGCTCATGTCAGCAAAGGTCAGGAAGAGAAGAAGAAAGGTCCAGGTGGACAATGGGTGTGATGCCGGCTGGGAAGAATACTGGGATTACATCTTTCCAGAAGACGCTGCAAACCAGCCTAACCTCAAGCTCCTGCAAATGACCAAACTTTGGAAGAAACAGCAACAGGAAAGAGAAGCTGCTTAAGGACATTGGGGAAAGTGAATCCTAATCTTTTCTTCACATTGGGAAGTGTGATCTTTAATAAACTCAGGTTTTAGAAAAAAAATATTCTTTAAAAGATTAACATAATGACTTGATGATATAAAGGACTGAGAATGGCCCCTGGGAGGTGATGTCACACTGCCTATAGCATGACATATTACATTTGAATAAACAGGCATTCTGTATGAGACTTGCAAAAAAAGATTAACACAAACATAAAATAGACTTACGGAGATTAGCTGAGGAGGTATTGGCAACTAATCACTGTTGGGAAAGGGAGAGTTGGCCTTCTTTAAAGGAGTAATGCTAGACAGGCTGAACAGTCTCCAGTGGATGAACTCATGAAGGACATCTGGGGACACAAACTTGACTCAATAGGCCTTAGCATGTGACAGAAACCATGAAATGAATCTGGTGGTAAGGTTATGAGGGTCTGTAAATAGGAGCAGGGGACTAAATATGATTAAGATATACTGTCTGAAATGCACAAAAATTCAATTAAAAACATGTTATGTTGGTTTTCTGGTCTATGGCTATGTGTCTCTAGAATGCAAATTCTTTGAAGGTGAAATTTGAATATACATTTAACATATATTTTATTTTCACTCATATGTATGTGTATGTGTGTTAGGGGTGGGGAATACATGCATATAAGTGCCTAAAGTGGCACCCGTGGAAATGGATTTATAGGCAGTTTTAAGTAACCCAAGGTCAGTGATGGCAAACAAACTCTGGTTCTCTGTAAGAAAAGCAAGTGTTCTTAACTGCTTAGACATCTTTCCAGTGCTGGGTGTTATGTTTATTTGAGATGTGTAGGGAATCTCATGCATGTGGATCTGCAGTTGAGCATGGGATGAACAAATATTGACTTTGGATGAAGATAAATCTATTTAACTGTGTCTGCCATCAATACTGTAGGAACACTGGAAATGACACAGTTTTAAATCTTTTCCTCCAGTTCCAGGGGAATCCGACACCCTCTTCTGACCTCCGCGGCATTGCACGACATGGGTGCACAAACCTGCATGCAGACAGTACATTCATACACATACAAAAAATAAATAAAATTAAAAAAAAAGAAATACTTATATCCAAATATTTGTCATGAGAGTATTAATGAGAAAAGAATTAAGAACCTTGAGTAGTGTCCAGCTCTTAGAGGTTCTCTAATCATTATGTAAATAGGTAAAAGGAAAGGAATGTAAATCTTTCTTCTTGAGGCTAAATGATAAAGTAGAAAATAGTTGCATATCTCTTTGTGTTGAAAATTAAGATTAAAGATAAATTATTTGTTAAGAATCACTAATGTGAAGCCTGCTCATGTTTGGTGCTCTCCCTTGGAGTGAGCAATTTGGAGAAGATGCAGAGAAGATGCCTCCGTATGGTTTATGCTCTGCAGGCATTGAAGAGTATCTCCTTTGTCTGTGCAGATGCACTTGATAAACAGTCCCATTTCCCCTTCATGCCTTCCTTTCTTTCCTTCATTCTAACAATGACCTGTAAGTACAAGAAAAATTACTGTCAGGTAAAAGCTTTTTTAATAGATCCTACAATGAAAATTATAATTACTTTAAAGCAGTAAAATTGTAACCCTAAGAGGTAAGATTCAAACCTGTTCTTCCTAACCACTCGTTTACTTCTTCAGTGAAATTTTCTGAAACTCTGAAAGCATTTTCTCTTGAGGAACTGACACCCACAACATACCCACTCTTCCAGTAGTAATACGAACCATTTCAATATGATATTTTATTATTGTGGGGCTAGATGAGTTCAAAAACAGATGTTAGTAAGTACTCAAATGATCATCTTACATGTTTCCATGCAGGAAGACATAATCCTCTACCCCTAATCATTTATTTACTTATTTATTTTTCTTCTATTTGTTTATTTTTAAGGGATTCTACAATAAAATAGCACAGTTGTTTTCAGATAACATTGACGTTACTCAGTTTGCTCTACAATTAGGTAATTGGTGCATTTTTTTTGAAGTGAGCCAAATTATTAAGGATAAGCAATGAATGTATGTAACATTCATGTAAAACCAATTTACAAGTACCTATGTCCAAATTTTGAACAACCCAAGGTTCCCATAATCCAGTTGGAGAAGCTTGTATGCACAAGCATGTTGATCAAATAGGAGTCTAGTCTATATTGCTGTAGTCTCACGATTCACCCCAATCTCTCCGCAGCCCTTACATTCTACCATGCCTCCTCTTCGGCAAGTTGTTCCCTAGGCTTTGGGAAAGGGGCACAAGTGGGTGTTACAACTCAGTATAGAATGCAAAGGTGATCCAGCTTTAAGAATTAAAATTTTTCTCTTTTTTTTTTTTTTTTTTTTTTTTTTTGGTCTTTTTGAGGCATGGTCTCCCTGATGTAGCCCCAACTAGCCTGAAATTCACTATGTAGATCAGGATGGCCTTGAACTCACAGAGATATGCCTGCCTCTGCCTCCTGAGTGCTGGAATTAAAGGCATGCGCCAGCACAACAGGCTAGAATTAAGATTTTTCAAAAACCCATTTCAATAAAGACAGTACATAGCCATGGTGTCACAACTGGTTCCAACTGTACTCTGTACTGACAATGAATTTGTTTATGTTGTTCATAATATTCACATTGAGGGCACTGGGAAAATGTGCATTGTGAAATTGTATGAATTTTTTTGCAGTTCTATAAAGTGCTAAGCTAATTGCTCTACACAGATCATTTGATTCATCCATTCAAAGGCTATTATTTCATATATTAATATTCCTCTCTGATGAGACCACAAGATTCACACAGCTATACATAGCAACACTGATCCCTACTTCTTGCCAAGATTACCCTCTGTCTGTAGCTTTGGTTCTACTCTGTAATTGAAAGAGCATTTTCCACACACTTGGAAGTAAATCCTTTTACATTTCAGTCTTTGAAAGAAAATTGTCTTCTCTAGTAAGGCAGAAATTTTGGAAAATAATTAGAATATTGTACTTTTTACATTTTCTGGTGGCTGGTGGCTATTTGTACATTCAAATCACTTGTTAATAATCTGTCACTCTTCAGTACGAAGTCTTGGTTATAAATGAACATGTTGAATTATTTAGCTTTCAAGAAAGTCAGCTTTGTACTTGATTATCTACAACAGTACTTATTTTACTTCAATCTAATAAATACTTGCCGAGTGCCTGCTAGGGGCCATGCATAGATTAGATGCTGATACAAGAAATGTCACTTATGGTTTGATGGGGTGATACATACCATGAAAGGTACAGCTTTCAGGGCATGTGCACTGGGCCAAGAGCACACAAGGCAATGATCTCAATGAGAGAGAGAGAAGTCTACTGGATTTGTTGAGCTTAGTAGTGTGTGATTTGAATGTAAGTAGAAGCGATTCAGATGAAGAAGCGAGGTGACAGCTTCCGGTAATGAGGCACCAGTGTGAACTGAGGCAGAGAATATTCTGAAACATTTGCTTAGACTGTGGAAAGAGCACTATGAGTGGTAGGGTAGAGAAAACGGGAAAGACACTAGGAAAGCTGGATGGAAGGTAAGCCTAGAAAATTGCTATGTGAAGGAGTCGGGCATTGTGGCTGAGAATGACAGGGTGCCTGTAGACAAAATGGTCACATGACAATATAAAAATCTACCAGACACGCTGGTGAATGTGATGAAGAACATGAAACGAATCCGACAGCATAGGCTTTGTTTTGTTCCTTACTACCCTCAAGCTGTGTGCGTGTGTCTAGAGAAAGCATCACGAAGTTGATGACCAATGAAATTATTTCAAAAACAAAGAGAAATTACACTTAATAGAACTTGACAGAAGAAACGAATAGGAGAGAGAATGAGGCTTGAAGCACCGTGCTTCCAATTAAGAAAGAACAGAGAAGGAATTAGTGGGCAAAGTTCAGATGGTACTTCTGTCAGTCTCTCTCAAACTGTACGGGCACCCCATGCAGTAGAGTAGATTATATTACTGAGCTACATAGTTGATTCAGCAGGGTAACATATCCTTAAACTATTCAATGATCCACTGAGCATGCACAATCCTTGCTTAACATATAGCAAAATTCACAGCCACTGAATCACTTTGAAAGTGTTCTAAAAAGGAAGTGCACAAAGCACCACCTCAAGTTCCTCTTCAAATGGTACTAGATGTATCTAGAATCCAGGAAGGGCTTCTGAAAGATGCTAAGCAACTTCCTATAGCCACAAGTCACCATGCAACAGGCTGTGTTTTATGCTTCCAAAGGTTGTAGAACCCATTGTCTGCGCTTGCATGCACCCCTCTCCTTTGAACAGGAGGAGTCTATCTAGTATTGCAGCATGTACCATCAGGTGCTCAATACAGTGCCCATAATCATCACCAAGTCTATAAATACTAATGTTTGCTAGTAAAAAATGCAACCTTCAGCACAAATGAAACTTTTGAGCCAAGAATAATATGCACTTCTCACTGGAAACCAGAACCTGAGCTGAAGAGACTGCAGCATAAAGCCAGGTCAGCAAGCTAAAGAAGGAGGATGCCACTGAAAAGAGCAAGGTGTGGGAGCCTCACAGAACCCTGGGGTGCACAGCCTTTATGTTATATTTGTATATTATTTATTTTTGCTTTTATAAACCAACTCATTGCTTCCCCAATATAACTTCCAAATCTCCACTTTTTTGATGTATGTCATAAAATCAGCATTTTATTTCTCTATTTTAGAGTCATGTGTTATTAGCAAAGGTTACTTTGATAAGAAAGAGGAAATCAATAATATTTAGACAGAAAAATACGAAATAACATTTCTAACTTTTATCTTCTTTTGTCCACATATGTACTGTGTTTCATGTACATATAATTTAAATATCCCTAACCTGTAGTGTAGCAGTTAGCTCTCAAAACCATCAAGCTCACAAAGATTTCAGTGTACTGGCATTTCTTCTAGATATATACAACCACCCCCCACCAACTACCACCTCCATTCATCCACACATACAGAATATTGCAGGGAAAGAGAGGAGAGGCAGAGAGAGAGAGAGAGAGAGAGAGAGAGAGAGAGAAATAGCTTTCTTTAAATTCCTTCATGAAATTGGATCCACCATTTTCTTAATATTTGTCATTCTTTTGCTTATTCATATTTCTATGATTATTGATAATATGCAATTATATGCAATCTCTGGGTTATGCATTCTTTTTAATTTATTTTTTATGTTTATGAATGTACTGTTTGCATGTAGGTTTGTGCACCCATGTCGTACAGTGCCGCGGAGGTCAGAAGAGGGTGTAGGATTCCCCTGGAACTGGAGTTCTCCTGGAATTGGAATTTTGGACAGTTCTTGGCCACCATGTGGGTGCTGGGGATCGAACCCGGGTCCTCTGCAAGAACGGTCGGTGCTCCTAACCGCTAGGCCATCTCTCCAGCCCCATTTTCTTGATTTCTAATTGATGTAGGAAGGCCCAGGCCACTGAGAGTGTCCCAGCCCTAGGCGGGTAGGCTTAGGCTGTATAAGCTAGTGAAAGTGACCCATAAAGCAAACCAATATGCAGCACTCCTCTATGGTCTCAGCTTCAGTTCTTGATCCAGATTCCTACCTTGAGTTCCTGCCCTGACTTCCCTCAGAGATAAACTGTTACCTGGAAGCAAAATATGAAACTCGCTCTTTCCTCCCCAAGGTGATTCTGGTCATGATGTTTGTCACAGAAAATTCACTCTACCATATTCATCTTACGACCTGTTTTGTTCTATGACAGCATGAAGACACAATTTGTGTGACATTTTCCTATGTGATATATGTGCTCACTACATCTTTGCAGATCACTAACAGATAATTAAATATTTGATATAAAAGAATGGATTCGTATAAATATCTTTTAAAAATTGAGTTTATGCCAGGCGTGGTGGCGCATACCTTTAATGCTAGGACTTGGGAGGCAGAGGCAGACAGATCTTTGTGAGTTCAAAGCCAGCCTAGTCTACATAGCGAGTTCCAGGACAGCTGGAGCTACAGAGAGACCCTGTCTCAAAAAGACCAAAAAAAAATGGAGTTTATTATTAAACTAAATATTTTTAATAAACTTTAATTTGTAGTTATATGACATTAATATAAATGTCCCATGGGTATATAGAATAAAGCATTCACAATCTTCTTTCCTCCACATGCTAAACTGAGACATTTGAGCCATGATTGAGCAGCATTGTTGATTATTGAAAATGTATATTAAAATATCAAAATCATATTTTTTAAGTATCTGATTTTTTCAGTATTATTAGACTTTAATTAGCAGGTGATTATAATTTTAAAATGGTAAGATATATACAGAACAGAGTTCCTATTTTAACCAGTTTTCCAAGGTATAATTCAACTCTATTAACTATGGCCACTTTAGTGTGAATTAGATGCCCATGATCTTTCATCTCCCAGTTTGAAATTCTGGAGATCACTGTGTCAGTTACCCTTTCTATTACTGTGACAAGTTAGATGCCCATGATCTTTCATCTCCCAGTTTGAAATTCTGGAGATCACTGTGTCAGTTACCCTTTCTATTACTGTGACAAATACCTGAGGAAAATAACTGAAAGAGAGGAATACTTATTTTTGTTCACAGTTTTGGAAGATTTATTCCATAATCTCTAATCTACACTTTTCCTAGTCCACAATGACACCATGACAGGGAACATGTGACACAGCAGACCTGTGCATCCCTTACTGGTTAAAGGAGAGAATGAGGTGTATGTGTCAGTGGACCTGCTCTTTGTTCCATTCTGTTTGATCCAGGCTCTCTGCCTGCTGCATGGTGGTAGTCCCAATCATGGCAGGTCTTCTGCTCCAGTCATTCCCCTCAGAAGCCCATCTTAACTCCTGCCTGATTGTTGATCCAATCAAGTTGACAATTAAGATTAACCATCACATCCTCAACTCCATTACAAACCCCAACATCAAAATTGTATGGGTGGGAAATCTATCAATTTGATGTCTGTAACAGCAGTCATATAATATTTGCTATTTTGTGACTGTTGGGGTCTGCATATTAATGTCTTCAAGATTCATTTAATTTCTTCATGCTTATCAACTCATCCCTCAACAGACATGAGTGTTGCTGAACCTCTTCCTTAATTTGAATATTGCTGCTGTGAACCCAGCTATACTCAGGTCACTTGGAGCCTTTGCTTTCAATTATTTTGAAAATATATCCAAAAGTAAAGTTGTTGGATCCTATGGTAGCTCTATTTTTTTCATTTCTTTAGTAAACTCCTGTTTTTGTAGAAATTGAAGTCATCAGGGGCTGGAGAGATGGTGCAGTGGTTAAGAACACTAGCTGTACTTGCAGAGGACCCAGTTTCAATTCCCAGCACCCACATAGTGGCTAACAACCATCTAAAACTTCAGTTCCAGAGGATTTGACACCCTCTTCTGACCTCCACAGGCACTGCATGACATGGGTGGACCTATCTACCTACAGATAATACATTCTTTTTTTTTTTAATTTTTTTTTATTAATTTTATTTATTTCCGTATGTGTATTAATGTACTGTCTGCATGCAAGTCTGTGCACCCGTGTCGTGCAACACCGCGGAGGTCAGAAGAGGGTCTCGGACTCCCCCGGAACTGGAGTTCTCCTGGAATTGGAGTTTCAGACGGTTCTCGGCCGCCATGTGGGCGCTGGGGATTGAACCCGGGTCCTCTGCAAGAGCGGTCGGCGCTCTTAACCGCTAGGCCATCTCTCCAGCCCAGATAATACATTCTTACACATAAAATAAAAAATAATAAAATTAATAAAGAAATTGATGTCATTTGGAAGTCTCCACATATCTTCAGGGAGACCTGTTTTTTGGTTTGCTATTGAGCATTGAGTGGAAGAGCCAGACTTGCCTTGTGCTTTTGTTCTTTGAAGTTACTAATGTTGAACATAGAATATGCTTATTGGTCATTTGTATATTGTCTTTGGAGAAATCTCTGTTCAAGTCCATTGCTAGTTTCTGAAATCACTTTAAATTTTATTGAATTTTAGTCCTTATATGTCCTACATATTAACTCCTCATCAAATGTATGATATACAAGTATTTCCTCTTATTACATTATTTATCTTTTCAATCTGTAATTGGGCCATTTGATGTGCAAGCATTTCATGGTTCTCCCATTTGTGTTGGACTTCCTTATAAGAGTTTTGGTGTCAGTGCCAAGCCCAGCAATGAATCTTCTTCCCTATGAAATTATCTTTATGAGTTCCATGCCTTTACATCTTGTGTTCAGATCTTCGCTATGAGTTGAATTGATGTTTGCATACATTTGACGGGAAGGCTCCATCTCCATTCTTTTTAGAGTAAGTATCCAGCTTCCCAAAATTTGTTGAAGATACCAACATTTCCTAATTGAATGACATTGAGACCTTGTCAGATATTATTTGCTCACAGAAGAATGGGCTTATTCCCAGGCTTCTATTCCATTGCTCTACCTACTTGTCTTCTATAGTAATACTATAATATTTTAAGTATTATATTCTGTAATCCATTTGCAAATCACAAGTATGGGTCTTCCATTTTTTTCTTCATTTAAAAATTTGTATTGTCCACGACATTCTATATAAATTTTAGAATACATTTTTTCTGATTTTCTGACATGAAAATAATGACTATGCTGAAACTGTAAGTTTCTTTGCATAATATACACATCAAAACAATACTAAACCTTCCAACTCGTGAATGAAATATGCCTTCATTTATATGCATCTTTAGTTATTTCAAAATTGTATTGTACTTTTCAGAGTTTGTTTTAGATATTTTATTATTTTGATGCTATTACAAGGAGTATTATCTGGCTGCATATAATTTAGAAGTTAATTAAAAACATCAAGATACTACAGTCATAAGTGAGTCTTGCTGATTTATGTGTTTTTCCCTTTATTTACCTAGTATGTGCTGGATGTCTACAATTTTGTTTGGACAAAAGAACCTAGAAATACTGTTATGTCTATTGATGTTTAAGATACCACTATTATTTCTCTTTTAACATAAATAAAACTACATACAGGCATACATTTTGAATTCGGGGGAACTTTAGCTGTGCTGCAAATGCTTGAAAACAATATCGCAGTTTAACTCACTTAGTTAGCATTTTATAGAAACCAATAGGCACACTGGTCTAGTCATATTACTTATTTTTCCATTGTCACTAAGGAAACACTCTGTTTTAAATATGCATGACTTATCTATGTGGGCTTGATTATATAAACTAACAAAATATTCTGAAAATGCAAGAACAAGATCACTGTACCTACAGATGGAATATTTGCTTCCTTTCTTTATAATTGAGATACTTTTTATATCATTTTTCTTGTTTCATTGCCTTAGATAGTATTTCCAATATTATGTTAAATGGAACTAGTGAGAGTTATACCCTTGCTTTGTTCCTGATTTTAAGAGAAACAATTCCAATATCTTATCATTGAGAATGAGGAAGTTGTACAAATATCTGGAGTGAATTTTAATTCACTTCAACGTACTACATTTTGGGTTTTTTTTTTTTAATGTCTTGTAAGATGTTAACTAGGATGAGGATTTGAGATAAAAGAAAACCTTCTTTCAGTCTTTATGTATTGACTTTGTACAATGTAATAACTTCTTAATAAAGCTGCTTGGTGGTTCTAGGGCTTCTGAAAGTTTTTTTGATCTTCTACTCTTATCTGCTCGAAGAACTGCAACTGCAGCATTCTGCTTCCTGTTCTCAGCATCTTGAAAGGTTATGAAAAGTACTGAACACAGTCATCAATCATTAGAAAATGTTCAACCACTGAGCTCCATGCATGGCCCCTTGGCATCCCCTCATAGTGCCAATTGAGAATGGAGACTGGAAGAAAGAGTAGCAGTTCCATTGCTTATTTATAACCTTAATGCATTGCTTATTCGTGACTCTGGCACCAAGTCTGTGGCCCTAATCAAACCACACAAAAGCAAATTTCTTGAGCCACTAAATAAGAATATTGGATACAAGACCCTCTGATCTGTTTACTTTCTGAAGAAGAGCTCTCATTAGGGTGACTTCCTCTTATTGATTCTGTTCTTTATTTCTAGGGGGACTGGCACAAGAAATGTAGCAAACACCATATTTGCTGCTGGTTTCACTGGAATCTTGCCTCATATTTATAGTAGCCTGGACTTTGAAACTTGTTAACTAGCCCTGAGTCTCCTCACAGATGTATCCTAGATATTGCTGTTAACCTATTGTCACTTGGGAGCAAAGAGAATCTGTAGCTTCCTAACTGTTGCTATGTCGATGTGCCCCCCACACCTAATGTAATATAAAGTCACACCACATCCGATTGATTTTTCTGCTCACTATTTAAGATAGTTTCATTTTACATGGATTCCATTCCATTTTAAATTTCAGCTTTCCTTTGTTCCACTTACTAATCTTCCATTATTCTTTTCAAATAAATTTTACAACTGAATATATACAGTTTTCATCTCTATTGGTTTTGAAGTTTGGTTTAAAGTTGCCCTCATCTCTCTAAAACTCTAACCACTTTAATAAACTCACATTGTATTTTAAGACAATTGTTATAATTTCTCTTAAATACTAGCTTTAATATGTCTATTTTCATTTGGCTTAAGATTATGTATTTGATTATATGTTATATTTATTTGTATTTCTTCTTGATGATAGTACTATTTTAGATATCATGAATGATAAAAATTCTCTAGAGTGGATACTGGCAGCTCATCACTTTTAAATCATTCTTTTTCCTGTCTTTCTAGTTTGCTTATGTAATTGCTGCCTAGGATTCAGCTGAATGTCAAGGAAAACGAAGTGTCAGTCTTCTCTCCTCATGTCTTAGTGTATCTCTGTCTCCTTTCTCCTCAGCATTTTCCAACACAGGATTCAAGGATTTCAAAGAATTCTACATGTGTTTCTTTTCCACAACATCAGAACACATTGTGTGATGCTTATAATTTGAAACCAAGGTCTCCAGCTCACTATCATGCACTCTGCTATGAACCAAACCCTGTAGAACTTTCACTCAGGTTGTTTATATATAATCTCTCAGGGAATATTTATTTTACCACCTGATCTAAAACAACCCTGTTGTATTTTATACATTTTCTCCTGGTATCCTTTGAAAAGCTCTTTCTTACTTGTTTGTTGCTGTTCATTTCTGATTAGGGTATTACATAGATGCCCTGTTTCTCAACCAGGACATTTTCCTTTCCAATTTTTAAATGTCTCCGTATCTGCCTAGCCCTTAAGATAAGAATGTTTGCAACTTTGAAGGTTATTTTATTAGAAGGACAACAGAAGA
The DNA here is from genome assembly GCA_009823505.1 of Rhizomys pruinosus. Taxonomy (NCBI): domain Eukaryota; kingdom Metazoa; phylum Chordata; class Mammalia; order Rodentia; family Spalacidae; genus Rhizomys; species Rhizomys pruinosus. The sequence continues at coordinate 1,169,280 of VZQC01000816.1, read as the reverse complement.
ATAATGACAGGTGACTTTGAAAATCACTTCAGTGCCTTGAAAAAGACCCAAGGGATGTCATTTGCAAGTGAAAAAACTAAATAGCTTTATCTCCTAGCTCTTCATGGAGAAAAAATGGCAACGATGAAATCAACATCTTTTTCCAAATAAACGGACATTAAAAAGAAATCATAGACTGTTGGCACTGCAGGGACACAAATGTTATCACAAAATGTAACTCATCTCAGTACAGTCTTCCTTTTGTCCTCCAAAATATTCACCTCAGCCAAGGTATAGAAACGGCTGACAAGAAGCACTAGTAGTTTACCTTTAGAAACACAACAAGAGCATTTTAAGAATTTGAAAATTATTTTTTAAGAATTGAATTGCAAGGGTTTTGACAAAAAGCTTTCATATATATCTGTATCCCCGTTTTTTATTTTAGGTTTTTGTTTTTTTGACCCATGAATCTCAAAAAGGCAGTTGTATTACACATACCTATAGGCTGGAATCAAGGCACAGATTTCATCAAATTCACCCATGCTGTTTTGGGTGACTGTATGTGATTAACTTGGGACGCAAACTTAATTTTTTAAGTTAAATCATCCTACAGGTAAAAGAGGTGATACTGTACAACAGAAAAATTATAGAGAACATTTGTATGTGCCAATCCCAAAGTTATTGTTATACAGATTTTAAGTAAAACATATGTGGACAACAATTTATATTTCCAATTAACTCAGGTGCATTACCGTTTTTATCAGAACCTTTAGACCAATGTTGTTTAATATACACATATTTACTTTTATTAAGTCCTAAAACACCATGTAACCTGTAGACAGAGTCTGGGCAAAACTGGATACTTGTTGAACTCACGTCAATTAAATATGTATTAATCAAGTATACACCTGTGTACCTCTCCCGCCCCTCCCACCCTTCCTGATTCACCATTTCAGTCAGTTTTCTGATGCAGTCTTTCTGTTGTTGTTCTTTTAATATGCATCCCTCTCCACAAGAAATATTTATAACTGGGTTATTGGCGCTAGCATCCACATATGAGGGATACCATTCGTCGTTTGTTTTTCTGGGACTGTGTTACTTCACTTAATATAATGTCTTCTAGCTCCATCCATTTACCTGCAAAGTTCATGATGTTGTCTTTCTTTACTGCTGCATAGAACTCCATTGTGTACATGTACCACATTTTCTCTATCCACTCGTCAGTTGAAATTGTTGACAAATACACATTATCAAACATGGAATCAGTTTCTATCAATTCTAATAAGTGGACTTAGCTATGGATATGCAGCTACACACATTTCTAAGGATTATTTACAAAATCATGAATAAACACATTTCCATCTTCAGTATTTCAACTACGTTTTCCCTTTTGTAATTAATTGGTAGGTAAATGTGGGAAATGGGATTCTCTAATCTTTCTTTGACTTAGTTTTTTTTTTTTTAACCAAGGTGTTAACTTTTCCTTCTTTATTAGTATTATAATTAGGCAACATAGGAGTCTCTACAAGAATTTAAATACAGTCTTACAGGGATGACTTTACTGTGTGCAGTTTTAAATGCTTGTTCCTTGATTTTGAGATCTTTATTTGCTTAGATATACAAAAAGTAGAGAACCATGTAAATGAAATTATAAAACTAGCAAGGTGTTATTAGCCATTGACTGAAATTATGTAGGTGACTAGTTTGTTATAGATATTGAAATACTGGGATGAACCTACTGTTTATGTCAAGAAATGTTTTTAATTTCATTTTATTGGCTAAATATGTTTCTATTTTATCAATGAATAATTACCACAATTAATCTGATCTCCCTCACTTGTGAATCCTAACACCAAATCTTTATATATAAGCTCAGTAATTTTTTTAGTTAATATAATACCACACTGCCTAATGCTACCTACTATAGACATAGCTTGAAGTTTATGTCTCTATTTTCCTAAGTTCTAAGATTTATGAGAAAGAATTAATCTCTTCTTTAAAAATACATTAAAACATACATTAACTTATTATGCAATGTGGGAATATAAAGTTATATTTCTTTTTTGTCTGCATGCAACAATACTGTTAAAATGTGAATTCCAAATTGTCTTGGAAATAACCTATAGCTTATTTTCAGACTCTAACATTTTGGTATATGTGCGGAATGTATGTATGTGCATTTTGGAGTAAAATAAAGTTAAAGGGAGCAACAACAAAAGACTTGTTCAAAGAACTGACCAAAACAGTAAACCTCTAAATTGAAAAGGTTAAAAAAGTTTAAGAAAAATATGCAAGATGGGATGTAACATGCATAGCAGTATGCATGTGCTCTGGTGGAGGGGACATGGATGAGGTAAGGGCCCTAAATTAATTGGGAAAGGCTGTATGAAATGCACAGAAGCTCAATAGAATTTTTTTTTACAGGGGAGAGTGTGAATGCAGTCCCCCACTACCTCAAATTATGCAGTCGAGTTTCCTACATTTGGGGAAATCGCAGGGTCAGCACATCCGCAATGGATGAGCCTTGCCCTGGGAAAACCACCTTTGTGATCATGGGATCTCCACTGCCAGGTAAGTATAATAAAATATTTTTTAAAAAGGAGTAACCCTAAATATTATTTCACATAGTCTAACATATAACTCAACAACATAATACACTGCACAATGCCCATTTTCTCTAACCATATACAGTGTTGTTAATCATATCAAGAGAAGAAAATGCCCAAAGGAAATGATGGATGTATTGGTGCTGAAGCACTGATAAAAATGAAACTGAGTAGCTGGAAAGATGGCCTAGCGGTTAAGAGCACCAACTGTTCTTGCAGAGGACCCGGGTTCGATCCCCAGCACCCACATGGCGGCTGAGAACCATCCTTAACTCCAGTTCCAGGGGAACCTGAAGCCCTCTTCTGACCTCCGCGGCATTGCACGACATGGGTGCACAAAACTGCAAGCAGACAGTACATTCATACAAATAATAAATAAATAAAATTTTTAAAATGTTCTTTTAAAAAATGAAACTGAATAGGGACAGGGAAAGTGGCACATTGATTAAAAGAACTGACTGCTCTAGCAGATCTGTGTTTTGTTCCAAATGCACACATGGTGACTAACAAATGTCCATAACTCCTATTCCAGGGGCTCCAACACTCTCTTCTGGCCTCCACAGACCTTGCAAAGACATGCTGAACTTACATCTGGACATGCAAAACACTCATATACATAAAAATAGCTACAATATTTAAAAAAATTTATTGATGTTTTCTACATTTCATATAACAGTTCTTAATCAATTTTAGACCCTCTCTCCCATCCATGCTCCTCCCAAATGCCCCATCAGAACACATGCATTCCACCATAATGTTCAGCCCTATCCAGTCAGGCATTTGCACCAATGTCTTTCGGTGCAAATTCATCTACTGGGGTCTTGTCAGCCTATGTAGAGATCATAAGTAAAGCATAATCTCCCTCACCCAGTAATAATCTTCAATAATTCTCAGTCTATGGCCAGCCCAGCACCCATTTTTCTCACTCCACTCTGGGCCCTTATCTGATTGAGTTAACATGGATCCTGTGCTCAATGCCACCACTATCATGAGTTCACATGTGCAAGATTCCAGTGGCCTAAAAGTCTCTGCTTCCCTGTGTTCATGAAGCAACCCTGGCTCTTACAGCCTTGCTGCTCCCTCTTCCACAATGGTCCCTGAGCTCTGGGTAGGTCAGGTTTAACATGGGAGTCCTTTCCAGGGATACATAATGTCTGCAGTGTCTTACTCTTTAAAACTTGGCCAGTTATGGCCTTTTGTGTGCATCACCCTCTGTTGTATAAGGAAGCTTCATTGGTGAGGGTGGAGGGATATACTAGTTTTCTCTCCCTCCGTTGTTCCATAATGTTCCTTGAGTCTTAGGTGTAGAGGTTCAAATATAGATGTGTCACCTAGAAATGGGCATCTCTTAGATGTATGTTCTCTGCGTCTGGCCAGTTGTCGGATTCTTCAGTAGCCTCCATTTGTTGCAAGCTTCTTTGAGGAGTGGTATGCAGTATGCTTGTCTATAAATCTTAGGATCCATATTCAGCATATGGTAAGAAATTTCATTTATCTAGAGATAAAGTTTTCTCTGAGATCCGTGTCCACTCCAGATGTTAATATTTGGTTGAGTTTACAGTGCCACCCGTGATTTCACTCCCATTGAGAGGGCTTTCAGTCCTATTAGATAGAAGTCAATTGCCACTAGACCCCCCCCCAAGGATAACAGTGCCACTAGTGCACCACTAGAGGTAATTTGCTGTGCTAGTCATTATGGTTATCAGGCTATAGAGCTGGGTTGGACCTCTGATTTATTTCCTCCCTTACCAGTTTGCATATTATCATCTAGGATTATTGGAGCTAAGCTTCAGGTAGAAGGCTGCCAAGTGAGGTCCTGCTCCATTGAGCCAAGTCCAGTATCTGAAGTAGGTCCTATCTTCAGCTGTAGGGTCTTATCTTCTAGTTCTGGGAGCTAACCAAGAACCTTGGCAATAGTCTTTTGTTTGGGGACTCTCTGGGGCTACTCTTCCCAACAACTCAAAGGAAGGTCTCTTCCTCCATATAGCACTGTGTTCCTTGCCATATAGCCCCCAGGTCTCCAAATACACTATTGTTCAGAGACTGTATGTGCATTTTTCAGGGGGCTTTGGGAGCATCACAGTTCCCTCGGGGTTATCTAGTTCCCCAAGATAAATTCATCTCCTCTTTTTCTTTCCATGTGACATCCTTTCTTACTCAGTCCCAGCACACCCATTATCCCCACCCTGCCCCCAATAACACCCACCTCCTCTAACCCCCCTCTGAATTCTACCCCTGCTGTGCCATGTCACACACCATGACCCCCTGAATGTCCCTTTCTCCTCCCCTCCCAGCCAAGCACTCCAACTCTCCTCAACTCCTCCCCATAATACCTGTATACCAAAGAATTTTAATTGAAATGAATGGTGCTAAGTTGTGTTAGTCACTTTTCTGTTGCTGTGATAGAACCATCATGGCTAAGGGAACTTACTAAAGGAAGAGTTTATTTGAGCTTACAGTTCTGGGCAAAGTAGAGTTCATTATGGTGGGGAGGCGTGGTTGTAGCAGGAGCAGAAAGCAGGGATTCATAACTTCTATGAATGCACTCTAAGCCCACCCCTGATTACGTACTTCCTCCAGCATTGGCCACACCTTCTAAGATCTCCCAAAACAGCGCCACCAACTGGAGACAAAATATCCAAATACTTGGAACCTATGAGGGACAGACAGTCTCATTCACACCACCACATTTGTGATCTAACTATTCTAACAATTTTATCAGAGAACATGTAATAAACTAAGATCCAGAAGTGTCATCCTTGAAAGAGAAACAGCTTTCACACTGATTCTTCACAATTTCCAGTTGAACAAACATTGTTCAAGTCAGGAAGGGAACGGCTCTTCCACAGCTACTGAGCTACTGAGCCACCATTGAACTTTTTATCGACACATGAAGCAATCATCAAGCAGCTGCTTGTGAAATTTTCAAACCGCCATACGAGAAGCACAGGATATGCACTGTATGTGCATTTCAGTTGCTTGAAAATGAGCTCTACCAAACAATGCAGGGCTTCCCTGGGTTTAAAGGTCAATGAGAACTACAACATAGTCTTGTTTCAAGGCTGTGTTGACTTAGGTGTATTACAGAACTAAAATTAAGAGGAGGGAAGGCTAGGTACTGGTTGAGCACAAAAGCAAACAGATATGGCTTCTTCATCCACTTATTGATAGAAGGCTCCCCCAAAGTCCTCAGCCTGCACTGAGGGAAAGGCAACAACATGCCAGGCTAGGATCTAAGCCCCAAACTAACTTGGCTGCCATGCCATGAGCTCTAGTCCATTGTCAAAAACTGGCATAAACCCATTGTCTTCCAGTTATGTTCTTCCTTTGTCAGTGAAGAAGAACTAAGTAAATAGTCACTCTTCTCTACAAGTATAGGCCAGATAACTTGCTGGGTTACAAGTTCATAGCAATTTGGCAAAGAATGTAAAATAGATAGGGAAAATAGCTAGCATTGCGACTTATAGCAGCATCACTTCTATGAACTAAAGACATGACTGCTCAGGGGACTAAGAGTTGAAACACCATCTTTATTTGTCTCCATCTTTATGCATTTATAATATCACTTTGATGTTTAGGCAATTTAAATTTTCATGGTTATGGTTACCTTTTCCTTTAAGGATTCTGAATCTGAACTTGGAACACAGGCTTCAAGTTTTCTTATAACACATTTTATTTAAAGCTATTTGATTTTTTTAAACTATAAAACTAAATGACTCTGTTTTATTTTTTGTTTGTATTTTCTTAATAAAATGCTGTGTGTATGACTGTGTATGTGTATAGGCATGCATTGAATAGAAAAATAAAATTATCCCTTCAGCCAAGCTTGTATTATGACAAAATACCCCAGTTGATACTTTTTATTTGGATTCTGGCACAGCATGGTTCACTATAAAAAGAAAACCATGTAGAAATCAAATTAAATGCGATTGTTCTTGGGCTCCAAGCAACTTTACTGTTGCAGGAGCATTGGGATTGCAGCCTTGACAGGGGCCAGCTACTACTCACTGGTCAGCAACTACTTTTTATACACAGAGTCCCACCACTCCTGAGAGGACACAGAGATGGGGAGAGAGAGAACAGAACAATAGTTTCACATTCTACCTTTCACACAATTATTTGTGAGCCAAATAATTTATACATTCCCAATATTAATTGGTTAGAAAAACAGAACTGTAATGTAATACATGTTCTCCTGAAACCATACAGAATGTTGTTCTTAGGGCATTTGTACTTAACATACCTTCCAACTGCAAGGTATTTTCTGAGTAGAATCTTTCATTAATTATGAGGCAGCAGCCTCCAGCTAGTATGACCTAGTGTGGGTGTCTGCCATGATCCTCAGCCACATTAACGCAGAGCAGTGACCCCCCAAGGTAGTAGCACTAGTGTAGCCCATTACAGACTTGCCTGGCAAGATTCACATTGACCAGTTAGAGCATTACTGGGGTTGCAAAAGAAATGGGACACTTAGTAGTAAGGCCTAGGCTCCTGCCTATTCCTGCTGCTCTCCTTGATGGGATTTTACAGCTATCAGGACATATTCACACACACACACACACACACACACACACACACACACACACATACAATCACGTTATTATTCTAATGAATAGTAGATAATCCTTCCAGTCAGGAGCCAGGCCACTCAGTTCCTAAAGGTCCTCTCCTCCAGTGAGAAAACTGTCTCTTGACACAACTGTGCTGCCCATCTTGAATCCCCAGGTGTAGCCAGGACCAAGGATGGAAATCCTTCTCTCCACTCCCATCATCTCAGCTCACTCCAATCTCAGAGCACATGTAGATTTGGATTTACTGTAACTAATCACCCCTAATCCCTCTCTGTCTTTAGCCCCTTCTTACCACATGTCTTTTCCTTTTTGAAGAATAATCTCCCTGAAAATAGGCATGGTTCCCACTTATATACAAACTCAGTATCTAAATTCTCTCCCTTCTCCCCGGCTCCTTGGAAGTACTGTATTCCAGTCTATACTAGTGCTGGCACAACAACTGGTGTAATTAATAACAGCTAGGGGAAAAATCCAAACTTGCAAGTCCCACTTCAAGTTCATGAGCACTGACTCCGAAGGACTGCAGTACTCCCATAAGTGGCTACATTTTCTTGGGCTTTCACTCTCTTTCCCTCCTCCATTCTCACTCTCCACTGGTTTCTTGAATTTGGGTACAGAAAGTGGAAGCAAAAAGAAATAACACCCCCAGACTTTGTAACCAACAAAGCAGGTGTCTCAAGAGTCCCTGGTATCCTGCCTTGAATGCCTGGTTGGGCTTGTCTCTGCAGCTCAGCTCCACCTTGTTCAATGCTTCATCTCTTTGGTCCTTACAGATGTCCCTGGAGTAGTTGTCCTCTCTGCTCTGCAGGACCACATTTTCCTCCACTAATAAATTATGTCCATCAGAGCACAAACATGCGATTGCTTCTTTTCTCCTAAACCAATAATCCTTGCCCCATCTCTTGCCTGCACTCTGAACAGCAGCATGCCTCAAAATAGTTGATGGTCCTTTATTTTCTTTGCTATTTTTTTCTCTTACATCAACTATAATCAAACTCACCTACACTGAGTGATTAAATCTATTACTTTAAGTGCACTCAGAAACTCCAGATTTCTGAACACTAACATTGATATTCATAGCTTATTTTTCAGTGTTGCCAGAACAAAAGACATAGGGAAGGCTCCTTAAGAAAGAGGAGTGGTTTGGAAATAACAGAAGAAAAGAAAACACCTACCCTATCCTTTTCCTTCAAACACATTCTGCACTATGGCGCTGAGCCCCACCTTGCTCTGGGACCCCCTCACACCTTACTGGAAGATCCCCCTTAGAATCTGATGATGTGTCCTATACAGCAGAAACCCCCAAGATTGAGGCCTTGGGCTTCTTCCTGGTTCTTTCACCGTCATGCTAATTCCATTCAGTCCTGTATCATAATGACATTGATAATTTCCTTTTAGATTTTTGACAGTCCTACATGTATATGATGTATTATGATCATTTTCACCCCTTTACCTTCTCTTATGCCTCCCCACTCCCAAAGTCCTTCCCTTTCCTCCTTACTAGACTGCTCCTACTTGCATGTCTTTGTGTGTTGTGCTGGTCCTGGGTAGGTAGCCATACTTCTTTGTGTTCCTAGTAGCAATGGACACACCATATCCAGGAGATAGTGTTTCCCAGCACTCCGTCCAGTCTTCCTACACCGACAGTCTTCCCACCTTCTATTCTGTAATGTTCCCTGGACCTTGTATAGGGAGAATATGCAATGACAGCTTTATATTTTTTTTTTGAAATTTATGTCTCAAACTCAATTATTGCCCTATACTCCAGACTCACACATCAGGCATTGACATTTCATTTAAGAAGGATTGATTATCAGGGCTAATCACTCTGTCAGTTTGATGCTCACTCAGGTTTTTGGGATTACCCCCCCCCTGCTTTCCTCTCTGTGGCTTGATCTCCTTGTCTGTCTTGTATATCACAGAAGGAGACAAATTTGTCTGGCATCATGCTGTAACCTCAGAGGGATCATAGGTTTTCTCCTGAAAAGGAATTGATAGAGTCTGCCTTGGATAAGGAATCCTTTGTGTGAAATTGTGAGCAGAGAGATGAGTTGGGGAATCCCTTGATAAAAGAAATGATAAGAAAAAGGATCTTATGCATCTATTATTCTTAAGACAGTTTGTGCTGTTTCTGTCACTTCTTAAAATTCACTAAAGGCAAAGTACTCTCTTGCTGTTTACTATTTCTTTTTTTTTCTTTTTTTTTTTTTTTTTTTTTTTTTTTTTTGAGACAGGGTCTCCCCATAGCTCTGGCTGTCCTGGAACTCACTATGTAGACCAGGCTGGTCTTGAACTCATAAAGATCCGTCTGCCTCTGCCTCTGTTGTTTACTATTTCTACCATCTAACTCACTGTCTTCAATTAAGAATTTAAAGTACTGTCTCCCATATGGTGTCAGACTTTTGTGTTCTACATGACCCACTCAGTGTAGATAGGATGGAAAAGATGTCAACAAGATGTCTGGATGCAGAAGGCATCTCTAAACATGACTTCCCTATAACATTTCCCTCACAATTTCCCACCATCCCTCTGTCTTCAGTCCAGTGGGCTTGGCTTATTTCCAATGGTGCCACATACAGCAAACGGCCAAGTGGCCTCCTACCACATTGCCTGACCCCATGCATGTGTGAGTACTCTAGTCTCCCCATCTCTCCTATGTCTGTGGATAAGGTGCCCAAACACCGCCCTCCACAGACAGGAGCCGGTAAACAGACTATAGAAAGTGACCACCTTGGTAGCTTTCTATTGAGAAATGTGTGTCCATAGCCCTGTAGAACGATCACGCCCTTAATTTCATCTTTCACTCACAAGAGTACTCTGTCTTCCTGTTATTTCTCTGGTCTCCTACACCTTTATTCTTTTCTGCCTTGACCTCTTATTTCACTGATTAAACAAAGCATTCATGATAGCCTGAAGTCACTTCCCTAACCAAACCACAAATATACTTACTTCTGAACCACTTCTACCTTTGTTTCTAAAGCATTTGAGTTCTTAATCCTTTAGTGCTGCTGTTCAATAAAAACTAGTTTTCAGCCATATGTGTAAATTCAAGGCCCTCCATGGAATATTAACATTTGCTCTATTACTTCACCTATGATTCCTTTGAGAATCACTTGTGTATGCTCCTAAATATGTATTGACTTTCATAAGAACAACAGTGTCAGAAACAAACTTCTCTTATATACAAACCTTCTCCTATTTGGCAGTTTAGTCATGAATATAAGAGTTATACACACCTGTTCTACCTGTTCTTTGCATCTCCCCCACAATGGCACGTGACAACTCCAGAAAATGCAGACATTTGGAACATTTGCTCCAGAACATATCAACACCTTGATCTTTCTCTCACAAATTCACACAGCTCTTTAGTTAAATACTGTTTCTCTCTATCTCTGACTCTCTCTCTCAAAACAATTTCTCAGAGAGAGATAGAGACAGAGACAGAGATAGGGAGAACAAGAAGCACACTGTATCTAGTCTCCTGTGTATTTCCCTGAAGGTAGCTGACTTCCGCTGCTACATCCATGCCCTCTGCTGAAGATCTCATGGCACAGGGCATCCCAACATCAAGATTATGTAAGGAAAAATAGAACACATATGAATGAAGGAAGCAAGAAAGGCCCAGGCAAAGCTATCAGAGCAGTCTTGTAGGGCCACAAGAAAGTCACAGAAGAATCTCTCCAAGGGCCCAGGACCAAATGACATCATTCTTGGGACTAAGGATAACTACATGAATCTTTGGCTGTTACACAGCATGCACATCACACCAAAAGTACATTCTTGGATAGTTGAGGACATAAGACCAGATATATCAGACCTACCTACATGTTCACAGAAACTGAGGGATTAAATAAACATGTTTTTAAATATTTCATTACCATTATTCTATGTGTAAGAATGTATTGCTTAAAGGTGTCTAAGTGTACTTGTGTAATGCAGTACACACAGAGGACAGAAGAAAGCTTCAGATCCCCTGGAACTGGATTTACAGACAGTTGTTAGTCACCATGTTGAAGCTAGGATTTGAACCCAAGGCTTCAGCAGGAACAGCCAGTGCTCCTAATCACTGTGTCATCTCTCCAGCCCCTAAATATATGTGTTTTAAACCATTACAGCTACTTTTATCCAGTAAGTAGAAAACAAACATAGCATTTAATGAGGCAAAGATTGCAAAATTGCTTTCTAAAACTAAAAATGACAGTGTAACTAGGGTTATTGAAAATTCATAACAGGAAAGAACAAAGACAAAGTTAGGTCTCCAGACATCCACTGAGCTCTGCAGGAGGTCATAAAGGTCTGCCCTTTCTGTTAGGGCCCCAGGAGAGGGAAATTAAGAGGTTCTGAAACTAAGTCCCATTAACTCTAAAGAATATGAGGAGGAATAATTACAAAGTCTTGCTACATTTTTATAATATTTATATATTAATAATTTATTAGATTATTTTCCCTGACTACATAAATTAATAGTGAGTTCCATTCTAATAGTAAACTATTTTACCCACTTCTAAGTGTGATGAACTACTTGTCTATTTACGCATTGGAGTAGCACCCTTCCATCTCTGCTTTCCCAGCAACTACCTTATGCCTGTATTCAGTGGCTTGCTTGTGACTCTCTGTACAACAGAGGAAGGCAGATATGGAACCATCTCAAACACTGAGGAGTGAACTCAACCATCCCATTCCCAATTCTCTTCAGTCTCATACAGATTCTATAAATAACGTTTGCTGAACATCATTTCTATTTCTGTTCTCTAAAAGTGTGCTCAGCACATATATCAATACAACGCTTCACAAAGACGTGTGCATATTCAGCAAGTAACCAATACAATTTCTGACTCCATGGCCTGGCTGTGCTTGCATCTCATGGCCACCCATAATGTGATGATTTCCCAGAATGCTTTCTTTGATAAAGCTGCTGCTCCTTTGCAACACCACCAGGCATTGACTTTGCTGTCCCTGATTTTCACAAACAGGTTGTCATAGGACATCTAAGCTTAGGTGTACGAAATAGAGGATAATATTTTTTTTATTGTATTTATTTATTTATTTTTAACAAATCTAGACCCGTGTTCCCGCTCATTCCCCCACCCCGTCAGAGCTCGTGCATTCTGCCAAACATGCTTTCCATCTCTTAGTCTTTCTCAATATTTTCCATGGGGACGTTGACTGTTTTGAGCAGAAGTTCACTGTTTCAGTCAGTTCTTTGATGCAGTATTTTCTGTTGTTGTTGTTGTTTCCAAAATGCATTATGTCCAACTGCTTTGTACAGAAGCTCAGGGGGCCCTACACAAGAAATACTTACAACTGGGTAATTGGCACTAGCATCCACAGATGAGGGATACCATTCGTCGTTTGTTTTTCTGGGACTGTGTTACTTCACTCAGCATGATGTCCTCTAGCTCCAGCCATTTTCCTGCAAAGCTCGTGATGTCGTCTTTCTTTACTGCTGCATAGAACTCCATTGTGTAGATGTACCACATTTTCTCTATCCACTCGTCAGTTGAGGGGCATTTAGGTTGGTTCCAGCTCTTTGCTATTGTGAAGAGAGCTGAAATAAACATGGCCGTGCATGTATCTCTGTGGTGGCGTAAGTCTTGAGGGTACATGCCCAGGAGTGGTATGGCTGGGTCGGGTGGCAAGTTCATTCCAAGTCTTCCAAGGGTTCTCCACACTGCTTTCCATAGTGGCTGTACGAGTTTACATTCCCACCAGCAGTGGATGAGTGTTCCCCTTTCCCCACAACCTCTCCAGCACTTGGTATCATTTGTTTTCTTGATCCTAGCCAGTCTTACTGGAGTAAGATGATATCTTAAAGTGGTTTTGATTTGCATTTCCTTAATGATTAGTGATGTTGAGCAGTTCTTGAGGTGTTTCTCAGACATCTCTAATTCCTCGCTTGTGAAGTCTCTGTTCAGTTCTTTGCTCCATCTATTGAGCGGGTCGTTTGTTTTCTTTTTTCTTTGTTTTTTGAGTAGTTTATATATTCTGGAAATCAATGCTTTGTCAGATGTATCTGCAGTGAAGGTTTCCTCCCACTCTGTGGGATTTCTCTTCACTTCCTTGATTGTTTCTTTTGATGTACAGAAGCTTTTGAGTTTGATGAGGTCCCATTTGTCAATTGTCGACCTTAATTCTTGTGCAGCTGCTGTCTGATTTAGGAAGTCTTTTCCTANTATATATATATATATATATATATATATATATATGACAGATATATATATGACAGATATATATATGACAGATATATATATACATGACAGATAACAACTGTCCATAACTCTAGTTCTGGGGGAATCCAACATCTTCTGACCTCCATGACTTGACTCTGCATGACAAGAATGCATTTGAACACGTGTAGGCAATACACTCATACACAGAAAATAAAAATAATAAAATAGTTTTTAAAAATGGATATTAGAATCTGATTCCACAGAGAATAACTAGAACTGCATGTCCCAAGAACACCTAATTTTAAAGTTAAAAAAGAATAAGAAAAGATGCAAGACAGGACTTAACATGTATGGCAGAATGCATGAGCTCTGGTGGGAAGGCATGGATAGGGAAATGGTCTAAATTTGATTGGGAAAAGCTGTATGAAATGCACGAAAGCTGAATAAAAAAATAAGAAAAATAATAATGATAAAATTAAAAGAAATAAAAGCAAAAATATTTTTAAAAGGAAAAAAATATGGGCTGGAAAGGTGGCTCAACAGTTAACATCACTGGCTGTTCTTGCAGAGGACTAGGATTCAATTCCCAGCATCCACATGGCAGATAACAACCATTTGTAACTACAGTTCCACTGGAATTCAATGCCCCCTTTTGATCTCCATGGGCATTGCACAACATGGGTACACTTACATAAATGCAGGCTACATACTCATACACATAAAATAAAAATAATAAATAAAATTAAAAATATATACTTGGGAACTTTATCAAAGTGTTTTAGTTTTACATTGATTTGCTTTATTTTGTTTGGGTTGTTCTACCCTCTTCCTTTACTGGAGTAAATGAAACAATTTTCTTCTCCTGGCCTTTCTATTTCGGATTCTGTGTGTCACTAATTTTTTTTTTATTCATTTGTCAAATTATAAGTAAGAATCATTTGCAAAACCTGACAAAAGGATGAGTTGCCTTCAGTTGAGAGGCTTATTACATGCCAAGACTTGAGGAGGATAATTCTTTCCTACCTTGCCGGAAACAAACAGAACTATGGAAAGTGGGCTCAGGCTGGACAAACCAGGAAAGGTTCCTGTTTTCATGGACGCTGGACCATATTGGCATAGTATATATAACTCTTCCTTTTTTCCAACTTATTAATAGAATTCACTTAACCTTTCTGACAAAAGCAGGGCTAAATCATCTGTGCTCTCCTTGAGAGCACCAATAATTACCTCCAAGTAAGGACTTCTGAACTCTAGGTTACCATGGTGATAGCTGAATCTCAAAGCCAGTTGTCTTTCCCAAATCATTCTGTGTTCCTGTATTAAATGTCATCAAAGTAAGTCTACTTGGGCTTTAGAAAGTGTGTAATAGTAATTCAGAGAAGGAGTGTGTTCTTTATCAACTTCCAGTAGAGCAAACCTGGAAGTACATGTATGTTTATAGATCTAATATGTATATCTGCAATGATTTACCAAGCTCATTTACTTTGAAGCCAAAATGGGTCAATATACATTTGAAGCACATGGAAGATATATGACATTTTTACATTTATTACTTCCTGTGTCTGCTCTCTTTTGCATTTTATGATACCTAATTAGAAACACAAAAGAAAATTAAGGGAAATGATTTTAGCTCCCATTTTCTACTGCTTATAAACCTCTTTAACAATGTTAAAATCCCAGAGGAATGAAAGCAGGTTTATCATCCTCAGAACGCAATATCTGTGTTTGCCAGAGCTACGGGGAATAATTTTATAGAACATCAATGTAGAAATATTTTAATGTATTGGAAATACAGTACAGAAAGAACTGCCTCATGTACAATTCATGAAAATAAATCATACAATTTTTGGCTGTTAATTAAATCTGTTTAAAAGCTTTTCCCTCTCACTTAATGCATCTTTGGGAATGGAGAGAGAAATAAACAATTACAATTTTATACTCTAAAATAATTCTTTGACATATAGAAATATCAAATCCATCCAAAGAAACCTGATTAATTCTCAGAAGCAAATTTACCTTGGAAAGTATATCTTCCTTCAGGACCATACCAGTAGACTGGAGAGGTGAAATGGAGGAAATTAATGAATTCATTCCATTTAATTTTTTTTAAAAACCTTACTTAAGAGCTCAATAAATCTATATTGTTAAGAAAAACCAGAAAATTTAAATAAATGTTAGTTTTGTTAATTGCCTATCTCCTTTACAAGAAAAATAAAAGCATTTTGTGAGTGAGCACATGTGGCAGGGGGGTTCAATTTGATTTTGATCTATTATATGAAATGCACAAAAACTCAATAATGTTATCTGCCTGTATGAAAATGTACTCATGTTGTACAATGCTCCTGGAGGTCAGAACAGGGTATCAAATTCACTTGGAACTGCAGTTATGGACAGTTGTTAGCCACCATGTGGGTGCTGGGAATTGAACCTGGGTCTTCTATAAGAACAGCAAGTGCTCTTAACCACTGAGCCATCTCTGCAGCCTCCCAAAGTATTTTTAAACAGGAATTTTGAACTCTTAGTGTGGTAGAATGGAAACTTACCACATGAAATATATGAAACTAGAAGCACACATAACATTAGTTTGTGGTGGTGGTGGTGGTGGTGGTAGTGGTGTTAGTACAAAGGGAAAGGCTTCTACTCCAGCAATTACAATGCATGAAGAGTCCAGAGAAAACCTTGGTTTCTCCCTTTTATGGATCACAACTTTGTACTAACACCCCACCATGTATAATATGGAAGTGACTGAGAAATTTTCTGCTCAGCTTCTGAGTCAAGAAAGGTGAGAGTCATATTGGGCTATAGTGGGAAGGCATGGCTACAAACAGCAGCATTTTCCATGCTATCTATATGACTTTGAGATTGTATCTGAGCCACATGGCTGTGATGGTTGGTACTGACTATCAACCTTACAGGATATGGAATCATCTAGTAGACTACCTCTGAACGTGTATGTGAGAGGCTCTAAGTTGCAGAAGTTGAGGTGGGAAGACCTACCTTAAACGTGAGTAGCATCAGGTCATGGATGGGAAGCCCTCACAGGTGGTGGAATCATCACAGATTATTATGGACACAAACAGCAGGTGTCCAGGAAGGCCAGTGTTGGTAAATGGAGAGAAAGTCTTCATTCAATAAGCAGTGGTGTGGATGCTGGAATTCGGAGGACAAGTGGCACCAAAGTCAGTGTCCTGGAAAGATAACCAAAGCTCAGGACTTAAAGGAACACAGTAAGAGAGGATCTAACATGAGGCTAGCTGGTAAGAAGGGCTGGCCCCTCATTTAAGCTTAGGATGAGGGACTTCACTGAGTAGAAAGCAGGATGCACTCAGTTCTTAAGAACTTATCAAGACAGGATTTTAAAATATTTTTCTGATTATATATTGGGTGAAAATATTGAGCACCAATGAGGAAACTATTGCAATCAGATGAACTGAAGGTGGTGGTAATTCATTCTTGGAGGAAGGGGGAGCATTGATTGATAAGCATGTAGAGTCAACAGGGTTGAATGGACAGCACGTAGGTGAGCGGCAGAGTGGGAAGAGGGTCAGAGAGTTCCTACCTGGTATCTTTTGAGATTTTAGTCCTCAAAAATAATGATGCATCTGTACTGCAGAATTTCCTTTGCTTCTGTGAGTAACAGGATAAAAAAATTCCAGTTCTTGTCAGAAACCTTTATGATACACACATACATAATCAAAGCAACTCATACATTTTCCACATTCTTGTATTTCCAGTTTACCTTATAGGTAAGAGTCCTTGACCTCACAAGTAATTATAACAATTACACCGTGCTACATTCTTGACCCAGAAAACTACCTGAAACAAACAATGGTTTAGAGTTTCCTGGTTTCAGGAACATCTTTTCAGATGATAAGATCCTTCAATATTATGAACTAACATTGGTCAGACTTGAGTGTCATTCAAATTCTATAATAATATCCCTCGACAGCTGTGTCAGTTCTACCTGAATAATTGTTAATGTTATGAAGTAAAACCCCAAGATTACCTGCTGTCTACCAGTGAGAGGAAGATACTGGGGCCATCATAAGAATTAACTTAGGGCCTTGCAGGTACCAGTAACCAAACTAAGGGCTTCACCACATAGCTCAGTGAGTACTCATAGAGATCCTATGGGCAAGAGATACTTCTGTCTCCATTGTAAGGACAAAGAACATGAGGACATAAAGTATCCTGTCTCCAAGTTCAAAGTTATTTACATGGTGGCAATGAGGTCCTCATCAACTGTATGCCTTCTAAATCACCAGGACAAAGTAGCCCCAGAACACAAAGTCTCTTTCTCAAAGGTACTTTCTCTACTTCAAAAATGGAATGTTAATATTAAGAGTGTATATTTCAATAAGCATATTTTAGAATTCTTCTAGTCAGTGCACATCCACTGTGCCTTTTTCCTGGGCAAGTTTATATGATGCAGAGGACCATCCAAATTGAACAGCTTCCACTCCTAACATTTACTAATTTTTTTTATTATTGAGGAGATAGAATCCTGACCATGCAGAACAATATCAAGGCAGATAAATAGATCACAAGGAAAATAAGACCATCAGCAAGATGATAAAGAACTTTGCATAAAGCAGCTTTTAATAAATGGATGGCTGTTGGGTAAAAATCAATTTCTTGTGAAGAACCGAGAGCAAGGCAAAAAGCGAAGCAAACATGTTTAAATGATCAGAGAATATATAATATCAATATAGATTCTTCTCTTCAGTGGCAAAATACACTGGTGGTGTGCACTGAATCAGTGCTATGTGGTAACAGAACTTATGTTATGGTGCGTTTCAGGAGGTTTGAGTGAGGAAACAGGCAACAGAAACTAATGTATGATTAATGCAGCATGTTTTGGGTTGCCTAGACCTAAGAGGCCAGGCTGGAGAAAACTTGATCTTTGAAGATTTAATAGGTTCTTCATTCTCTGTCAGTTGAACCTTGCAGATTTGTCAAGCATAAGCTTGTCTTCATTCTACTTAAGTTTTTTAGCTCTGGATTTTATATTCTTTAAAAAAATCCAATAACATTTAAGCAAATGGAAAATAAAATGTTAAAGTTACAGGCAATGTCACATGCAGCAGCTAGTTGTGGACCTACAATGGGTTGGCTTTGGGAAATGGATGTTTTTATAGTGACACAAGCACTTTGGCCACTATGAAATGTACTTACAAGGGAAATGTTTGACATCATTAGCACTCACATCATAGGTTGGAATGTGAGAAATACCAAAAGTCTAAAAATGAAGATGTAACTCAATGGTCAAATTAGAGATTCTTGTTAATATTAACGTAGAAGGCCTAGTTGAACTAGAAGGCAGAAAATGTAATTTCTCTCTCTCTCTCTCCTTTCTCTCTCTTTACAAGGATAGAAAATCAGCTGTAAAAAATTCATGAATGAGACTGGGGGATTGGCATCTACAGTGGATTCAATGATCTTTGAAATGCAAGCCTCTGCAAAAGAATGTACTATTATTGTGTCTAGACTCTGTAGCATAATATAATAAATAAAGGCTGACAGCATCAATACATTTCATAAATACATAATTAGAATTTACATTCTTTCTAACCATCAACATTTTCTCGATTACCTTAGGTAAAGCCATGTGTACATCTGATAAAATAAAATCTACTCATAATACCATTTGCCACTAGACAAAGAAATACTATTGGCATTTATTTCTCTGAACATATTCATCTTCTTAAGTAAACCTGGGAAATCTGGACTGGGGATCCATAGATAATTCATTAGTTTTACCCACAAGTCTGTTTTGTCAGTCTTCTCATATATATAATATCCTAGCAGAGGCTTTATAGGATTACTTCAGGGGATTTTTATTCTTTGAAAGGTCCAAATAAACTATGAGGGGCAACTTGCAAAACTGTCAGTTGATATGGAGCTGAAACTGCTTTCTAAACAAGTTCTTTCAGAGATGAATACCTTTTTTTATTTTTAATTATTTTTTTTATTGATGCTTTGTGTATTTCGTACATCATTTTCCAATTCAGTTCAGGCATATATCCCCTTCCCTTCCCCCCACCCCACCCCTACCCATCCCAGATCATGCATTCTGCCGTAAGTTTTCTGCATCTTTCTCTGCTTTTTTCTTTTGTTTTGTTTTCATTTTTTTTAAACAATAAGTGATAATTTGTGAGTACAAGCATCCTTCATGTAAAACCAATTGCAAGCAGTTGTGCCCAAACCCACACAGCTCATGGATCCCACCATCCAGCAGGGGGGGCATGTATGTTCAATCAAGTTGATCAAATGAGTGTCCAGTCTATATTGATGTAGTTTCACCATTAACCCCAATCAAAGCCCTTCCAGTCTACCACGCCCCCTTCCGCAGATTGTTCCCTAGGCTTAAGAGAAGGGCACAGGTGGATGAGAAGCAAAACACTCTACTTTCTCTGGAGCTGATTCTTGGTCTCTAGTCAGTTCTGGCTGTTTTCTTTCATGGGGCGCCAGCTTGTCCAGGCATAACCTTTCGATCCTACTAATAAGCACATGCAATTAGATATTTAGGTATTAAACAGTATAAATATATAGCCTTTCAATCCTACTTATGAAGCACACAACAATTAGATATATAGGTATTTTATAACAGTACTAATTGTTATGGTAGGTTTCTTTGGTATAGACACAGATGTTGGATGTATTAATCAGTATTTACATTTTCTTCGTTAAGTAGGCAGGGTCTTCTGTGGGTTATAACCATCTCCTAACCAAAACCTTAAATAAAAAAAAGGGGGGATATAGATAGATATGAAAAACTTTTGTCAAAAAAATCTGCAACCCCAATCTTAAAACTAACTATGGGAAGGATTTGTATGTTTCAACAACAGGCCAGAGTATCACCAACTTAAATGGCTGAGAAAGAAAATGCAGCTTTGCAGTGAGTAGATGCACAGAAAGTGCCAGCAGAAAGATTGACTCCTCTGGGCATTGAAGGGAAGAAATGCCTCAGATTGCTGCAGACATCAGGCCCCTCTGTGGATTCTACTAGTAACAACTATTTTAATGATTCCTAACGAAGCTTACCTTCTAGGTGCCGCAAAGGTTTTTAATACAAGAGACTTTCTTAACTCCCCCCCATAGAATAAGGAGAAATAAGATGATGATGAGGTCGTTCTCCAACTGTAGATTGGAGCCAAGCTGTTATAGAGGTATTCTCCTTTGTACAATCAGTAAAACTGCCTTCTTTAATTGACTAAATGACATAGAACTGTTGAAAAGGATTATTCTCTATTCAAACCAAAATATAATCTAAAGTCTCCTTAAGCTATGCACTTAAAACAAAATATTAATACAAGGAGAGCTCTGACATCAACAATGGATTTATTCTACCAAGGAGATGTTGGCCAAGGATCAAGCCCCCACAAAAGGTAAAGGCTCCTTGCCTCCAAACTGGGATATCTGCAGGAAGAGAGGCGATAAGGCCCTGCTGTTGAAGACCTGATATAAACATGGGAAAGATGTATGGAGACCGTGCTTGCAAGTATACAGATGGTCTCTGGGATGCCAGAGAGTGTTACCAAAGACCACTAAACCAATAAAGCAAATATAGGTCTCCTTGAGTCAAGCAAGACTCCTCTGTCAGCACCAGCTACACCTCATCTGCCTGGAAATACTGTGCAGCAGTGGCAGCCATATGTCTGTATATCCCAAATCGAATTGGCTATTAGCTCTCTCCTTGGAGGAATAACCCACGGCTGATGACACAAGCTTACATCCTCTAATGGTTAGGAGATATCATACTTTTTTTTTTTAATGAAAGCAACAGAGCTGATGAGAGCACTCTGAAGCTCACATCAACAGATTCCATGTTTTCAGATTGACATTTCCTAGGGCTGTGATGCAGGCCAGGCCACCGAAACTACAATATAGGAGAACAATTATACACCTTCAGGAAATCTATAAATATTCTTGGAACCAAACATGAGCTACACATCCTGCCTGACAGAAGAGGTGAGCGGAATTCTACTCTGTCATGACGTGCAGCCTTATGCGATACAGACATGCTTCGCTCTCATTTTTAACTTCTATTTTTAGAAAACATGAAAAAGAAAATAGTTGATTTGCCTGCAAGGTGCACTGAGACCTGGAAATGCATCTGCTTCCCGCCTGCCCTGATGCCTGGGGCCTTTCTCTGGGGATCCTGCAGCACTTGCCCTGAATGAATGAAAGTTCTGCCTGCCTCATACTTGTGCAGTTTCTCCACACAAAAAAAAATGTGATCCTATGAAAAAAAAGCAAAAAGGAACAGCTAGAGAAACCAAACACAGGAGTGTGCATGGCTTTCCAGTAAGACTAGCTGGACCTCCTTTGGAATTTTTGAGATGTCAGATAGACCTGAAGAACAGAGGTGGGGTGAAGTGACCACATTGCTTCCCTGATTTTAACATGGGCACAAGCCACTTCTTAGTACTTGAGAACAGAAACCATCATTTAAAAATTCTGATGTATAATTATCAGTAACACTCTCTGGCATCTGACACTACTAATATTTCTCTATAGAAAAGTAATTTTATATTTTCTATAGTTCATGGCCATTATTAGAGGTACTGTGTGTACAGATTTTACATTACCTGGTTTTAGGTTTGCATGGGTCTTGTTCATGCTGTCACCATTGCTATAATTTCATAGCAGCAAGTTCCCAGAAGGCTGGAAAACAGTTCCTGGCTCTTCCAGTCTTTCTGCCCCATCTGCTGCAATGGTCCCTGAGCCCTGGGTGAAACCCAGTATAGAAGTGGAGAACGGAGTAATAATCCCAACCTTAGCTGGGGAACTATTGGCAGCTGATGACTGCTGAAAGAGAGTTGCTCATCTTTAAGGAAATGACTTGAGATAGCCTGACCAGGTCCCAGTGGCTGAACTGACACTGAGGTACACCTGGGGTCACATACTTGACAGAATGCATGAAATCTAGTGGGGGAATATGGCTGAGGCAGATAGAGGATGGGCTCTAAATATGACTAATATGTATTGTATGAAATGCACAAAATCAATTTGAAAATATATATTTTAAAAGGGAAAATTTTAATTTATCTTTTCAAATCACATTTATTCATGTTATATCTCTTTAGAATACCTTTTCCAAATCCCATGTGTGATTTAACCAATATGAATGATCTGCTATTTTTTTTTTATTTTTGGTCTTTTCAAGACAGGGTCTTCCTGTAGCCCCAGCTGTCCTGGAATTCACTCTGTAGACCAGGCTGGCCTTGAACTCACAAAGATCCACCTGCCTCTCCCTCCCAAGTGCTAGGATTAAAGGCGTGCATCACCAGGCCCAGCTGATCTGCTTTTTAATTAAAAACTATAATCCAAAATAGTGAAGAATTATGTGTAAAACAGATATAAGGAGAATATGTTTTTCTGATTCTAAAATACAAAGCACAGTACTCCTACAGTTGACTACAGACTCATGACTGTATGTCTTTTTTTTTGTCTTTTTGAGACAAGGTCTCCTTGTAGCCCCAGCTGTCCTGGAACTCACTCTGTAGACCAGGCTGGCTTTGAACTCACAAAGATCCACCTGCCTCTGCCTCCCAAGTGCTAGGCTAAAACCAAACATGAAGACCCAAGTAAGTTTCTTGCCCATTCATAAAACTAAAGTTTTACTAAACATAGCCAGACCATGCAGCAATGTAACTGAGGAGTATTCACCCTCCCCCTACACACATAGCCAACCACTAGGTGCAAAAATACTCTCATCCCAACAGAATATTTTTCCAGGATTAGCATGGAAATCAGTTATGGTGAGAATACTCCAAAGATTATACTACTCAGAGACTTCAGGGAGAACTTCTGGCTACGAAGAAATAGACCAAAGAAGACCATGATTCCTGTGCCAGCTGAGAGCACTCTGCAAAGATGGAACTCTTCTGTGTAGCCAATATATGAAATGATGGATACTAGCCATATGTGGTTCATGGGCTTAGAAATGTGGTTAGTGGCAGTACATAACTGAACTTCAATTTTTATTTAATTTTGATTAATTTAAAGGTAAATATCCACATATGGTTGGTGGTTATTATTTTAAGAGTAAAGTGTAAACTATTTCATTACTTGGGCCCAATTCTTCATTTGTCTGTCACACAATGCTTATGGTGCTGAACACCTGCACTGAGTGTTTTCATTTAATAGATGTCAGAAGCAGGTGTAGACTCTTCCTTTATATTTTCAGCACTGAGCCCTGATGAGTGGGACTACCTTGTGACATTATTTCATATGCCTAGGAACTAGAGGAACAAGTTCTGGCTTGTAGCATGGTGCATGACACTCAGAATATAAACAAATTCAGAACTTCCCTGCATATTTCTCTCAACAGTTCTCTTGCAAGACAGGAATTTGATTACTGAACAGTGGCTTCATCATTGAAAGCTATGATTCCTTGCATATTGAGACATGGTTTTCTCCTGAATAAAAATTTACAAGACAATTCAGTGTAAGATACAGTCGCTGCTTCTGGAGGTCAAGTGGATAAAGGTTCAAAACCTTTCTTTCCTCTCCAGATAGCCTGGTCGTCTCCCTTTTCAAGACCAGAGATCCTTTCTAGCAAAGCTGTGGTTTTCATGGATCTTGGTTCAAAAACTGGGGTCTATCTATCTATCTATCTATCTATTTATCTATCTATCTATATCTTGTTAAAATACAAAAGTTTCAAGTATCAAATAGGGATAATTAACTGTTATAAGACATGGATTTTTAAAAAATATTTTTGTTTATTATTTTTATTTTATGTATATAAATGTTTTGTCTGCATGTATATAAGCATGTATGTAAGTGCACTCATATTGTGTAATGCCTGCTGATGGCGGAATAGGAGGTCAGATCCCCTGGAACTGGGGTTACAGACAGTTGTTAGACACTATTTGGGTGCTGGGAATCAAACCCAGGCCCTCTGCAAGAGCACCCAGTGCTCTTAACTCCTGAGTCATTTCTCCAGCCCTCAAGACATTGATTCTTAATTGGTGAAGTAATCTATCCATTAAAAATGTTAAGAAACAAAAAAGAATTGAGAATGTAAATTTATCATTTAAGACAGTGAAAATTTCATTATTGTTCTTCAAACTAAAAGAAGTAATTCTTTCAGCTGGGCATGGTGGCGCATGCCTTTAATACTAGCACTTGGGAGGCAGAGGCAGGCAGGATATCTGTGAGTTCAAGGCCAGCCTGCTCTACAGAGTGAGGTCCAGGCCAGCTGGGACTAAAAGTAACTCTGTGTGTGTGTGTGTGTGTGTGTGTGTGTGTGTGTGTGTTATGTGTTTTCTTTGATTATTTCAAAGAAAGCAGAGCATAAATCAGGAAAAAAAATATAACTCTACCATACACTATAAGTAATATAGAGATGAAACTTTTCTCTCTTTTTTCTTTTTTTCTGTTTTTTTTTTTTTTTTTGGAAACAGGGTCTCCCTGTATCCCAAGCTGGCCTGGAACTCCCAGTAGACCAGTCTTCCCTTGATCTCACAGTGATCCAGCCACCCTCCCTCTACCTCTTGAATTCTGGGATCAAAGGTGTGCACCACCACCGTAAATGATATACTTTATTTTTAACCTTAGTTTTTGTTGATTTAAATTTAAATAGCCTGATGCAGCAGCTGTTCCCCC
This sequence comes from Rhizomys pruinosus, assembly GCA_009823505.1. Classification (NCBI taxonomy): domain Eukaryota; kingdom Metazoa; phylum Chordata; class Mammalia; order Rodentia; family Spalacidae; genus Rhizomys; species Rhizomys pruinosus. Next base: position 1,144,338 of record VZQC01000816.1, on the reverse strand, counting down.
CATGTACTCTAGAGTTCAGTTCTAGATGGCACCACATCTGGCTTAAAGTTCACTGTAATGTTACAACTCTTCAGAAAGAGCCAACACCAAGGATGGTTATGCAGAGCAAAGGAAGATATCCAAATCCTGGTACAGCCCTCACCTCTAAATAAAGCAGTTCTGAGAATCACCTCACCTCCAGATTCTCTAGCAGCCATTTACAATGCTTTATAATTAAAAATGGATTCCAGGGGCACTAAAAGCATCCTTAACTCCATGGCATCCACCATGTCATACACTTCAAAGACAATGACCTGGTCTTATTACCAAGAAATATTATTATTCCAAATATTGTAATAGTTTTCTAAAAAAAAAAAAAAAAAAAAAAAAAAAAAAAAAAAGAAAAAATCAACATGTATTCTTGTTGCATGTGGAATGCTATGGGATTACTGTTCCTTACTGTATCACTCAATCTTCACAATCTGAGGCCATGGGTAATCTCACAAGCCACAGTTAGCAAACAAGGGACCACCAGCACCTTACCCAGAGGTATGTTGTCTCATTCTCAGACTTGAAGCTGAGGATGTGTGGCATTATTCATCATTTTCATCCACTAAAATGCAGTTTCAGGTGTTTTTCCTCAGTCCCCTCTCCCGCAAACCTCCTCAGCTACGTCTTCTTCCTTTTCGGAAGGTGTTTGGATATTCATAAACATTTCCTAATCAAATTTAGACCTTATTCCCCTTCTTGCCTCCTCCCCACGAAGAGCTCATGCTTCTGCCGAGTCATGTCTTCTTTTTTATTGGAATTCATATTTTTCCCTTTAATTTATGATTACTGTAAAGTATGCATACATCACTCCCCCCCCAGATACCAAAATTACCAAAGTCTGAAAAAATACGTGGTAGGTTAATTCTAGGATCTCCATTAAGGTATTCACATTATTAATGGTACACTTGCTTTCAGGTTAAAGCATATAAAGTTATTATATATATATATATATGCCTTACTACTAGGTATTTGATGCTAGCATTCACAGATGAGGGATACCATTTGTCATTTCTTTTTCTGGGACTATGTTACTTCACTTAGGCTAATGTCTTATAGTTCCATCCATTTACCTGCAAAGTTCATGATGTCATCTTTCTTTACTGCTGCATAGAACTCCATTGTGTAGATGTACCATATTTTCTCTATCCACTCATTGGTTGAGGGGCATTTGGGTTGGTTCCAGTTCTTCACTATTGTGAAGAAAGCTACAATAAACATAGATGTGCATGTATCTTTGCAGTAGGATGTGTCTTGTGGGTAAATACCCAGGAGTGGTATGACTGAGTCAGGTGGTAGGCTCATTTTGGTCTTCTAAGGGAGTTGTCCACACTGCTTTCCATAGTAAGATGATGATTTGGTTTTTGTCTTTCAGTCCATTTATGTGTTTTTATGCTTTTATTGATGTTTTGTGTATTTCAAACATCATTTCTCAGCTCAGTTTAGACATAGTCCCCTTTCCCTTCCCCCAACTCCACCCCAGACCATGCCCTCTGCCATAACTATCCTGAATCTTTCTCTCAGTCTTTTGTTATGTTTAGGAATTCACTTTTTCCTCCTTTAATTTTATATTACTCTGAAATATGCATATGTACTTTCCACTCATATACAGTAATTACAGAGTCTGAGAGTGAGTGGTGAATTGATTCTAGAGCCTGTTAAGAGATTTACATTATAACAACATAGTTGCTTCCAGATAAACAGAAATATAACAATAATGTTGTTCAGCTTGCCTTTCATCTGGGTATTTGGTGTTATGTGTTTTATGATATTTATTGGTTTACATATGTTGAACCATCCCTGCATCTCTGGTATGAATCCAACTTGGTCATGATGTGGGTCTGTATGTGGTTTGAAAGTGTTTTGTTGACAATTTTTGCATCTATGTTCATGAATGAGATGGGTCTATAGTTTTCTTTTTTGGTTGTATCTTTGCCTGGTTTTGGTATTAGAGTGATGCTGCTTCATAGAAGGAATTTGGGAGATTTCCATCTGCTTGGATACTTCTGAACAGTTTTAGTAACAAACTTTATAAACACAATTCTACAGGACCTCAAGGCACAGATTGATCCCAGCACGCTAATAGTGGGGGATTTCAATACCCTACTGAGCCCATTAGATAGGTCAACTGGACAAAGAATAAACAGAGTGACATCTGAACTGAACAATACAATACATCAGATGGACCTCACAGATATCCACAAAGTATTCCACCCAAACACCAGAGAATATACTTTCTACTCAGCACCCCATTGTACATTCTCCAAAATCTACTACATACTGGAACACAGATAAAACCTCTACAAATACAAAAGCATTGAAATAATTTCATGCATTCTAGCAGACCACAGTGCAATAAAGCTCAATATCAACACCAGTATAAGCCCAACTATCTACAAGAACACATGGACACTAAACAACACACTCCTGAATAATAAATGGGTCAAGGAAGAAATAAAGAAATAAAAACATTCCTGGAACTAAATGAAAAAGACAATACAAGACAGTAAAACCTATGGGATACTTTAAAAGCATTCCTAAGAGGGAATTTTATACCCCTCAGTGCCTACATTAAAGAAGCAGAAAGAGGGCAAATGAAGGAACTAACACTGCAGCTAAAAACATTTGAGAGACAACAACAAATGTACCCTAAACCCAACAGACAAAAAGAAATCACAAAAATCAGAGCAGGAATCAACAAAATAGAAACAAAGAAAACAATACAAAGAATCAATGAATCCAAAAGCTGGTTCTTTGAAAGAATAAACAAGTTAGATAGAACTGTGGTCCAGTTAACCAAAAGAAAGAAAGAACAATTCCAAATCAATAGTATTCATGATGAAAAAGGAAACATCACAACAGAGAAAAGATCCAATCATACAAGAATACTTCAAAAGCCTATACTGTACTAAATTTGAAAACCTAAGAGAATGTTTACCCCTGGCTGACCTTCTAGCCACACATGCAGTTCCTCTCTATGGTCCTAGCATTGGGCAGTGCCTGCCAAGGTGCGCCATCAGCTGATGACCTGCATGGCACAGACCAACCTGGACGGCCGGGCACGGAGAGTCTAGAGAAATGGATGAATATTTGAAATCCTGGAATTCACCAAAGCTTAACCAAGATGAATTTGACAGCTTAAATAGACCCATAATATATGAGGAAATTGAAAATGTAATAGTAAACCTCTCAATTAAAAAAAGCCCAGGCCCAGATGGTTTCACAGCAGAATTCTATAAAACATTTAAAGCTATCTTTCCTTTATCTATACCCCCATAAACCACCCACCAGATTTCATGCATTCTTTCATATTTGTTAAGGCCTGTAGAGTTAAGTTTTAAACATGTATCCAAATGTGTATTTGAGCCAGGAGTATCCCATTCAGTTTCAGATTTCCAAAGGAATAAGGACAATGTCATAGAAAAGATGTCAGTAACAGTGAATGTCTTTGTGTACAATTCATGAATCTGCTGGAAAACATGGAACTCTTCAGTTTGCATTTCATCCTTGCACAGGGACCAGACTAATCTTCCTGTATTGTTCCACTTTTAGGATATGCACTGCAGAAGCGAGAGCACTAGCTAGCTTTCTTAACAATGGCACACCTCCACTTCATAAGGGTCCTTTCCTGCAACCTGCCTAGCTTCCTTTTCTCTATATCATCTGATACTATCAACATTTTATATATTTTTTACTTTAGATAATTTTCTTCATTTCCAGGAAGACGATGGACTTTATGAGTGGGGATATCTCTATTGTTATGGTTATCTGTATATGTAATTCTATCAAATGAACATGTGAATGGAGGGTAGGTGAGTGCTACAGCTCATATTTTCCTTGACTATGCAAGATAGTAGGCTTTTTGACAGTAGTGTTACATATTCCTGACTTTTGAATTATAGCTATTTTACTCTGAGCAATGAGTTCAAGGGAACATAAAGCTCTGTTACAGGTCCCTTCTTGTGTCGAGAAGAATCTTTTCATTCCAGATACAGTTTCAATCTCCTGGCTTATGTTCCAGAAACTGAATCTTGGGACATTTTGACTGACTAGAAATATCTGGAAGTATATGTGCTCATCCCTGGCACATTTAGTAGGAGCACTGTCATGTCCCAGAAGTGAAAGCTTTTGACGACAAGTTTTGAGTCTGTTCATCTTAAATAACTGTTTTCACTTTATCTATTAGTGTCTGCTCTCTATGTAATAAAAGACCAGCCTTTGTATTCTCACTGAAAACACAGTTCCTGGTTCTGTTTCTCTCATATTGCACAGATTTATTTCTGCTTTTCTTTTTCTTGTAAACACTTTCCTTTTTTCTGAATCAAGTTGTAAAATGTTTACTGTTCACCCAACACTTAAACTTATTAATAAAATATGTGCATAAATTAGGTTTTGTTCTTTAGTATAGTTCAGATTCTCTTTAGTAACAGACGGTCTCAGATTTTCCTAATAATCAATAATAAAAAAAAAAAAAAAAGCCAGGTGTGGTGGCGACGCCTTTAATCCTAGAGATTGGGAGCAGAGGCAAGGTGGATCTTTGTGAGTTCAAGACACCAGCCTGGTCAAATAACGAGTTTCAGGGATCAGCTGGAGCTACAGGGAGACCCTGTCTTAAAAAAGGACCAAAAAAAAAAAAAAAAAAAAAAAAAAAGCAGTTACTTTTCCAGATCCTATATGTGTCTGTCACCAGCATCTTGTTCAAATGCTTTCCTACCTAAAGGAGTTCTAGTTCAGGTTTTAGGAAACCTATGGGCTAAACAATCTTCCTTGATATCTTTGTATTTTTCAAATATAGGCCAGATGTTATGTTAGGTCCTAAGAAGATCAGTAAGTAAAATCAACATAGTTATTGCCCTTTCCTTCCAGACACTAAGCATTTATTGTGTGTCAATTATCTATGAAAACTTACACTAAGTGCTGCTGAAAGATGGTTAGACATAAACCCAGCAGCCAGGAAACCCCAATTTTATGCTTTCTGGTCCTAATCGTAGCCTGGCTATGTAGACATATGTGTGAATATCTGAGTATATCTTTGGCTTCTCAAGTGTCCCAGTGATCAAGCTGAGGGTAGCAATTATACTATATCTTTCTCCTGAGTAGGCTCCTCCTCTAAATGCTTGATCTTACCACATGGCATCTCAAGTCTTTGAGACTTTCAGGCCAAATATGTGGGTCATTTTTGATACCAAACTTTCTCCAGTTAGAGCTCATTCAATCTACTAAAACATGCATATTGTCAGTTCCCTCTCCAAAATAGATTCAGAATCTTGTCTTTGTGGAAAAATCCATGTCTACTATCTTATTAAAGGTATCACCTTTTATTTGGTGACAGTGTAATCTTTGTCTCTTTTATTCTACTTCTTATGCCTCAGTATCTGCAAAGTGGTGGTTTTCTTGTTTTGCATTTTACAAATGGTCTTTATTTTCTGATTATTTTTATATTCATGAAAAACGTCTAAAAATACATGGTTCTCATGTGTGTCTTTTCCTCATAAGCGCAGCCTCTCCATGACAACTCCCCCCACGTCTGCTATGATCTTTTGCATATCACTGTCACCTCAGGCCAAGGCTGCATGTAAGATTCTCTGAGCTTGCTCATTTCTCTGGATTTTGGAAGAAGTATATGGACATATATCACCATCACAGTGTGATATAGAAGCAGTTGGCAGTGTGTGAGTTGAGTCTCTATCATACTCATTGCTTTCAGTGGCTTGCCAACTCACCCAGAACAGAATTGCTGGTTCTTCAATGGACTGGAGGATTCCTTGCTGGGGTTCTTCATTTCATTTGATATGGTAGGTCTTTTCTTTACTGGGATGCCTGGCTTCGCTCCAGATACTTGTGTTCCTGGCTCTCTTTCAAAGCACTGGAAAACTTTACCCTGGACTTTCCTTTAGCCCACAGTGGTCCTTGCCCAGGCTTGTGCTCAGCTTGTGTCTCAAATGACATTGGAGCAGGGGAACACAGGGCAGTGTGACTTGGCTCCTCACTCTTAACCCTGACACCCACTCTCTGCACCTCTGAACCTACCTTCTTCAAATCATGTCAGCGCTTCACCTCTGTGTCTACTGTCTTTATATGACCATCATCCATGAAAAAGTTCCTGTGCTTTTATCTTTGTTTCACCTAAAATCATAAATACAACAATATATGTGTTGTTGGAATGATAAAATAAGTGAATACAGCTAAGCATTTCAAATTATGTAAAATGCTTGTTAAATGTTAGCTGTTATTATTTTTGTCATTTTGAAATAGCAAAAGAGCTCATGGTCCTTTCCTATGGATCTTTATCTTCTCTTTTTTGTTAAAGGATTTTTATTTATTATTTTAATGTGTGTGTGCATCGTTTGCATGTATGTAAATGAACCCATGTTGTATAATGCCCATAGATGGTAGAAGAGGTTTTCAGATTCCCTGGAACTGGAGTTACAAATGCCTGTTAGTCACTGCATGAGTGCTGGGAACTGAACTGGGGTCCTCTCCAAGAGCAACCAGTGCTCTTAACCACTGAGCCATCTCTTCATCTCCTATTTCCTCTTTTAAGCTCTGTATCTTTGGACTCCTTTGAACCAGCATCCAAACTCAATGAATCTCTCTGCTGCTCTGTGTAATCACAGGCCACTTGGCCCATCAGACTTAGCAAATGACATGTTAAAACTTATTGATAAAGTGATTTAAATGAAAATCACCATTCAGCATCCAACTGGGGGATTGAACAAGGTTTAAAATGCTCCCATAATAATATTCCAACAGCCATCATGATAGTTTCCACTTTACCTTGATACACTATATCATACTAGGTACTTGATATTTAATTTTTTAAGTGTGGAAGCTGGAAAGCCATGTGGAAAATGGCCTCGTCATCACCATTTCATACCATATACTCACTAAGAGGTGGACTGGATGCTATCCCAGAATGATCGGCTTTCAAAGCTCTGCTCCTTTAGCCATGAAAGACTAATTATGGATTGTGGAGCTCCACAAGCATGGAAAACCCTAAAGATTAGTACTAAGTCCACAGCAAGGAACCCTGGGGAACCTGAGAAACTCTCATAAAAAGATGACTGACGCAAGTGAACAGGTGATAATGACCTGTGGATAAGACCACCTCCCAGTACAGGTTACTAGCAGGCACCTTGCAAAGTTTAGACTAACTTACCTTTCAGCCTCAGCACTTCCCTGGATAAGTAAAAAAACATCTGATAAGGCAGTGGGCATACAGCATATGCTTATCAAGCAAAAGGTCTTAGGTTGGATTTATAGTACCAAAATAATAAAAAATACCCATTACATAATTGCATTCAGCTGTTTTGTTCACTGAAGTTTCTGAGGTTGGGCTGTGTATATGTAAAATTCAGTTTTTCTTTCTCAAGTTTGTCTTGAATTTGGTGCTCTTGTTGTTTTGTTTGGTGATTTTCTAGCTATAACATGTTCGTTGAGGGATTTTGGTTTTCTCAGTTAAATTAGTATTTGGAGAAGTGGTAGTGAGGTAATTCTTTTCCTAAAACAATAATTCAATGTATTTCCCAATGTTTAGTTTCATTTTGAAAAAACGTGTACTTTCAAATTCAGATTTCTTCACACTTATACTAAGAAACTGTCAATTTACAGTTCTTTTCCTGATTTTAATTGCTCATTTAAATATTTAGGACCCATTCTTTAATGAAAAGTGTCCTTCCCTAATGTGTGACAAAAGCCAAGACTATAGTTTAAGACCTTTTGAATGATATACATTATTCTAGATATCTTTCCTTTGTTATGATATAAATACATATGAAAAGCAACTTTGAAAGGAAAGGGTTTATTGCAGCTTACACTGCCAAGTGACAATCCATCACTCAGGGAAGTCAGGGCAAGGGTCAATTACCCCCATGAGAAAAAATAAACAAAATAAAAAAAAAAAAAATATTATATATATATATATATATATATATTCTATATAATATCTCCCAGGCTAGCTTCCAAGGTCATGATCCTCTCCTCTGCTCTCTTCAAGCATATCTTACCAGAGCTTACCACATATAATGGTGATTAAAATTGATTGAGATATTCTGAGTTAAATACACAAAATTCAATTAAAAATTTACAAATAAATCAATAAATAGAAATAAAACGTGGCAAGTAAAATTCCTAGAAACAGGAGAAAAACTTAAAAATGGACATGGGTAAGTTAAACGTGACTCCATGAGACACTGGACAACAGCCGTCTGGTCTTCTCTGGGAGATTTCTTTTGCCCACGACCTCCTCCTTCATTCCAAGGTTAAATCTCTTGCCTGTTAACTCTGACAGTGACATGCTTCCAACCAATTGTTTCTGCTCTTTGGCAATGTGGTGTTTGAAACAGTGCAGTGTCTCCTGTTCCTGATGGGACTGCTTCACTCATGAACTCATCAGCAGTGGTTGTCTTCTGGAGACCTGCACAAGATTAATCCAGTCAGCTTCCAGAATGGAAAGGTAAGGGGATCAGGAGCCCCACCCCTAAGTGAGGAGCTGAGAACATGTGATGGCTTTACAGGTAGGAGAGTCAGTTTTCTTTAAAGGTAGATTGAACACACTTCGGTGACTCACCACACACCCAGAAGTATATGGCCAGCATACCTTTCCTAGGAAACTGCTTTCTTACTGTTATTTAACTTTTTCCATAAGTGAAACATCATTTCACAATCAAATCTAGAGTTTCTTCCCTTTCCATGCCCTCCACCCCACCCAGGTACCTGCATTCTGCCATACATGTCCTGCATCTTTTTCTGAGTATTTCCAGAGAATTTTTGTCAGTTCTTTTGTTGTTGTTCTCTCCAACTTGTATTGCTACAGTATATATACATAGTTATATATATATATATATATATATATATATATATATAATTACATAAATATATACATACATACATACATACATACATACATACATACACATATCACTTGAATTAGAGGATTTCTTTTTCCTAAAAGATGTCATGTTTTCCTTAAGGAAGTGCTCGAAGGTTCCTCCTTGGCAAGCCCAAACAACCATCAATCCTGCACTTTTGCTCCACATTGGGGTCTTTCTCTCCCGTGCTCCCCCAAATGAAGTTCAGTAAGCATGCACCCTGTCTTGATACCCCTGTACTGGCCTCCATGATACTGCTTTTTGTGGAGACAGGGTCTCCTTGTAGTCCCAGGTGGCCTGAAACTTGATATGTAGACCAGGCTGGCCTCAATCTCACAGAGATCTACTTACCTCTGCCTCCTGAGTAGTGGGATTAAAGGCAGGAGCCACTTTACCCAGCCCATATGAAAGACAAATTTAATTTTTTTTTATTTTTTTTTATTATTTTTGTATGTGTATGAATGTATTGTCTGCATGCAGGTCTGTGCACCCGTGTCGTGCAATGCCGCGGAGGTCAGAAGAGGGTCTCGGATTCCCCTGGAATTGGAGTTAGTTACAGACGGTTCTTAGCCGCCATGTGGGTGCTGGGGATCGAACCCGGGTCCTCTGCAAGAGTGTCGGTGCTCCCAACCGCTAGGCCATCTCTCCAGCCCGAAAGACAATTTTTTAAAAATATGACATCAAGTTCAGGGATATATGAAATGGGGATGGATTTGGGGAGAATTAAGAGCAGTAGTTGGGAGATTATGCATACATATATCCCAACACATATATGCAAAATGTATTGTGAATACAAAATATATTGTATTAAATTGCCAAAAATGAAAATATTCTTAAAATAAAATGTTATTTTTTTAAAGAAAAAAAGACCTCAAGGCAGGAGCTTGGGCTTGGAGGTGCTGATCAGGGACCACGGAAGCACAGTGAGTACTGCCCTGCTCTCTCTCCAGACCCTCCTGTCCAGGGACAGCACCGCCCACAGTGGGATGGGCCCTGCTACAGCAATTAGCAACCAAGAAAATACTTCCCAGACATGTGTATGGGCCATTCTGATGGAGGAAGTCCCTCACTCACCTTCCTTCATTTCAAGTGTCTAGCTTTATGTCATGGTGACAAAAGCTCACCTGCACAGCTCCATACCATATTTTAATCTTATTAAAATAAGGGATAACCACTGGCTTTTTAAAGATTTATTGAAAGAGAAAACTAGATTAAATGCTTTACTGAAGGAGCAAATAGAAAGATGATTAATGTTCTCCCAATCTCTTGTTATATTTAGAAGAAAGTTATGGAAGTATTTTTTGCCAGTTGTGTAAAAAAGCATATTTTAAAAATCTTGAGTTTGAACAGTCTGTCCTCAAACATCATTTGCTTCTGTAGTTCTTACAAATATATGAAGCACATTTTATTTTAAGGAAGAACCTGGGTTCTAGAAAATTAGAGGAGATTGGCTAAATCACAGGCATATTAATGGCAACCGTATGCAAAAGTTGTTCTTTCCACTTGCACCATAGGTCTCTATGGGCTAATCCAATTGTTTTTCCTCCACTGAGCATAGAAAATAATTCAGAACACATGAATTTAAAAAATGACCAAAAAATGACCAAGGGGGTGGCCATTGTAGCACACACCTGTAATCCCAGTAAGATAGAGGCCAGCCTGGTCTACATAGTAAGTTTCAGGCTGACTTGTCCTATTGGGTGACCCTGTCTCAAAACAAACAAACAAAACTGTCAAATGTTGTGTGTATAGAGTACAGTGATATTCAATCAGAGTATTTTCTAATTCTCTGTATGTGTCATCATGATTTGATAGATAACTCTAAATTTGTCAATGTCTAGACAGCAAGAGTGTTTCAGCTAACATTAGCAAACACATTTTGCTTACCTAGCACTCTCTTATGGAGACTTTCAATAAAATAAAAACATTAAACATACACAAAAGTATATTGATTAGCATATAATTTAAACCCAACTTTCCTTGTTAAGTCTGGGAAGATGGGGCACTAGCTCCTGCAGAGCGAAGGTCTCCAAGCTTCAGGAGGACACTGTTCTACTCACCCAATCCACCCTCACTCACCAAGCACCATTGACAAGCATCAGGTGAGCTAGTCACTCCTGGCCTGAGGGGCTGGCTGGCCCTGGAAGGTGATGAGTATGCATCAGTGATATTGCTTTGGGCACTTGCTGTTTTCTTGGTCTACCTTCCCACGTCATTCTTCTGTTCTTAAATACCTGCCTGGTAGTCCATTGCCAGTATACATCATGGCTCATAGAGTGATAGTATGTTTTAGAATTTTATTATTAAAATGTTTTATTTTAATATTTTATTTATTGCTTTTTATTTTATGTGTACAAGTGTATTGGCTGCATCATGTAAGTGCACTCATATCATCCAATGCCCCTGAAGGTCAGAAGAGGTCATTAGATTCCCCTAGAACTGGAGTTACAGATGATTGTTAGCTGCCATTTGGGTGCTGAGAATCAAACACAGGTCCTCTGCAAGAACAACAGTGCTCTTAAGCACTGAGCCATCTTTCTAGGCCTGAAATGTTTTAATACTATCCTTGTACATATATATTTGCCATTGTGTTTATGTTTCATCAAGATGAATTTCTGAGGTGGGGTTGAACAAGGAAAAGGCATGCATGTTTTACAGTTTTATAAGTTGTCTATGGGCCTTGTTAGATATGTCCTGATTATATTACATATAAAAGTATGTCAGAAGCTTACTGTTCAGAGCCTGTAAGTAAGCCAGTTGATATGATTTCAAAAATCACTTTAGAAAATATTTGCATTTTATAACAGTGAATAAAAACAATGTATTATAATCTTTATTTCTAAATTGATTAAAAAGCTACTATGTCCAGACTGAAACTCAAAGTTTCATAGTAGACTAAATTATAATTATTCTTAATTCTAATGCAAGTCAGTAATAAAGAAGCCATTGAAAGTGGGGCTCCACTTTGCTTAAAGCATGCTTGGTAAATATAATGAGATGCCTTTAAAAACTGAAGCAGTGTCATAGAGAATTACACAAAATAAGACTTTAATTGTTCCTAGATTTGACCTATTGTTCAGATATAGTTAAAAAAATAATCCCTCTAAAAGGGAAATACAGCAAATACCATTTAGGAAATACAGAGATAAAAAATATAATTATGAGATATTGTATTATTTCTACTAAATTGCTGGTGGAAATCTGAAGAGGAAATTAAGGCTTTTTAAAAAACCCATCAAAATATTCACTATACAAAGAACAAATCTTGGTTAAACCTAACCTTAAGTGAAGACTGTGGGAACCACTTGGACATCCCTCTCCTAAGGAAACAATAATGTCTGAGTATGGGATGTTTACAAATGTGTTTATACAATTGAATGAATGAAAGATCTAATATTTTTGTATCAACAAAAATCACATCTGTTCTTATACCTATTTACCTCTTAACAATTCGGTTTGAACAACTGCATTAAATCTGACTTTCATTAAAATGTTAACAGAGATTCCTTTGTTTGCAAAGAATAGATTGATCACACCAATGTAAAAACCCTCAGAAAAGTTTTTCTTTTTATTGTGGCCCAGGAGATAAAGGTACTTACCAACAACCTGATTTACATTCTCAGAATCTCTATGGTAGAAGGAGAGAAATGGCTTCCTCAAGTTGTCTTCTGGTCTGGATATGTACACAGTAGTGTGCACACAGGTAAAGACACACACAAGAAAGATAACTATATATATATATCCTATATATTATACTATATATATATATATCTATATTGCATATTATATAAAGATACTTTCATGGCAAGTCTTTAGCGATAGAATCAGAATGATCTTCTACACCTAAATGGAATCATCTTTTGCATAGCACTCAGATCACTAAATTTCTGAATAAACCTCGTTTAGCTTTCAGTTTTGATTTTTCTATGAGAATTTAGTAATAGCAAATGCTTCTCAGAGTCTTTGCTACAGATATAATGGAAAACTCAATATATTACTTAGTTCTATTTTTGATGTGCTAAGAGATTTCGTAACATTCATTTCCTTTCACAAATTCTGCAAAATTAACAAGATTTTAATAAATAAGAAAATGAATATACAAGTTTACAACTGAAAGTAGTGTTACATTTACCAAGTGGGCTACAGACCTCATGTTGATTAAAGAGTTAACTTTAAGATTTCTAAATACATTAAACCAATAGAATTATTAGTTCATTCATCAAACAGTTGCCATTTAACTCTGAGCAATGCTTTGCAGAATATACAAGAATAGGTATTAGGGAGAATGTGCTTCTTTAAAATCTGTGTGAGGTAACCCAACTGAACACAACAAGCAAATGTACAGAGAGGGGTTATTAACACCAAGCACCCGTAATGCTTAGGCAAGAGGCGAGTGAATTCAAGACCAGTCTGGACGACTAGTAAATACTGGCCCACCTAGACTCTATTTCAAATAAAAATAGGCAAATAAGTCAATCAATCACATTAAAATGTATTCTATCTTATTCATCTAAACTCACATATAAAGCTGTAGGAACTAGCTTTAGACTGAGGAGGAGGGCACAGTGAAGCAGGAACTGAAATCCCTGAAACAAAGCTCCCCTGCATGCACCATAATTATTCCAAACTGAGACTGAAAGAGCTTAAGATGCAACTAACAAGAATGAACCAGAATCACATGGTGATAAAAGTCCACACATGAGATGCTGGGCAAGATGTAGAGAGTGAGTAAAGCAGACTGTCTCACACAGCATTTTAGCAAATAGCTGATGAAAACTGTGAGCCAGCTCCCCATGATTATTCTATGGATGGATGAAATAGTGAAGAAAACATTCAAGGAAAGGAGTTTCCTCAATATATTTGGAGACCAATTCTAGATCAGAGGTCAGCGAAGAGTAACCACAAGACAATTGCATATGTGGCCTGGTTCTGTAATAAAGCTTTGTTGGAAAGGAATAATACAATCACTCTCTTTTAACTATGTCTTCCCATACATTTTAAATCCTTTACTATTTGGTCTTTACCTATATCCCCTTCCCCCAGCTTGCTCCAGCAGGGTCCCTGGCAACTTTCTCTGGCAAGCATTGATGATAGTTTTTAAGAGAAAGAATGCGAGATGAAAGAAGTCAAGCTAAGAAACGCTGACAGAAACTTCCATGTCTGAGCGCCTTCATTGCACCATGGAGTCCCCCAGCTGAGGTTCTGTTTGCTGGGCATACTAGGGTAAGGACTATAGTTGATGTTTCCTACTGAGGATTCTTAATACTCAAAACATAATCTTTTTTGGAGTGAATAGTAGGTATTTATTTGAAATGAAAAAAAAAATACTTAAGTACCTGGACTATTACATTTAACCATGTATTGTAATTGTGTTACTCTACCTTTTTGCATCAGAGACAAATATACAATGAACATTCAGTATCACAGATTGCACACTAGATAGGAATTCTTCAGGCCTTTTACATAACCACCAAAGAAACAGATATTATGTTCCGCAATATAGTACAAAAGTCACAGTCAATCCAGTCGTAGCCGGAATCTTCAATTTACTTCTGTTGCTGTACAAATAATTGGCCATTACTAGGGTTTACAAGTTACTAACAGGACAAAAATATACATTGCACTGACACAAAAACTCAGCTGTGTTAATGGTCATGCAACAAGTAACCAAACTTGCTGACATTAAAAATACTTCCTAAAAAAGTTTTAACAGCATAAATATTTTATACACAGTTCATTTCCCAAAACAAAATGTATTTAAATGATAACATCATGAACTTTGCAGGTAAATGGATGGAACTCAAAACCATTATGCTAAGTGAAGTAACACAGTCCCAAATGTAACAAATGGTGAATGGTTTCTCTTATTTGTGGATGCCAGTCGATTCCAATCAGAAATCAAACGCTTGAAAAATCTCATCTCCGGTGCGTGTCTGTCAGAACTGTTACTATAATTTACAGTATGAGAGGGGATCAGAAGATAGGCCTCAGAATTATTGAAGGCTGAGCCAGCTGATGGAGACCATGGTTTGGGGAGATCTTCCTGGTCACCTAGCAGTTCAGAAGGCATGAAGCACTCGCTGCTTACACATTTCTTCACACCTTGTGTTTGAAGTGTTGAATTCAAAGGGATCATTGGATCACAGGTTCAGAGGGCAGTGACTGGAAGGTACTATTTAGGTGAACAGCACCAGAACATTGCAGGATGTTTTTTCAGGAGCGTGTTAAGTACCTGAGTCTCCCTGTATTCCTTAACTGTCCTTCACTGCATCTCACTTTTATAGCTTATTTGGTAAAACAAACAAAATCAAAAACAAAAAAGCATGGCTTCTAGAAAATGGTTGTAAATCTGACTTCTTTACAAGTAATTCTGAATATTGCAAATAGGTACAAAATCCTTTTATTTTTCTAAACATAATCTTATTCTGAGATAACCTACAAGCAAAGAGCAAGATTCACTTGGTTAAACCCATTATTTCCCAACCATAGGAGCGCTTGTTCTTCTGCAAAACATTCTGCAATGCCACAGTCACCACTGCATGTAGAACACGCTAATGAAGGGAGGACAGCCATGAGTTGTGTGGGCTGGGGCTAAAGGTACACATATATAGATAAATATATATATATATATATATATATATATATTTATTACCTGCCCAACCTGAAGATCAAGATTAATAACGTAGTATATTACAATCCACAAACAAACTTGGTAGTTAAAGCTTTGAACATCCAGAAAGCCTACAGACACTTAGCATCAGAATTAACTGGGACAATTGTTAAAGGTGCTAATTTTAGGACCACATCACAATTTAAAATACAGAGTATTTGGGGCCATGATTATATCAAGATTATAACAAGTCACCAATAATTCAAATATCATTTATTACTAAAGAGCTAAGAGCATGGGTAGATTAGGCTAAGGACACTCATTCATGGTATTTCTAACTACTCTGAGTTTTCCTAAAGTTGGACATCTTCAAACACTATGATTATCTCTCTTGGGATCACTTTAGTGAATCTGTGCAGACTGATTAATGAGACTCTGAAAAAATCATCTAACAAACATTTATACCAGTCAGAGTTATTTCTCTACCAAATTTCATGAAAATCTGCCAAAAAGATTCAGTCATTTTCTGCCTTTCCATATATTCTTTCAAAGCTGTTCTTGTCTTCTAAATAAAAATGCAATAGTAGTTTCTGTGTCATCATTTATAAACAAAATATATTTTAATACCATAATGTTCTCTCATTTTATAGTTATTAATCCTTGCCCATTTGTACATAAGAAGGTAGATGCATTTTTGTTTGATTATACACTGTGGGATATAATAGAAATACTTAAAACTGTAGAAATACAAGCACACAAACAGCATGTGTCATTTCCTCCATAGCTAAGGTCATGAAGATGATGACATTCAGATCAGGTTAATGAGTGGGTTTATTCAAGGCTATATGACAAACAACAGCATCTTCACATTGGGGCCAACCCAATCCTCCATCTCTGTTTTGATTGCATGCAATACTGCCAGCAGTTTTCAGGACAAGGTCCTACTGTGAAACAATGGGCTAAAAAGGACACAGAGAAAACATCACTGACCTTGCTTGGTGCTCCTAGCCTGAGTTTTACTGCAGTCAGAAGCATAATAATTTGTGCACCTAGAAGACTAAGGTTAATAAGAAAGAAGTTTCTACAAATGTATTGTGAAAACGTGTATCCTTCCAGTCCTCATGGGGTCTGTATGTCAACCTTAAATTAGAAGGCTTAGCTGGGCGTGGTGGCGCACGCCTTTAATCCTAGCACTTGGGAGGCAGAGGCAGGTGGATCTTTGTGAGTTCAAGGCCGGCCTGGTCTACAGAGCGAGTTCCAGGACAGCTGGGGCTACAGAGAGACCCTGTCTCGAAAAGACAAAAAAAAAATTAAAAGTAGAAGGCTTAATGTGATTCTATGAAGGTAGACATGCGTATGCATAGCAGGCAAAGATGCTGACTGGTGATGACTGGTGATGCAGGATGGCTTTGGGAGAAGGTGGAGGGCAGGACTGAAGAGATGGAATTGTCTATGTTTCCCAGGTCAGTTCCAGTAGTGCTGGTGAAACCTCTGACTAAAGTCTAGACTTGTTCAAGAATAAGAATGAGTAGAAACCCAGAATACCATGATTTAAACTAAATTCTTGGTTAAAGGCTTGGGAGAAGTTTTGTATTCATGCAAATAAATAAATAGGCAAAGATTCTTTCCAGGAAGATTTAAGCTGTCAAAAATGCACCAGGGAAGCCTGGGTACCTGTGATGTGACGAAAGGAGTTCACCTGCCACCCTTGGCGGAGAGGAAAGCAGCAGCCCAGTTTCTCAGCTTCTCAGTTTTCTCTCTCTCTCTCTCTCTCTCTCTCTCTCTCTCTCTCTCTCTCTCTCTCCCCTTCCTGTGTACAAATGAAACCAGAATCAGTCCTGCTAGCACAGCACCCCATGCTTTCCCCACCATTATGGAGTCTATCCTTCTGGAACCATGACAAAAGAAACCGTTTCTTGACCGGGGGCATGGTGGTCAGTCAGCCTGGTCTGTTTAGTGAACTCCAAGCCAGCTGGGGCTACAGGGAGAGCCTGTCTTAAAAAAAATATATCTTCCTTGAGTTGCTTTGGTTGTGATATTTTCTTCCAGCAATAGAGAAGGAGGAAACAGAGGCAGTTTTGATGGTAAACTTTAGGTTGAATGTATGACAATACAAAGCAAAACCAGAGAACATCTATTTAATACTTAAACGAGTCCATCAGGAAATGAAAACTTCATCAGATTTGCAATTTCATAAGGATAGAAAACTATCCTGCAGCCATAAGTAGGCGTGCAGTAATTACTTTGATAAGATAAGATAATTATTACTGTGAACTTTCTCATAGGAGCAAGAAATTAACTATGTTCTGCATATCGTCTGTGCTAAATTCAGCATAGGTAGCCTGAAGGAGAGGAGCTGTGCCCCCACCAATAAAGCAACAGGAAGAGCTGTAGGTTTTTTATTAGGCAGAGAGAGAGAGACAGAGAGAGACAGAGAGACAGATAGGCATAGCATATACTTATGCTGC
Source organism: Rhizomys pruinosus (assembly GCA_009823505.1). NCBI lineage: Eukaryota > Metazoa > Chordata > Mammalia > Rodentia > Spalacidae > Rhizomys > Rhizomys pruinosus. The sequence goes on along the minus strand of VZQC01000816.1, from coordinate 1,126,363 downwards.
ATACGGATTATGTATTAAATATGTAGATGTATGTGGTTTATTTAATGATGTAACATACATATATACTGCATGTTACAGCCTCCATAGCTGGTAAATATAGAATGGTTTGCTCATCATTGTATTGTATTTTCTTGTGTGTATTTTAGTTTTTGAAGTAGTATCATATATGTCAGTCTGGCCTCAAATTCCATATGTAAATAAAGGTGGCCTTTGAATTCTGATTCCCCTGTCTTTGCTCCCCTGAGTTCTGGAATTACAGGCATGAGATGAGTCACCATGCCTGATTTTATGCAATACTGAATGGAACCCAGGCCTTCCTGTATGCTAGACAAACACTCTGCCAACTTAACTATGTCCTCAACCTTGGCTTTTCAAGGTGTCCACGCCATTTGTGATGGTTAGCTTTGTCAACTTGGCACAACCTGGAATCACAGAGGAAGAGAGTTTCACTGAGGGAGTGTCTACATTGATTGGCTGGGGGCATGCCAGAGGGGTGCTATATTAATTAAGTGACTTTCTGGGGGAAGATACTATCACAGTAAGTGCCACTATTCCCCAGGCAGGGCATTCAGAACTGCATAAGAGTGGGGAGATGAAGAGGAGCACAAGCCAGCAGGAGACCATCTACATATCCATTTCTCTTTGCTTTGACTGTGGTTATGAGTAGCTGTGTGCAGTGCCTGCCTTGACTTTCCCCCAGTGATGTGCTGTAAGCTGAAATTGTAAGCTGAATCATCCCCCTTTTTCCTCTAAGTTGTTTTCTTTCATCAGGCTATTTTATCATAACAGAAATGAAACTTGAACACCGTTGTAAGCCATCACCTACCACGTAACATATTGGCCCAGCACCTGCATTCACTCTCATACTGGTCTGTCTACTGCTTCTCTGAAAAGCAACTTCCCATATTTCTCTGTCACCTCTGTGGGTTATGGCAACAGAAAGTTCAGAGCCGGGCCCCCTGGCTGGAGCAGCCAAGAATATGGAAAATAAACGAAGCATCTTTCTAGTCGACTACACATATTCCCAAGAGGGATAAGTGCGTCTGATCTTAACGGGAACCGCCAAGGAAGCTTGAGGCAGGAACTGAGCATCTCTAAGCTGACTTTCTGTGTTTTCTAGAGGGAGGACACGAGGCGTGTGGCTTTGTTAGTTTTGTTTCTACTGTGGGGCTTGTTTTGCTTCTGACGAATTGCATTTCTGGGTCTCTTCCTGAGTTCTTTCAAGGTCAGCGGCTTTTGAGTGTTTGCCTCTCCTGATCCTTCCCTGCCCCTGTAAGAGTGAACTATCTTGAAGTCGCTCCCAAGGAGCTCTGGTTGCGGGTCAAAGGCAATAGCTCTGTTCTTCTCGTGGTACATTTGCTGAGCATTCGAGAGCAATCAAATGCATCAGGAAGAGTAATGAACTCTAATTGAAAGGGGATTGAACAGAGCAAACGCTCTGTGTGCCTGAAATACTATCCTTCACAAACTCCATTCTGTGGTTTGATTTTATTGCCCCCAAGGCCCTGTCACCCTGTACTTGATTCTAAGCCACTCAGCTCCTTATATATAACACAGCAAATGTTCCATTTCTTTACAATTAAACTTAATCCAATTTACTTTACATTTTCTTTCTTTTTAAGATACTTATGCCAACTTCTAAGGCAACTCTTTTTCGAACTTTCTTCTAAAAGAAGGAAACAAATGATTACTTCTATGAAACTATAGTATGTATTTATGGCAGTTTAGAGACAAGCTTGCTCTTTCCTTCTTCCTAATTGACTTCTATAGGCAGCCAAACCCTCGCAGAGCTGAGAGGGAGCTGAGGAACACACTCATGATGAAACACCTTTATGTCACAGAGTGCTGAATGTGACTTAAGGCAACATCGTTATTTTCTCATGTGGAAGGCTCTATGTATTAATGAAGATTCTCTATTGGAAAGGGACTGGTAGAATGAATATATTATTACAAAGGGATTTATTAGCTTGGCTTACAGGATGCAGGTTGGGTCCAAAAATGGGCATCTGTGTGTGGTGGAGATATTTAGAACTAGGAAGCTGATCAGTCCATGAATTTGGATGACACAATGGTCTTCTTCTGGGGCTGGAGGACGGGACCATTCCTAGAGGGTTGCTGGTCTTCAGTCCACATTGCAAGCCAAAGAATCAGGGTCCTGATGTCAGTTAAAGATGACAAGAAAAGTGGCAACAAGAAAGCAGATGTGCAGGATGCAAGGGACAAAGGCAGAGCCTGCGTTCCCTCATGCATGCTTGTTTCTGGCCTGTTAGGGGACACTGTGCCCTCCTCCCTCTGAAGTTAATCATTCCAAGAGATTCCCTCAGAGGGTTTTTCAAATGTTTGTCTCTTAGCTGATCCTCGATCCATTCAGATTGATATCAACATAACTACACCTTATGAGAGCAAAAGACCTGGTTATTCAGAACTTTCTTGTTTGCCTTCTTGCTTAGAGAAGATAGCCTTTAGTGTGTGTGTGTGTGTGTGTGTGTGTGCGCGCGCGTGTGTGTACTTGGAGCCTTCACATTTATGTTTGTTGCTAAGCAATTGACAGAATTTAGCTTAATCATCCTCATAAAAGCCATTTTGGAGTCATAAGTTATATTTTTTACCACAAATCCCAATTTATTATTGTTTTTTTCTCAGAAATATCTGCTCAACTTTTAGAAAAACTGTCCACTGAGACCAGCCTGCCTGCCAAATGGTGATAAATTGGCATTTGTATCTAATGGTAAACAAGAAGTGAAATACTGGGATAGTTGTTTTCATGAAAATTACTGTCATAAAATGACTCCCATAATAAACTTACTGTCATATTAATGAAGTCAGTATCTGAATAATATTTAATGTTGTATTTCTCATTAACTGTGAGGTGTAAATGGACAAACCAGATAGAATAAAGACATTCCTGATATATATTTCTGTTGAACCAATTAAAAAACTATAAAATGTCTCCACCCTCCCCCAAACATCTGTAAGATTAGGGAAGATGCATGTTTCATTCTTCATGGGCACTAATTCCCAAATTGAATGAAAAAAAATGCAGTAATGGACTCAATATGGATGTCCGCATGAAGATACTGAAATTTGGAAATCAAAAAATCCATAGAAATATGGAAAGAACACTTAATTAAAAATGTTTTAAACATATGGGAAAGCTTTTCAGACCAATAATAATGTGGTTAAATCTATGAAATGATTTTCAGTAGGATGGAGTTAAATCTATTGCTGAATTATATCTCATTTAACAAGATATCTGTAGCCTAAGGTTGTGTTTCTGCTTCCTTAGAGCATGTAACTCCCTAGGTAGAGGCAGCTCCAAATGTTTCTTTATTTATACTAAAAGTTCCAGGCAATGGTTTTTGTCACAAAATGCCCAGTTTCGTGTTCCATCAAAGCTTGGCCTTTTCCTAGGAAATTTAAATAGATTGGTTTAAGCTCTGATATGCCTGTCCTACAAGGCTTACACTTTCTCATAAAGATTATTGATTTCAATAAGAGGCATTCACTTACTCAACAAAAAGAGGAAAAGAAAATCATTCTACCTGTTTAGAATCCTGGAGATTCAATACTCCACCCACAGAGCTAGAGCAAGGGACCCAGCCCTGGAAAATGACCAAGTCCAGTCCACACTAAGGACTACACAGAGAAAGCAAGACCACTGTATGTGGCTGAAGGACTCAAAGCACCATCATCACTATCTGTGTACCATGAGTACCACAAATTTTAGTGGTGTGAATTTTAATTCCTGCTTGTCATTTTCTATGCAGAAACGAAAGCCAGAACATTCAGTGGGACAAGGTCAAGTCCCCAAACCACTGTGCACTGTAGCACTGTAGGTAGAAAAAAAAAACTTACCTTCCTTCCTTCCTTCCTTCCTTCCTTCCTTCCTTCCTTCCTTCCTTCCTTCCTTCCTCCCTTCCTCCCTCCCTTCCTTCCTTCTTTCCTTCCTTCCCTTCCCTTCTTTCCTCTGTCTTGCCTTCCTTCTTCCTTTCCTCCTTACGTCTTTCCTTAATTCCTTCCTTCCCAACTCCCTTCCTTCCTTAGTCCACCCTCCCTATTGACTCTCTACAACTCCCCTCCTCATGGTGAAGTAATTTGGAAAGCTGAGCTGAAGTACCAGATATTCAAAGAAAAGAAAAGCTTCCATTTAACAACTGACAACATTCCCTAAAGTCCCAGTCCTGAGTGTGACTAAGTAATCTGTCTCTTCCTTCTGACTCAAGGAAAGATGGCAAGATTGTCTGCGGTTTGTACTATTGACCAAAAACAGATTTATGAAGCATTTCTAGCATCATCATTCATGTAAATTAGAGGATAATTAAAAAGATAAGTGCAGAAAAAGTGCTCAAATTATCCTTCCAGAAGTAATAAAATACCATCATCTTTTTCTTTGAGACAGGGTCTCTCTCTGGTCCCAGCTGGTCCAGAACTTCCTGTGTAGACCATCCAGGCCTGGATCTCACAGAAATCCACCTGCTTCTTCTTCCTGAGTGCTGAGATTTAAGTCCAGTACCACCACCCCTTGTAGATCATCTTTTTATATATCTCAAGACTTTAAATGTATTTTGTAGACTTTCATATGCAAGCATTTTCGACTTTGTAAAAATGTGTCAGTATGCCTATGGGTGTATGCACATCCAAATAAATACAAAGTCACAAGTAGGTAGGCTGAAGATATTGAACAATTGATTTTATTTTCTACACTCACTGTGTCTACCCATTAGATTGACGTGCTGATATCCACCCTATTGCTCTATCATTTTTCCTTTAATCTACCCCTCTTGTTGCCATGCAAGGATTGTTTTACATGTTTTTCTTACTACAAAGAACCTTGTAATGAATATCTTTTTTAGATAATGTCCAGTTATTCTTTAGGCATAAATCATGAGACCTCAGTTACTGCAGGATCAATGTAGGATACAAAATTGCCTCTTAGATTGAAAAAAATGTTTCAGATTATTGAAATCAGATCATCACATGTCACAATCCACTGTCTTCAGCGGTGTACAGAGTTTGACAAAAACAAAGCTCAACAACATTATTAACCACAGATAGCTGGCAAGGGTACTTTCTGGACATAGTCCAGTCAATAACAGGCAAATAAAACCAAATTCTTTGCTTTCTCTTCCCCACTCCATCTGCTAATATCAAAATCCTTTCCTTCAAAAGAATTAAAACAGTGCCACTGATCAAATCCTCTCAGGGGAGTGGATCCCATGCTGAGTTTTTCTCCCTTAAGATGTTGATTTCACTACCACATCCATCTGTGTTTTTTCATACTCACCACCTGAGACAGCCCCTTTTCATTTATCTTTTCTTAGCTGGACAAGGTAAAACAAATTGCTTTTTCATAAATATAATATTGACCTAACTTTTAAAAATATTCAACTACAGCACAGTATAAATTAGAAGGTGAGAATCCTGCTACTCCACCTCTTACATCCAATCAGATTTCTAAGCACCACCTTCCCAATATTTCTTCCATGACTCCTGGTCTTCTCACAGTTCATGCTAATTGCCCCAATGAATATCTTTCATAATGAATAAATCAAATGTCATTATGCAAATGCTTCAAGCATCTTTCCTGATTTCACAGCGCTCATGGTCAAGCACCTGGTGCACTCCCTACACTAGAAGCTCCTTTCCTGTCTCTCTGCCTTGGCTTTGAAGCTGGTCCTCATCTGGATTTCAGCAGACCACCTGTTTCCAGTCCTGCACACTTCCTTGTACACACCGGCAGGAAGTCAGCTCCTTTATGTTCATTCCTAGGTGCCTAAGGGTCATTTTAATTGTCATAGTGACTCTCCTTCCTTGAGATTTATTGATTGATCATGGAAATATACAAATTTGCTCCTCCTTCATTAGCAGTTCTTCAAGATAAAGAAGGGCTAGAAACAGTGCCTTTGAGCTGTGCTGCTGACCACAGAGAAATAGTTACCTGTCAAAGCAGAGAAAGAGACCTACTAAGAAGGAACACTGATTCTAATATCAGCAGGTTATCATGTTCTGTCTTCTCTTATCAACTGAGACTTCATTCTTCTCCTGCCACGCATGACACTTGTATATGTGTCTTCTTGTAGTGAATCACTTATTCCTCCTATAGGACAATCAAATAAGGTGGCTGACTTTACAGAAAGAGGCATGTTCTTCCTGTGCTTCTTTAAAATGTTTCAATGTGCATTTGCAACTTAATTATGTGAATTCCCAGGAATGGCCTAAAACTGAACTCTATATATCCCCAACTCCAATCACCAGTCAATGTGGTCTACTCATTTTTCTCAGAAATGAGACTCTGATTTTACAACTCTGAGATTCAGTTTAAGCTGTGCTCTTAGCAACAATATTTATAGGGTCCAGTTTTTCCTGGCCCTGTCTCATGAGCACTTACTCTGATAGAAATAATTGTTTCTACATCCATATTTCCATGGCATATTGCAAAAATTCCCGTTAAGGTATGGATCATGTACATTTGCAGGAATTTATATTTACATTTTATTCTTCTATAGTTAACTGTGAATTGCCAAACTTGTCTTCTCAGCTTTATAAACCAGGAGGCTTAAAAAACGTTTTGCATAAAACATAAACCCCACAAGCATTTGGTAAATTGAATTTTTGGACACTTAGCAACAGAAATATTTCAGATTTATATGATTATTTTGCTTGAGTCAGTCACCCTCAATCACAGAGTGAAGCCATGCCAAGGAGGTACAAACCAGTCTCATATCTGACATATTTTTACACTAGCAGTAGTTATTTGTTGGTCAAAACCCTGGGGAAAAGTTTGCACTGTTAACACACACTATAATTTTATAAACTATTTTTGTTCTACTCAATAACTTTCATTGAAACTCTGAGCACAGTCCACAATAGTAGATTCAGAGATTATTGATGTATTACATATGCATGATAACCTTGAGATTCACTTCTTTTCAAAACTGAATGCCACATGTAATCATCCATGACAATAGTTAACTAAAAACATCTCTGAAACCATGATGTGATGGCTTCTATGCACAGAGGATATGGTTCCAAGTTGCAATACACTCCATTAATTAAACAAGTCTGCCTACTCATAATTTAATTCACTGAAAGAATTCACAAGAGGGATGGGAAACTGGGTTCCCTTGCTTCCCATAAATGTAATTGACATAATGAGCAGCTTTCTTCTCTTTTGAGTCACAATGCTTTACAGTAATACCTGACTCACATGATATCAAGCTGTCTTTGAGATCTACAGAAGAAATAATTTCCTAAGTGCAGTTCACCTGGATGTAGATAGATATCATATAGCAGCTGAGACTTCAGAAATAGAGGAGATGAAAACTATCTCAATGAACATGGTGGGTGGCCTGATAAAACCTGAGTCAAATAATAATTCACATTAGCATGCATTACATAGTTGCCTCTCACCCTAAGTATTCTCAGTAAGGGTTTACAGAATTGAAAACCAAGGGGAAAATATCTTTTGCTTTTACCAGCATTATTCCCTTTGTACAAAGGATATAATGGAAGATTTGAAGGATTTAGTAAATTAGTCAGGTTCATGCTGCTAAAAAGACAGAAATTTGACATTGCTTTTCCTGCTTTCTTATTCCTAATGTTACATTTTTTTCAACTCCACAGTTTTAAGTTGAAAAAGCATTTACAACTGAACCACAGTCATACTAGGTGCTAGGTGTAGTAGGTGCTAGGTGATCATACAACCAATGAATGGATACAAGAAAAATTTTTTAAAAAACAGCTTTTATTATGCTATTTTATTTTCACACACACAAAAAATTCACACATTCCTATTCTGGTTAGTACAGAAATGGGAAACAAAATTTTCAAATTCCTCTTAGAATACAAATCTTCTTTATTTTTCCTAATTCATTTTAAAACTATACATTTAGACCACTAAGATAAAATATCCAATAAAAGAGGAAATGTGAGTCTTTTATTTTCTTTTTTTTATTTATTTATTATTTTTGTATGTGTATGAATGTACTGTGTGCATGTAGGTCTGTGCACCAGGTCGTGCAATGCTGCGGAGGTCAGAAGAGGGTCTCGGATTCCCCTGGAACTGGAGTTCTCCTGGAACTGGAGTTACAGATGGTTCTTAGCTGCCATGTGGGTGCTGGGGATCGAACCCGGGTCCTCTGCAAGAGCAGTCGGTGCTCTTAACCACTAGGCTAGCTTTTATTTTCTAAATGCACTTCTGGACACTTACTCTATCACAGTTTAATTTCATTCTTTCATTTCTCTCATTCCCCTTCCTGTTCATCCCCCCCACCCCCAGGTAATTCTTTGTAGCCTTTTTATATTTCAAATGCAATCCATTTCTTCCTTCCTGGGCTGTATTGTTCAGAGTCATAAAGAAAAATAACCAGGGAGCTAATAAATGTCATTTTTAACATGTTATATAAAGTTTTTGTAAAACAGTAAGCAATGTTCAAGTATTTTTAGAATTGGCCATTTAAGACTTTAATATCTGATGCTGAGAAAAATAGTACTTTGAAAGCTTCCATTTTATATCTAAGCTATAGAAATTTCAGCACCTACTGGTAGGTTGTGCATACTTACAACTGAACGAAGCACATAGATGACAAACTCCCACCCATGTTTAAAACATAATATTTAACGACTGCTCTATTTATGAAATAAAAATAGAATACCAAGCTACTCCTCAACTGACATAGCTTTTCTTTTAGCTGTGTTTTGTTTTTCCACTGTTTCTTTCTCTAACTTATTTCTTTGAGCGTTTCATAAACTGTATTTTAACCATATTCCCCTCTCCCCAAAGTCCTCACAGACCTGTCCTAAAGTCCCTACCCATCTTCTTGTCCCCCCTCCCACCATCGGGTTGCCCAATTACTCTTGAGGGTAGAAACATCCCTGAAGCACAGTCTATCAATCAGGGGCCACACAGGTCTTTTGCCCGTGGTCACCCAATGTGAATAGAAGCACCAGAAGATATATTTTTCTATTATTTCATCATATTTCTCAATTCTCTCATTCCTTAGGCCACTGTCCTAGAGGAAATCAGAGACAATATTTACATATCTGCATCTTCTATCCTTTCTTCCAAGGTGACTCAGTTATGCTAATGTTCTCATTTTCATGTCTTTGTTTCTCTCCCATCCCTCATTCAACATTTCCTAATATTTTAGCCCTTTCAAAGATATTTTGTAAAGTAAATGACACAGCAAATAAATCTGTTATTTCAAGCACAGTTTGAGATGAAACTTCAATGGCATGGCCTGCTGGTACTAGGAAAGTCTTTCTGGCTTAATTTAAGGAGGAAGTTGTTTGTTTTGGACTGAATGTTTGTGTACTCTCCAAACTCATTTGGTGATCAGTGCCCTTATAAGAAGAAAAGACAAGACGATCTCTCTCTCTCTCTCTCTCTCTCTCTCTCTCTCTCTCTCTCTCTCTTCTTCCCTCCCTCCAACATGAGGACAGAGCAAGAAGATAGCACTGTGTGAGGCAGGAGGGTCTTTATCTAAAGGGCTGAAATCTCAGTCTTGAACTTTCCAGACTCTGGATCTTAAGGAATGAACCTCTGTTGTTTAAGCCACCTAGTTCTAGAAAGTGCATCAAGAGTAAAATCATAAAAACGTAATTAAGACTATGAATGTGAAACAGAAAATAAGTATCCATTAATCCACTTGAAAATAGAAGGAAAAATAAAACAATCTCACAGAGACCTCTGAGAATGATGACAATGTATCAAGAGTAGTATGCGTTTTAAATGTGCAGGTAACCTGAGATTGCCCTGCAGAATTCACAGCTGCACAACAGACTGTCTGCAGGACAATCCATGCCCCTTGTCTTATGGAAAGACACATTATTAACAGAGAGGGAGAGGCCACAAGGTTGGTAGGAGGAAATGCTTGCAGGCAAGATTATAGCTGTTTCAATATCTCATATGGGGCCAAGGAATCTCATGGAAGGTTCAAAGCACCAGAGAAGATAGTGATATTTCCACAAACCTGCAGTGTATGTCAGATAACCAATACGAGATTTCACCAAATTTTACAATTCTGAAGAGTAAGACTAATTAGACTTAAATAATTCTGAATTGACTACATAAAACTTATTCCATGCTGTGGGCATAAGTCCCTTCCTGCTGCCTCTGCCTCAGAGTTCCAGACTAGTAGGATGAGTTACCCAGATCCTGTCCAATGCAAACCAGGTCAACAAATCCCTGGTTTGGAACAAGCCCCATTAGTACCTCTCTAGGGCTTACATCTTCTCTGCTTAGCTAGTCAGAGCCTGTGCACTTGATTCCCATCACCTTAACTTTGGCTAGACACCCTCCCCCCCCATAGAGATCCCAACTCACAGACCTGCAACTATCAGATCCCTCCAAATAAATTAATCAAAAGTGAGAACCTGAAACACAGACCAACTAGCTATTCATACCTGATCAGAAAGCAACCATGCTATATCAACAATAAAAACAGAATCAAGCTACAGCCTGACAAAGGCAGGATAGACTTTCATATCAGATACACTATCAACAAAATAATTCCATACGCCCAAATCAAAGTATAAAAACACAAATAATATGAAAAACCAAGGTAACATGTCCCCACCAAATCCCATGGATCCTACAGAAGTGCTCTACAGTGAGAAAGAACTACCAGAGGAAACCCAGGACACAGAATTTAAAAGACCAAATATATACATGATCAAAGAATTCAATGACTTATAAAGAACATAAGAACAAGTCAATGAAATAAAAGAGGATAAGAATAAATTCCTGGCTAAAGCTCCAGAAAATACCAATATACAGATGAAGTAAATGACAAAGACAATTGAGAATTTGAAGAGTAAATTCATGAAAGAAATAGAAATATTAGCAGAACTCAGGGTGATATGAAGAAGGAATTAAAAAACTCAATAAACCAATTTGAAATATTATGAAAAAGCCTCACCAGAAGAATGAATAAAATGGAAATAAGAATATCAAGACTGGATGACAATGTTGAAAAACTGAACCACTCAAAGAATATCAATTTTTTTAAAGCACAGGAACAGAATATGCAAGAAATATGGAATGCCATGAAAAAAATCAAATCTATACATCATAGATGTATAGGAAGAAGAATCTCAGGTGAATGGCCCTGACCATAATTCAACAGGATTATAGGGAAAAAAAATCTTCCCTAAATTAAGGAAAGACATACACATACAAATACAAGAAGAACATGAAATACCAAATAGACAAGACCAGAACAGAAACACCCCAGGATCTATCACAGAAAAAAAAAAATACTAAATAGTTAGAACAAGGACAGAGTACTGAAATATACAAGAGAAAAGCGTCAAGTTACACACAAAGGAAAATTCATAAAAGTCACAGCTGACATTACAATGCAAACTATAAAACCAGAAGAATCTGGAGCAAAGTATTCCAAACCCTACTGATCATAGTTGCCAACCCAGAATACATAGTCCAGGAAAAAGAATGTTCATAGCAGAATGGGAAAAGAAATCTTCCATGATACAAATATACCAAAAGAATTAATATCTATCAAGCCAGTCCCACAGAGAATATTTGAAGCAATGGCATATTCTGAAGAAAAGAAAGACAACACCCATGTATTACATGAAGAAAATGATGGTAAAATTATGGAATAGAAGTGGAATGAGCTGGAGAGATGGCTCAGCGGTTAAGAGCACCAACTGCTCTTGCAGAGGACCCGGGTTTGATTCTCAGCACCCACATGGCAGCTAAGAACAGTCTTTAATTCCACTTTTAGGGGAATCTGAAGCCCCATTCTGACCTCCGCAGCATTGCACGACACGGGTGCACCAACCTACATGCAGACAATACACTCCTACACATAAAAAATAAAAAATAAAAGGAAGTGGGACTAAGAAAACAACAGAAAATAAAATAATAGTGACAAATACACATTTTTCAATAGATACTTTAAATATCAGTGGCCTCAATTATCCAGTTAAAAGACATGGCACAGGCTAGCTGAATGGATTAAGAAACAATTTTGTTGACTACAAGAAACCCATATGCTGCCAAGGATAAGCAACATCTTAGGGTGAAAAGATATATAAAGTGTTCCAAGAAAATAGCACCTCGCAGATATCTACAGAATATTCCATCCAAACACCAGAGAATATACTTTCTACTCAGTGCCCCATGGAACATTCTCCAAAATTGACCACATACTGGGACACAAAAGAAACATCAACAAATACAAAAGGATTGAAATTATCCCATGCATTCTATCAGACGGCAGTTCAGTAAAGCTCAATATTAACACCAGGGTAAGCCCTACTAACTATAAGAACACATGGAGACTAAACAACACAATACTGAACAATGAGTGGGTCAGAGAAGAAATAAAGAATGAAACAAAAGCATTCCTGGAAATAAATGAAAATGACAATACAACACAACAAAACATGTGGGATACATTAAAGTCAGTCCTAAGAGGGAAATTTATAGCCCTAAGTGCCCACATTGAAAAAAACAGAAAAAGAACAAATAATCTAACACTGCAGCTAAAAACACTTGAAAGACAACAACAAATGAGCCATAAACCCACAGACAGGAAGAAATAACAAAAATCAGAGCAGAAATCAATGAAATAGAAACAAAGAAAACAATACAAAAAAATCAATGAATCCAAAAGCTGGTTCTTTGAAAAGATAAACAAAATAGACAGACCTCTAGCCCAGTTAACTAAAAGAAAGAAAGACCAACTCCAAATCAATAGCATTTGTCATGAAAGGGGAAACATCACAACAGATAAAGAAAAGATCCAGACAATCATATGAGAATACTTTGAAAACCTATACTCTACTAAATTTGAAATCTTAAGAGAAATGGATGAATGTCTGAAATCCTGGGATTCTCCAAAGCTTAACCAAGAAGAGATTGACAGCTTAAACAGACCCATAACACTTGAAGAAATTGAAGATGTAATAAAAAGCCTCCCGTCTAAAAAAAAGCCCAGGCCCAGATGACTTCACAGCAGAATTCTATAAAACATTTAAAGAGGTCTTACAACCATTACTACTCAAACTTTTCAGAAGGATACAGACAGAGGGAAATATCCCAAATTTCTTCTACAAAGTCAGCATCACTCTAATACCAAAACCAGGCAAAGACACAAACAAGAAAGAAAACTATAGACCCATATAATTGATTAACACAGATGCAAAAATTCTCAACAAAATACTTGCAAATCGCATACAGACCCACATCAAAAAGATCACAGATCATGACCAGGTTGGATTCATACCAGAGATGCAGGAATGGTTCAACATACATAAATCAATAAATATTTAACCCTGGCACTTGGGAGGCAGAGGCAGGTGGATCTTTGTGAGTTCAAGGCCACTCTGGTCTACAGAGTGATTTCCAGGTCAGCTGGGGCTACAGGGAGACCCTGTCTTGAAAAGATCCCCCCAAAAAACCCCACATAAATGGACTTAAAGACAAAAACCACACAATCATCTCAATTGATGTAGAAAAAGCTTTTGACAAAATCCAGCATCCCATGCTTAAAGTTTTAGAGGGAATTGGACCGGAGGGATCATTTCTCAATGTAATCAAAGCCATATACAAGAAACCTACAGCCAACATCATCCTAAATGGAGAAAAGTTGGAAGCATTCCCCTTAAAGGCAGGAACATGACAAAACTGTCCACTATCCCACTATCGCCACTCGTCTTCAATATAGAGCTTGAAATGCTTGCTAAGGCAATAAGGCAAGAAAGCAAAATTAAAGGAGTACTAATTGGAAAAGAGGAAGTAAAACTATCTTTGCAGATGATATGATAGTTTACCTAAGGGATGCTAATTACTCCACCAGAAAACTCTTAGAAACAATCAAAAGTTTCAGTAAAGTGGTGAGATACAAAATAAACCTAGAAAAATCAGTAGCCTTCCTTTACACCAACAATAAGCAACTGGAGAAGGAATATAAGGAGACCTTCCCAATAACAATAGCCTCAAAAAAAAAATAAATTACCTAGGAATAAACCTAACCAAAGACACCAAAGACCTCTACAACAAAAATTTTAAAACCCTGAAGAAGGAGATTGAAAATTACATCAAAAGATGGAAAGAACTCCCATGTTCATGGATTGGAAAAATTAATATAGTAAAAATGTTCATTCTACCCAAATTAATATACAGATTCAATGCAATCCCAATTAAAATCCCCATGAGCTTTTTCACAGACTTAGAAAAAAAATCCTTAAATTCATATGGAAAAACAAAAGACCCTGAATAGCTTAAGCAACCATGAGTGAAAAGTGCAATACTAGGGGGATTACATTGCCAGACTTCAAGCTGTATTACAGGGCTATAGTCATAAAGAAAGCATGGTACTGGCAAAAAAAAAAAAAAACCAGAACCATTGACCAATGGAACAAAATTGAAGATCCAAACTTGAGCTCATATAACTTCAGCCACCTCATATTTGACAAAGGGGCCAAAAAAGCTCAATGGAGGAAAGATAGCATCTTCAGCAAATGGTGTTGGCAAAACTGGATCACCATTTGTAGAAGAACAAAATTAAACCCCTACCTCTCACATTGTACAAAAATCAACTCCAAGTGGATCAAAGTCTAGCATAAACCTTGGAACCCCGAAGTGGGATAGAAGAAAAGTCAGCAGCAAACTACAAGACATAGTGTGTAGGAAAAGACTTTCTAAATCAAACAGCAGCTACACAGGAAATAGGACAACAGCTGACAGTGGGACCTCATCAAACTCAAAAGCTTTTTGTTACAGCAAAGTAAACAAGGCACTTGAAGAGAAAGCCCACAGAGTGGGGAGGAAACCTTCACCACTGATAGATTCAGACCAAGCATTAACATCCAGTGATATATAGCTACTTAAAAAACAAAGAAGAAAACAAAATACCTACCATAAAGATGTAGTAAAGAGCTGAGCAGCTGGGCATGGTGGTGCACACCTTAATTCCTAGCCCTTGGGAGGCAGAGGAGGCGGATCTTGTGAGTTCAGGCCAGGCTGGTCTACAGAGGGAGTTCCGGACAGCTGGGGCACAGGGAGACCCTGTCTTAAAAAGACAAAAACAAAAAAAAAAAAAAAAAAAAAAAAGAGCTGAGCAGAGACTTCACCAGTAAGGAAGTAAAGATGGCTGAGAAACATCTTAAAATGTGTTCAACATCGTTAATAATTAAGGAAATGCAAATTTAAACCACACTAAGGTATCATTTAACTCCAATAATACTAGCCAACATCAAGAAAACAAATGCTGGAGAGGTTGTGGGGAAAGGGGAACATTCATCCACTGCTGGTGGGAATGTAAACTGGTACAACCACTGTGGAAAGCAGTGTGGAGAACCCTTAAAAATCTCAAAATGAGCCTACCACCTGACCCAGCCATACCGCTCTTGGATATATACCCACAAGACACATCCTACGGCAAAGATACATGCACAGCCATGTTTATTGCAGCTCTCTTCACAATAGCAAAGACCTGAAACCAACCCAAATGCCCCTCAACTGATGACTGGCTAACAAAAATGTGGCATATCTACACAATGGAGTTCTATGCAGAAGTAAAGAAAGATGACATCATGAGCTTTGCTGGTAAATGGATGGAAATTGACGCAATTATACTAAGTGAAGTACAGTCCTAGAAGAAAATAAAAAGGCGAATGGTTTCCCTCATTTGTGGATGCTAACATCAAATCCCCAGTTGGCAGGCAAACTGAGCAACTTTATTATTATATTTCATTGTACCTTAAAGCAATTGTGCTATTACAATGTGAATCTGTAAATGTGCTCTAGAATTGTCCTACCTCTTATACTCACACATTGTAATAACCATATAAAGATGGAGGATATGTAGTCACATTCTAAAAAAAGAATGTAAAGTTACAGGACTTTATACCTGCATGAAAATTTACTGTTAAAATGCGAATCTCTAAATGTGTTTAAGAATCAACCTATAGTTTACTTTCAGAATTTTTAATTTTGATTTATGTGTGGAGTATACATATATGCATATTTTGGAATAATGTAAAAAAATTAAAAAATCAGAATCAAATCATAGGATTAAATTTCAGCCAAGACTGTCACAGTGGTAAGGATCATTTTGTGAAAATTCTTAATGTCCCATGTGTCCTGATTTAGTCCTGGAAAAAAAATGATACTTATAGAACAGACGAACTTGATTAAAAAGCAAGAGGGCATGGTAGAATGTAAGGGCTGTGATTGGAGTGAATGGTGAAACTACAGCAATATAGTCTGGACACTCATTTGATCAACTTGATTGAACATCCAACCCCCCCCCCTGCCCCCCTGGACGGGGGGACCAACGGGCTGTATGGGTTTGGACACAACTGCTTGCAAATTGGTTTTACATGAAAGATGCTTGTACTCATAAATTATCACTTATTGCTAAAAAATGGAAAAAAAAACTGAGAGAAAGATGCAGGACAGTTATGGCAGAATGCATGATCTGCGATGGGGTGCAGTGGGGTGGGGGGAAGGGAAAGGGAAACATGCCTGAACTGAATTGGAAAATGATGTATGAAATACACAAAGCATCAATAAAAAAAAGATATTCACATTATAACATTAAAAAAAATAAATAAAAAGCAAGTACAGCACAGCTTTCATTCTGATTTGCTGCTAATGGCTGAGTATTTACAAATCTTCCTATAATTTTTTTTGCATTTCCATTGAGATTCAGTTACATGGCACATGTTATTTCTTCCCACTCTTATTAAAAATCTGCTGAAATATATTTTGTTGCTTCACGTTGCCTAAGAGGTAGTGTTCCCTCTTCTCATCCAATGACCAGCAAGTGAATTCTGGTTTGAATTCCATTTAGAACAGACTTTTCTCTGAAGGACCGATGATCAGTTTCATAATGGAGGGTCTCCTTAAGGCATTGGGAATGAATGTTCTTTCCTTTCTGTATCATCTTATTCTTTCAGCTTTTCATTTATCTCATTACAAAGTAACTATATACATTGCAGAAATTTAATGTGTGAAGTCTATTGCTTTGTTAACAAATTAACTGAGAATGTAGTGACTTTCTGCAAAAATGACATGGTCTTAATTTTTGTATGTCAAGCAGTGAGATTCAGCTAGGAAGCCAATTATTTATTTACTTCTCAGAGGTCATAATTTTGATACATATGTGATGGTTGTATAGAGATATGTTGGAGCAATACAAAGGGGTGGGAACAACAGCAACATAAAGACTGGGTCAAAGAACTGACTGATGCAGTTAAATTCTGCCCCAAACAACAAGCCTTTGCAGTGAAAAACTTTGGAAAGACTGAGAGAAAGATGCAAGACATATATGGCAGAATGCATGAATTGGGGGAGGGGGGAGGAGAGGGGAATGTATCTAAATTGGACTGAAAGATAATGTATGAGATACACAAATCATCAATAAAAGTATTTAAAAATAAATAAAAATTAAAAAAGAAAATAGCACTAAGAAACAAGCATTGCAGCTTGAATATCTGACAAAATATACTCCAAATAAAAAAAAAAAACAATAAGAATAGATAAAGAAGGTCACTTCATTATGATTAAGGGAATAATTGAGAAAGAATGTATTATACAATCATGAACATATATGCACCAAACTGTGGTGCACCAAATTTCATAAAAACAGTCCTATTGGATTCAAGACACAGATTAATCCCAAGTCAGTAACAGTAGATGACTTCAGTACCCCACTTTCTCTAAAAGGCAGGTGAATTGAATAAATAATAAAGAGAGATTCCTCTGAATGAAATGATATAATAATCAAATGGACTTAACAGACATCTACACTACATTGCACCCAAGCGCAAAACATATTCCATTCCGCATTACATGGATATTTCTCTAAAAGCAAGCATATACTGGATTACAAAACATGCCTCAACAAAGAAACAATAATTCCATGTATTCTCTCAGGATGCAACAATAAAGTTTAAAATTCACAGCAAAAGTTTATCTTGCAAATACTTGAACTCATGGACATTAAACAAAATATTCCTGAATGAAAAATGGATCAAAGAATAAATCAAGAAGGAAATAAAAAGTATTCCTACAATGAAATAATTGTAGTAAAACACAACCGAACCTCCTGGAAACATTAAAAATAGCTGTAAGAAGGAAGTTTTTATCTCTAAGCACCTGCATTAAAAATTTTAAAAGAATTCAAATGACTTAATCGTACAACTGAAAAAATTGGAAAAGCAAGAACAAACCAAATTCATACCTAGCATGTAAGAAGAAATAATAAAAATAATAAATATCAGAGCAGAAATCAGTGAAATAGAAACAAAACAATACAAGGAATCAAGGAATCTAAGAGCTGGTTCTTTGAAAAGAAAAAATAAGTTAGATAGATCCTTAATCCAGATAACCAGAAAAGGAAAAAGCAAACAAACAAAAAAAGAAATCATAACATCAGAGCATACATGAAAAATCCATAATATTATAATAGAATACTTTTTTCTTTCTTTCTTTATTTTTATTGATGCGTTGTGTATTTCATACATCATTTTCCAATTCAGTTTAGGCATATTTCCTTTTCCCTTCCCCTCACCCCACCCCATCCCAGATCATGCATTCTGCCATAACTGTCCTGCATCTTTCTCTCAGTTTTTTTTTCCATTTTTTAGCAATAAGTGATAATTTATGAGTACAAGCATCCTTCATGTAAAACCAATTTGCAGGCTGTTGTGCCCAAACCCCCACAGCCCCACCATCCAGCAGGGGGGGCGGCTTGTATGTTCAATCAAGTTGATCAAATGAGTGTCCAGACTATATTGCTGTAGTTTCACCATTCACCCCAATCGCAGCCCTTACATTCTACCACACCCCCTCTTCCACAGATTGTTCCCTAGGCTTAGAAAAGGGGCACAGGTGGATGAGAAGCAAAACAGTCTACTTTCTCTGGACCTGTTGTCTTGGACTCTGGTCAATTCTGGCTATTTCTTTTCATGGGCTGACAGTTTGTCCAGGAATAACCTTTCGATCCTACTAATGAAGCACAAACAATTAGATATATAGGTATTTAAACAGCACTAATAGTTATGGTAGGTTACTTTGGTATAGACACAGATGTTTGGATGGTATGTTAATCCATGGGAAAGATGTATTGAGACCACACATGCAAGTGTACAGATGGCCTCTGGATCCAGAGAGTGTTACCAAAGACCACTAAACCAATAAAGCAAATACGGGTCTCCTTGAGTCAAGCAAGACTCCACCATCAGCGCCAGCTACACCTCACCTGCCAGAAATACTGTGCAGCAGAGGCAGCCATATGCCTGTATATCCCAAATCTAATTGGCTATTGGCTCTCTCCTTGGAGGAATAACCCACGGCTGATGCCACAAGCTTACATCCTCTACAGGTTAGGAGATGTTATAAGCCACAGTAAGACCCTGTCATATTTAACAGGAAAAAAATGTAATTCATGGATTAATATAAGAGAATACTTTTAAAACTAATAACCGGTGTGGTGGCACATGCCTTTAATCCCAGCACTCAGGAGGCAGAGGCAGGCAGATCTCTATGAGTTCAGGGCCAGCCTGGTCTACATAGTGAGTTCCAGGACAGCTGAAGCTACAGGGAGACTCTGTCAAAAAAAAAAAAAAAAAAAAAAATCTAAAAGAAATAGATGAATTTTTAAATTCAATGGATCCACCAAAGTTAAACCAAGAAGGTATCAACAACTAAAACATATCCATAAAAACAGTGAAATCAAAACAGGAATACAAAACCTCTTGACTAAACAAAACCCAGGTCCAGATGGATTCACAGAATAATTTTACCAGCCCTTCAAAGAGGATCTGTAACCAATGCTACTTAAATTATTCAAAGAGATAGAAACAGAGAACACATGATCTAATTTCAAAAATGATCTGTAGATCCGAAGAGACCGCTCCCTAAAAAAGAAATATAAATGGCTGAGAGACACCTTAAAAGTTGTTCAACATTCTTAGTAATTAAGAAAATGCAAATAAAACTACTTTAATTTCATCTTACCCAAGTCTGAATGGCTAAGTTGAAGAGAACAAAAGGCATTAAAGGCTGTTATCAGTGCACAGAAAGGCTAAACATCATTTACTGCTGGTGGCATCACAAACCAGTACAACCACTGTGGAAATCAGTGTGAACTATTTATTTTATTATTCCAAATACATCACTTTTTATTAGACAATATGGACAACTGTAATCAAACTGCATACATATTTCAAAAATATCTTTACGCTTAACAAATACAGGAGAATTTAAACATAGATCATTAAAAGAAGCAGATATTTAAACTGATTAGGAAAAAATAGACTGAAGGCATGAATTCAGGTAGAATGAGATGTGCTGTGAGGCTTAACAAGGATTTGAACAGTCTGTAGTTGAAAGCTACCAAGGGGGGAAGCGATATCCTTTCAACTGTCAAAGGTTCAGGTAGACGATTAATATAAGGACGATAACATCTTGTCATGTGGGAAAGGATTTGGGTAACTTAAAGAACATACATGAAACAGTTGTCAGACAGAGAAAGAAGAAAAGAGTAGGAAAAATAAATGAGCTGTTTTCTGTACTGAAATCAAAGCTCTCCACACATGAAGTACAGACTGAAGTCAGTGACCCAAAGTGAGGTCATCCTTGTTCAACTGCCCATGTAACTGAAGTCTGTTTTTTCTCCTTTTTTAAATATTCAATATTTTTTGTCTTTTTGAGACAGGGTCTCCTTTTAGTCCCAGCTGGCCTGGAGCTCTCTATATAGACCAGGCTGGCCTTGAACTCATAGAGATCTGCCTGCCTCTGCCTCACAAGTGTTAGGATTAAAGGTGTGCACCACCACGCCCAGCTTAAAAGTTTTTAATTCAAAATGAACATAATAGTTAATAACTGAATTACGTTTTCTTTTTGTTGAATTCTTACAAATTTTATACTGTATTTTGATTCTGTCCCCTATCTGTACCCACCTCTTACTGCGTCCTACCAGTTTCATGTACTTAATATAAAATATATATATATATAATATTTTATATATATTATAGAATCAAATTTATGTCCCAATTGGATCCCTCCAGTGCACCTTTGCTAACTTACCAAGACTCACACCCTTAAAAGAGACTCAATGTCCCTTTCCCATCAACTGTAGATCTCTAGTAGTTCCTTAAGAAGGGTTGGGGTTTTCTTACCAACTTTCCCATGTCTATGCTGTGATTTTGTCTTGTTGAGGTTTTGTATACAGCCAGAAACTTACTCATATGACTTCACAATAATGGTGAGAGAATGGACAAGTATCACATAAGTTCACCCTCTGTTTTAATTGAAAATGCTGGTAAATCTAGTTTAGGTTGCTCTATTGTGGCTGGAGAATGAAGCTCTCTTTTGATGTTCTCTTTTCCTCTGCTCATTATGGGCTCCATTGTCAATAGCAACTCTTAATGTTCGTTATCGTGTTTTCTTAGGGATGAAATTATTTTAGCTCACAGTTTGAAAGTACAGTCCACCAGGGTGGATAAAGCATGGTGACATCTCGTGATATTGCATCCACAGTCGGGAAGCAGACAGTGACAAAAGCTGGTCCTTTTCACAGTTTTCAGGAGCGAAATCCATATATAGGATGGGTCTTCTCAAATCAAGAAATGCAGTCTAGACGTTCCCTTACAGATGAGTCCAGAGGGTTGTTTTCTACATAAGTCTAGATCCTGTGGGTGTTGTTGTTCGTTTGTAGTTTTTATTTTTCTATAGGGTCTCAGTCTGAGGTCTAAGTTGGCTTGGAACTTACTCTATAGTAAATGCTGCCCTGGAACTTGCCTGAATCCTCCTGCCTCAGCCTCCTTGTTGCTAGGATTAAGCACTACTGTTTACTGTTTATCCTAGAAGAACATTTTTTATGTGTATGAATGTACTGTCCACATATAGGTTTGTGCACCCCTGTCCTGCAATGCGACGGAGGTCAGAAGAGGGTGTCAGATTCCTCTGGAACCGGAGCTAAAGATGGTTCTTAGCCACCATGTGGGTGCTGAGAACTGAAACCAGGTCCTCTGTAAGAGCAGTCGGCACTCTTAACCACTGAGCTATCTCTCCAACCCCAGATCTTCATCCACTAATGGGACTTCAGCCAGTGTCCAGTCTATAAAGAGGAAAGTCTGCTCATGTTTCAAAAAGGGAAGCCTGGTCTAACAAGACCTGACTTTGTCCTCAAGTGGATGGAACTGGTAAATGAAAAGCCAAAAGGAGCCAGGGGCTACACACACACACACACACACACACACACACACACACACACACGTCAAAACCTGAGGACCAGATCCTCAACTTACCTTGAGAAAACAAAAACCTTGGTTAATCTGGGCTAATTGTGTGGCTTTAAACATCCAAAAGGAAAGTATAACTAGAAATAAATAATTAGTAAGGCCTGAGAAATAGTACTTCAGACATAAAACTTGAGATCTTAGTAAAAATACAAAAAGTAAAAAAAAAAAAAAACTTCATTTTTAATGAATAGGATTCAGAGCTTTGAATGCAAGTTGCATTGGAATAAACACATGAAATGGATGAAATTATTATGGTTTAAATAATCAAAGTGGAAGCATGTACAGCATGTATTATTAGTCAGATGCTATAAACTGTGTTTCATTTTACACAATGGAGTTCTATACATTTTACACAATGGAGTTCTATACAGCAGTAAAGAAAGATGACATTTTGAAATTTGCAAGCAAATGTATGGAACTAGAAGCTATTATGCTAAGTGAAGTAACACAGTCTCAGAATTATTAGCTATTGATTACTATGTCATTGATGGTAAAATGTTACTTTTTTACATTAGGTCTGTTACATCAGTTTCCCTCAACCTGCAAGCTATGATCTTATTGAAAGGCAAAATTTGAAGAGTCTTGGATTCCCTTAAAGTAATGTATTATAAGGTCACTAAACACAGTGCTGTTCTCAGTAGCACCGGATTCCCTTTCATGACCTAGTTAAATGTCCTAGGATGTTATTTTTCTTAACTCATGAACACATTAGGGACTCACAGTTTAACAGTTAAACTTGCATGCAGGTAAAAAGAAATATAACTTTACATTCCTAAATTACATAGCAAGTTGATGTATGTTAATGTACTTTTAAAAAAGAGAATTATCCTTTCCGATAAATCTTAGAACTGAGGAAAACAGAGACAATAGACTTCAAGCTATATCTATAGCAATATCAATCAATGTGGTTTTATCTTTACTAACAAATTACCTACCTCAGCTTACATATAAGGATTTTGTGCCAGGATCCACAAATGAGGGACAACGTATGTCATTTCTTTTTCTGAGACTATGGTATTACACTTAGCACAACAGATAAGCTAGTTCTATCTCCTGTTTCTTTACTGTTTGCTTCATGTTGAGGGGAGACCCGGCAGACCTAAAGGAGAAAATGTCAGGACTACAATGCAAAGGAAGTAGGGTTTATTTTAGGCATGGCAGCTGGCCTGCCTGTGTTGGGATTACGGTGACCAGTCTTAGAATGTCCCCAAAATGGCAGTTTTATACCCAGGCATACAAGACAGTGAATTTACAAAGAAGTGAAGGCAAGAAAATGGGGATGGGGCCTAGGAGGGTCTGTGGCTGGTAGCAGAAGAATCGTGAGGGAAACTGAGACCTCTGACTGGTATCAAAGGAGCATCTCAAAAGAGACTGAGGCCTGGTTCTGGTCTCAGGTGAGGCATGATTGCAGGATGTTGCAGCAACTTTTCTTGGACTGCAGGAGCACAGTGCAGGATAATTATTTCTCAGAACTTCTGCCTCAGTTGGCTTTCTGGAATCCCTGACTTAGGTGGGCTACAACGTAACATTTACCACTGCATAGAACTCCATTGCATAAATGTACCACATTTTCATTAACCACTCATCAGTTAAGGGCCCCTTGGATTGCTTCCAACTCTTTGCTATTGTGAAAAGAACAGGAATAAACATGGTTGTGCACATATCTCTGCTGTAGGATAAATCCTTTGGTTATACCCAGAAGTGGTATGACTGGGTCAAATGGTAGGTTCATTTTTAGTCTTTCAAGATATCTCCACACTGCTTTCCATAGGGGTTCCATGGAGTTTACAACCCTACCAGCAGTAATTGAGTGTTCTCCTTTCCCCACAACTTCTCTAGTGTTTGGTATTATTTGTTTTCTAGAACATAGGCAGTCTTATGAAATCTTAACTGGTTTTAGTTTGCATTTCCTTAATTACTAACAATGTTGAACACTTTTCGTTGTTGTTTTTTGAGACAGGATCTCCCTGTAGCTATTGAAAACTGTTTTTGAGTAATTTACATACTCTGGATGTTAAACCTCTGTCAGATGTGTCACTAGTGAAGATTTCCTCCAATTCTGTGGGTTTTCTCTTCACGTCTTTGATTGTTTCTTTTGCTTTATGGAAGCTTTTTTACTTTAATGAGGTCTCACTTGTTGATTGTTGATTTATTTCCTATGCAACTACTGTTTGATTTAGAAAATCTTTTCCTACACCTATATCTTGTAAATTTCTGCCTATGTTTTCTTCTATAGTTTTCAGAGTTTCCAGTTTCACACTGAGGTCTTTGGTCCATTTAGAGTTGAGTTTTTATAAGGTGAACAATAGGGGTTTATTATCTTCCTTCAACAAGTGGTGATCCAGTTTTGCCAGCACAATTTGGGGAAAATACTGGCTTTCCTTCATGGATTGTTCTTGGCCCCTTTGTCAAATACTAGATGGCTGAAATTGCATTTAGTCAAATTCGTGTCTTAAATTTTTTTCCATTGATCAATGGGTCTAGTTTTCTGCCAGTATCATACTGCTTTATGACTATAACCCTGAAACTACTTTACTTTAATTTCATCTTACCACAGTCAGAATGGCTAAGTTCAAGAAAACAAACAGCATCAAATGCTGTTATTAATGTATGGAAAGGGTAAACCTCATTTACTACTGGTGGGATTACAAACTGGTACAACCACTATGGAAATCAGTGTCAAGAACTCTTACAAAACTAAAAGTAGAGGCTGGAGTGATGGCCTAGTGGTTGAGAGCACTGACGGCTCTTGCAGAGGATCAGAGTTCAATTGCCAGCACCTACATGGCAGCTGAGAACTGTCTTTAACTCCAGTTCCAGGGGAATCTGACACCCTCTTCTGACATGGGTACACAAACCTACATGCAGACAATACATTCATACACATAAAAAATAAATAAAATTTTAAAAATTAAATTAAAAAATTAAAAGTAATCTACTATGTGATCCAGTTATACTAGACCTTGATATATATCCAAAGGACCCATTGCGTTCCAGAAATATTTGCACAGCCATATATGTTGCTGCTTTTTTCACAATAGCTAAGAAATGGAAGCAACTTAAATGACCCTCAAATGACAAATGGATAATGAAACTGCAGTTCATTTACACAATGGGGTTTTATTCGGCAATAAAAAGATGAAATCATGAAATCTTCAGGTAAGTGGATGGAATTGGAAGCTGTTATACTGAGTGAAGTAACTCAGTCTCAGAAAAAAACAACAACTTATGTTCACTCACTTGTGGATTTTAGCTTCAAATACTTAGATGTGAGTACTTATCCTGACATAATTGCAGTATCCCAGAAATTAGAAAAGAACCGTGAGGATAAATGAGAAGGAGGAAGAGAGAAGGAGATAGTAGGAAACATGTGTTATCAAGAGGGAAATAAGGAAAATGGGGGTGCTTTAAAAGGGGGGAGAAAAGAGATTATTCAAAATATAAAAAGAAAGATAAAGTTTAAGTGGTGTGAAAAACTGTAGGAAAATACGTTACTTTAAAAATACTACTGCAAGACAATATGATAGTTTACCTAAGGGCTGCTGAAAACTCCACCAGAAAACTCCTAGAAATGATTAAGAGTTTCAGTAAAGTGGCAGGACACAAAATTAACCTAGAAAAATCAGTAGCCTTTCTTTACACCAAAAACAAGCAACTGAGGAAGGAATACAAGGAGATCTTCCCACTCATGATAGCCTCAAAAACAATAAAACACCTAGGAATAAACCTAACCAAAAACACCAAAGATCTCTACAACAAAAATTATAAACTCCTAAAGAAGGAGATTGAAGAAGATATCAGAAGATGAAAAGAACTCCCATGCTCATGGATTGGAAAAATTAATATAGTAAAAATGTCCATTCTACCCAAATTAATATACCAATTCAATGCAATCCCAATTAAAATCCCAAGTACATTCTTCACAGGCTTGGAAAAAAATTCTAAAATTCATATGGAACAACAAAAGACCCCAAATAGCCAAAGCAACTCTGAGTGAAAAGAGCAATACAGGGGCGATTTCTATACCAGACATCAAACTATACTACAGGGCTATAGTCATAAAAACAGCCTGGTACTGGCATAAAAACAGACCTGTAGACCAATGAAACAAAACTGAAGATCCAAACTTGAGCACATACAATTTCAGCCACCTCATATTTGACAAGGGGGCCAAAAAGACTCAATGGAAGAAAGACAGCATCTTCAGCAAATGGTGTTGGCAAAACTGGATCACCACTTGCAGAAGAATAAAATTAAACCCCTACCTCTCACCCTATACAAAAATCAACTCCAAATTGAGGATCAAAGACGTCAATGTGAAACCCAAAATTCTGAAGGTGATAGAAGAAAAAGTTGGCAACAACCTACAAGACATAGGAGTAGGAAAAGACTTTCTAAATCAGACAGCAGCTGCTCAGGAAATAAGGTCAACAATTGACAAGTGGGACCTTATTAAACTCAAAAGTTTCTGTACAGCAAAAGAAACAGTCAGGGAAGTGAAGAGAAAACCCACAGAGTGGGAGGAAACCTTCATTGCTGATTCATCTGACAGAACACTAACTTCCAGAATATATAAACTACTCAAAAAACAAAGGAGTAAGAAAACAAATGACTCACTCAAAAGATGGAATAAAGAGCTGAGCAGAGACTTCACAAGTGAGGAAATAGAGATGGCTGAGAAACATCTTAAAAAGTGATCAACATTTGGCCAAGGGACCTAAGGGATAACTTTGTTCTTTGCCCTCAGAGGTCAACCAAATCTTAGGGGATTATGCATGGGGCATCTCTTGAAAAGTCCTGAAAATGTGGGTCACCAGTCTTCCTGTTCAGGGAGGTCTTGGAGAGCCACTAATGGGACTTCAGCCAGTGTCCAGTCTATGATGAGGAAAATCTGCTTATGCTTCAGAAAGGAAAGCCTTGTCTAGCAAGACCTGATTTTGTCCTTGAGTGGATGGAACTGGTAAATGAAAAGCTGAGAGGAGCAAGGGGCTCCCACCCTCTTCCCCCCCAAAACAATAACCTGAGAGACCCCTGAGGGTCAGATCCTCAACCGACCTTGAGAAAACAAAAATTTTAGTTAATCTGGGCTAACTGTGTGGCCTTAAGCATCCAAAAGAAAAGTACAATCAGAAACAATCAGTAAGACCAGAGAAAATGTACTGCAGACATAAAACTTGAGATCTTAGTAAAAAGAAAAAAGAGAGTACTGTTGCTTAGCCTGTCTTGAATTCTTACTGGCAAATGCATCTATTCTGTGGCTGCCACCACTTTTGGCACTCCTCAAAGACATGAGACACGGTTTTTTAACCTTCCAATATGGACTGAAGTCTCATGTCTCGCCGAGAACTCTCCAAACCTTCAATGCCAGATGGGGACTACAGAGATACCCAGTTTGTGAACCAAACAGCTAAGGGGATTTCATCCTCATCAGAATATAGACTGTCATTGTTGGACTACCTGGGCTGTATCATGGAGGCCAGTGCAGGGGGATCAAGACAGGATGTGTGCTTACTGGACTTCATTTGGGGAACCATGGGAGGGAAAGACCCCAATGTGGAGCAAAAGTGTAGGACTGATGGTTGTTTGGGATTGCCAAGGAGGAACCTTTGAGCACCTCCTTAAGGAAAACATGACATCTATTAGGGAAAAAATGTCCTCCAATTCAAGTGACATGTGTATGTGTGTATATATATATAATATATATATATATATATATATTGTAGCAATACAAGTTGGAGAGAACAACAACAAAAGAACTGAAAAAAAAAAAACTCTGGACTCAGAAAATGATGCAGGACATGTATGGCAGAGTGCAGGGACTCTGCTGGGGTGGGGGCATAGATTTGATTGACAAATGATGTATGACTTATGGAAAAGGTTTAATAACAATAAAAAAACAAGATCTTTCTTTTCTGGAAATAAAGAATTCCTGTAGCCTGAGTAGAGCAGACCAATGATCAAGCTCTTTATTTTCATGGAGCACAGGTCTTACTCTGCACAACAGAACACCATCAAGGACAAAATGCAATAAAATAATGGTTTTAAAAGACAAAAATCTACTGCAAGTAAACCTACAACCTGTGTGTGTATGTGTGTATAGCTGAAGGCTGTACAACAACCAACCAAACAAACCCACAATGCCAGGCAGGAGAAAACCTCCCTTCATGTTGTTATCAGGATAGCCAAGAGACTCCCAAAAGAACACAGGGAAGTGCCACAGCCCTTGATTGGCTCCCAGAATGTAAAAGTAAGACCCTATTGCTAAAGGCTTGACATGCTTTGGACACAGGATTTAGAGGAATAGAGCTGGAACCAACCTGAAACTTCTCCTTGAGGGCTAGCTCTCATAGTGTCAGAGGACATTACACAAGCTGCCAAGTGAGAAAACCAAGTAATGGTCTTCCCCGCTATAAGGCCTAATTACCACAGTGACTGACCCAGAAAAATACCTCTATTGGTGCAGTAGTGGCACTCTTATCTGGGGATGGGTAATCAAATGCTGTGTAATTGGACATCAAGTCCACCCAAAGTGAGGGAACTCAAGTGTGGTATTGTAAACAGCCAAATACACATGCCTAAAGGACCGTATCTTCTAGTGGAAAAGAAAATGACTTTTGTTGCATCCTTAGACCACTGTACTCTAACTATTGATCCTTATATTTACAGACAAGTGTACCACTTGCAACTCATCAAAGAAGCTTCTTTATGCAACAGTGAGATTACTGTAGAGTTCTACAATTCGTCAAATACAAAGAAGTGTCCATAAGATGCACACCCTGAAGTGACACATTTATAATGCAATCTTTCTGAGACTTGGGGAACTTAGTGAAACTGGGGGAAGGAAGAATATTAATATATCTCACCTCTGAACAGAGAAGCTTCCTGATGCAACTTATGGTGGTTAATCCAGGGAGCCACAACTGATTGAAGTGTAAAGGATAAGGAACTACAGAATACTTGTTCCTGGGTAGGACCTCTGTCACCCAAAGTTCAGGGACTAATGTGGAAGAGGGGGCATGAAAACTGTAAGAATTGGGGTGTTGGATAACCAGAGGAAACAGAATTTTCCAGGGAACTTGCACATATAAATTTACAGCAATGGTGACAGTGTGCATAAGATCCATGCAATTTCAAACCAGACAAAATCTTAGAACAGTGCTGGATAAATGGAAAGAGGCCCCAACCTTAGCTGAGGAACTGTTGGCAACCAATGACTACTAGCAGAAGGAGAGTTGCTTTTCATTAAGGGAATGTGACTAGATAGGTTAACCATGCTCCAGTGGGTGGACTCACACTGATGGACTTTTGGGGAAACGAATGTGATTCAATAAGCCTCACCATATATGACAGAATACATGAAATCCAGTAGGGGGTGATGGGAGGGTGCAATATGCAAAGAGACTCAAAGAAGATCAAAATGTATTATAGAAAATCCAGTTAAAATAGATGAAACCTGGGGGCTGGAAGGATGGCCTAATGGATAAGAGTGCCGACTGCTCTTGCAGAGGACCAGGGTTCGATCCCCAGCACCCACATGGTGGCTGAGAACTCTCTTTGTCTCCAGTTCCAGTTCCAGAGAAATCCGACACCCTCTTCTGACCTCCGCGGCATTGCACAAACCTACATGCAGACAGTGCATTCATACACATAAAAAATAAATTAAATTGAAAAATAGATGAAAGTTATAAGTATTAAAAATTATTCTATGGAGGAAAATTAGACATTAAATAAATACGAACTTGAGTTATGGATAGTTATGTGCCCAGTGGTTGGTCCTTCGAACAGAATTTTTTTCTAGATATATGTACTCTAAATACATATGTGCAATGAAGTTACATACAGAGAGGCATCAAAAGTAATTTTGCTTTAAGAATGAACCTCAAGATAAAGATAGGGAAAGGTGAGAATTGCCCTGTGAAATAAACCGTGGGATAAAATGTTAATAGAATTTTCATCTTATATTAAAATAATCTCATTTTGTATTAGACTAATGAAAGCTACATTTAAGTAGTTTTAAGTAGGAGATGACAACATTCTACCTATAATTGGGTTATTTTTCTTTAAGTATAAATTATTGACAGAAACAGAGTTTCTAATGTTACTCCTCATAGAATACATGTTTATTCAGAGAATGATAAGAAAGATGATGCAATGACAAAACTAAAATGTGGGCTCTATTACCAGGATGAAACTAACACTGTCTGAGCTTGCCTGGTGTAATAGTCAGGGTTCTCTAAAGAAACAGAAGCAACAGGACAAATATATAGCTATATACAATTTATTGATTTGCTCACATAACAGAGCTCAAGTAGTCCAACAGTAGCCGCGCCAAACTGGAGAGGCTGAGAATCCAGGGATCTGCTCAGTCCACAAGGCTGGATGTCTCAGTATTCCCAATCTGGTGCTGAAGGCCTGGTGGATTCCAGGAGATCTGCCTGTCTCAGTACACACTGGGATCCAAAGGGTTGATCACAGCAGCAAGACAAACTCACCAGTGAGAGAGAGGCAAGCCACAGGAAAAAAGGGATCAGCTCCCTCTGCCTTGGCCTTTTATACTGTCTGCCCGCAGAAGGTAACACCCATATTTGGGGTGGGCCAACCAGGTTGAGGTGGTCCAATCCGAAGATCCTTTTTCTCTTATTTGTTCTTTAGTCTAGTCAAGTTGACACCCAGGATTAACAATAACAAGTCCACCCCTTGTCAACTTGACACCCAATAAATAGCCTCTCCTTATGTTATACTTAAATGTCAATTACAAACAATGGCAAGGTCATAATTCCACCTAACATGTTATAAGTGTCTCATGTGCAATAGCAAATCATTATATCTTAGAATAGGTGGTAATGTCCTTGAGGAACACTTAGTCCTTCAGTATCTAATAACCTAAATATGACAACACTTAACACTTATCTCAGTTGCACATTCAAAAGGGAATAACACAAGTATCTGCTTAATATACATATATTATATCTATTATAATCCACATTTCTGCAACTGGTCCCATGGCCTCAGCTGATATTTATGACTACCCTCTTCTACTACCTATTCTGTAATTCCTCCACCATCAGCAAGCACCTCTGCAGGTCTTGACTCTTTCCCTGGAGGAGTGACCCATACCTTCATCCCTGAAGGGTCTGGGCGATTTGCTGTCCTGTCTGGTTTGGGTTGTTGGAGTTTCCCATTGACCTTAATCATAGGACATGGTAGCACCAGAAGGCACCCTACAGCATCTCCTGCCTTCCAGACATAATCTTCCTTGCCCCCATTGTGAAGAAAAAGTCCAATTTCCTCCTGGTAGTCTGGATCAATCACTCCTCCTACTACTGTTATTCCTTCCTTAGCCTGTTGGCTTAAGGGCAGTAGAAGCCCAAAGTGGCCAGGGGGAAGTCTTATCTTCCAGTTCAATGGAACATTTGCTGTATCTCCTGGCAAAAGCACTCCCCCCTTTGGAGCCAAAACATCTAGACCAGCAGAATGCAAGGTCGTGGGTACGGGAAGCAAAAATTTTCCTACTGGGTCACTAGGGGTGATAGTGAGTGGAATCACTCCCACTTCCATCCCTTGATTCCTGGACCCATGAATTGTGGCTGTAGGAGAAACAGTACCATATAGTGGACGCTGATTGAAAGCATATACTGCCTGCTGGAGAACCTTGCCCCAGCCCTCCAGGGTATTGCTACCTAATTGGCACTGTAACTGTGTCTTCAAGAGGCCATTCCATCGTTCTATCAAGCCAGCTGCTTCTGGATGGTGGAGAACATGGTAAGACCAGTGGATACCGTGACCATGGGCCCACAGTCGCACTTCTTTGGCTGTGAAGTAAGTTCCTTGGTCAGAAGCAATGTTTTGAGGAATACCATGATGGTATTCTCAAATGATGATAAGGCATTCTGTAAGTCCCTGGATGGTATTTTTGGCAGAAGCATTACGTGCAGGAAAGGCAAATCCATAACCAGAATAAGTATCTATTCCTGTAAGGACAAAACGCTGTCCCCTCCATGATGGAAGTGGTCCAATGTAGTCAACCTGCTACCAGGTTGCTGGCTGGTCACCCCAGGGAATAGCACCATATTGGGGGTTCAGTGTTGGTCTCTGTTGTTGGCAAATCTGGCACTCGGCAGCAGCTGTAGCCAGATCAGCCTTGGTGAGTGGAAGTCCATGCTGTCGAGCCCATGCATAACCTCTATCTCTGCCACCATGACCAATTTGTTCACGGGCCCATTAAGCAACAACAGGGATAGCTGGAGAAAGAGGCTGACTATCCAGAGAATGAGTCATCCGATCTACTTGATTATTAAACTCATCCTCTGCTGAGATCACCTTTTGATGAGCATTTATATGAGACACAAGTATCTTCACATCCTTTGACCATTCAGAGAGCTCTATCCACATACTTCTTCCCCAAATGTCTTTCTCACCAATTTTCCAGTCATGCTCCTTCCAAGTTCCTGACCATCCAGCCAAAACATTGACCATAGCCCATGAATCAGTATATAATCGAACCTCTGGCCATTTCTCCTTCCAGGCAAAGTGCACAACCATGTGCACTGCCTGAAGTTCTGCCCACTGTGTAGACTTTCCTTCACCAGAGTCCTTTAGGGTTGTTTCAGAAATAGGCTGTAATGCTGCAGCTGTCTACCTCTGAGTGGTGCCTGCATAGCGTGCAGAAACATCAGTAAACCAGGCCCTAGTCTTCTCTTCCTCGGTAAACTGATCATAGGGCAAACCCTATGCAGCCATAGGTTCCTGCTTAAGCACAGGAGGCATTGTAACAGGAGTGGGAACCATAGGCATTTGGGCAACTTCTTCCTGCAGCTTGCTTGTGCCCTCAGGGCCTGCCCGGGCCCTGTCACGTATGTACCAGTTTCATTTGATAATGGAATGTTGCTGTGCATGTCCTACTTTATGGTCTGGTGGGTCAGATAAGACCCAGCTCATGATGGGCAGCTCAGGTCGCATGGTGACTTGGTGGCCCATTGTCAAACGTTCAGTTTCCACTAAGGCCCAATAGCAGGCTAAGAGCTGTCTCTCAAAAGGAGAATAGTTGTTTGCAGATGAAGGTAGAGCCTTGCTCCAAAATCCCAAGGGCCTCCGCTGTGATTCCCCTATGGGAGCCTGCCACAGACTCCAGACAGCATCTCTATCTGCCACTGATACCTCAAGCACCATTGGGTCTGCTGGATCATATGGCCCTAGGGGCAGAGCAGCCTGCACCGCAGCCTGGACCTGTTGAAGAGCCTTTTCCTGTTCCAAGCCCCACTCAAAGTTTGCTGCCTTACGAGTCACCTGATATATGGGTCGTAGTAACACACCCAGATGAGGAATGTGCTGCCTCCAGAATCCAAAAAGACCCACCAGACGTTGTGCTTCTTTCTTGGTGGAGGGAGGGGCCAGGTGCAACAACTTATTCTTTACCTTAGAAGGAATGTCTCTGCATGCTCCACACCACTGAACTCCTAGAAACTTCACCGAGGTAGATGGCCCTTGAATTTTAGTTGGATTTATTTCCCATCCTCTCATGCGCATATGCTTTACCAACAAGTCTAGGCTAGCTGCTACCTCCTGTTCACTGGGTCCAATCAACATAACATCATCAATATAGTGGACCAGTGTGATATTTTGTGGAAGAGTCAGGCGATCAAGATCCCTTCTAACTAAGTTATGGCACAACGCTGGAGAGTTAACATACCCCTGAGGTAAGACAGTAAAGGTATACTGTTGGCCTTGCCAGCTGAAAGCAAATTGCTTCTGGTGGTCCTTATGAACCGGTATTGAGAAAAAAGCATTGGCCAGATCAATAGCTGCATACCAGGTACCAGGAGACATATTAATCTGCTCGAGTAAGGACACCACATCTGGTACAGCGGCTGCAATTGGTGTCACTACTTGGTTGAGTTTTCGATAGTCAACTGTCATTCTCCATGATCCATCTGTCTTTTGCACAGGCCAAATTGGAGAGTTAAATGGAGATGTGGTAGGAATCACCACCCCTGCATCTTTCAAATCCTTGATAGTGGCATTAATCTCCGCAATCCCTCCAGGGATACGATACTGTTTTTGGTTCACTATTTTCCCTGGTAGAGGCAACACCAATGGTTTCCATTTGGCCTTTCCAACCATAATAGCCCTCACTCCACAGATCAGGGAACCAATGTGGGGATTCTGCCAATTTCTAATTATATCTATCCCAATTATACATTCTGGGACTGGGGAAATAACTACGGGATGCGTTCTGGGACCCACTGGGCCCACCGTGAGTCGGACTTCAGCCAAAACTCCATTTATCACCTGACCTCCATAGGCCCCTACTTTAACCGGAGGGCCACAATGCTTTTTAGGGTCTCCTGGGATCAGTGTCAACTCAGAACCAGTATCCAATAGGCCTCGAAAAGTCTGATTATTTCCTTTTCCCCAGTGTACAGTTACCCTAGTAAAAGGCCTCAGGTCCCTCTGGGGAAGGACAGGAGGAAGGCAAACAGCATAACTCTTTGGTATTGTGACAAGGTCCTTCCTCACTGGAACCCGGCCACCCCTTCATTCAAGGGGTTCTGGGTCTGTGAACTGTCTCAAGTCTGGAAACCGGTCAACTGGGCGGGATTCGCTACTCCTAAAATCAAATGTTGACTTCCTGTCATTTGTTCTAGAGCTTTTCTGCTTATACAGATCAAATAAAAACTTAGTAGGCTTCTTATGTATTTGGTTCCTGGGAACGCCATGATTAATTAGCCAGTTCCAAAGATCATTTCGGGTCATGCCATTATAGGTATTGTTTTGCCTTTGCCACCCATTATGATAATTACGGTAACTACGCTCATCTGGCCTTCTGCGATTCAGTGCTGCCACCTGACGCCTACCCTGAGGTCCTGTTAGACCTATTACGTGTACATTTAATTTATGCAAGCGAGCCACAACTTCTCTAACTGTAAGATCTGGCATAAGAAATAGAGCAAAAACAAAGCTCTTCAAATGTTCTGGTGTCTCTCTCAGTACTTTCCATCTTATAAATTCAGTGAATGGCATGTCCTCTGGGTCCTCATATTGTGGAGAATGTGGTTTTACACTTCGAATCCACTCGAGCATGCCCATCTGCCTGACCCTCACAATCCCTTCATCAATACTAAGCCAAGGAATATCAGGCATCTCTAACTCGCTGTTAGTAGGCCATGTTTTAATAAATACATCAGCCAACCATTCAAATAAACTTTTAACACCTTTTTTAACTGCTCGAGCTTCCATGTTAAACCTAGAATCTCTACTCAGTGGGCTCATATCGATAAACTCAGTATGATCCAATTTTATATTCCTTCCACCATTATCCCACACCCTTAAAATCCATTCCCACACATATTCCTTAGGCTTCTGCCGGAATGAATCAGCAAACTCATTAATTTCTTTAGTGGTATAGCGCACCTCCTCATGGACCACACTTTCTATCTCACCTTGAGGGGCTTGCTTAGACTTCAATCTGGTTATAGGTCTAGAGGCAACAATTGTTGGGCCCTGAGGGACATTAGCTCCCACTGGGAGGGGGAGATTAGTTTCCTCAGGCAAGGGTGGGGAGGAGGGATCTGCAGGGTGTGGATTCTCTGCTGAGGGTGGGGAGATTAATTCCTCAGATAAAGAAAATCCCTCAGAATCCACGGGTTCAGAATCCTCATCATTGTGGTTCTCCCACACATCTCCATCCCAAGTTTCAGGGTCCCACCCTTTCCCCACCAGTGCTCTCACTTTGACTGCTGACACTCTTCGTGGCTGGGAATTAAATTTGCATTGTAAATCAGCCAAACGTATAATAAGGGCTCCAGCTTGATTTTCTGCCACTTTAGCTCTTTGGCTGCTGGAGAGAAGATGCTCTTCCAGAGCACACTTGGAAACATTTAAACTGTTGTTTCGAATCTGGAGCTGGTCAGTTTTATCACTGAGCTCCTTATTTTTCTTTATCACTTTATCCAGAGATGCTAGGAGCAACCAGGAAACATCATTATTTTCCTTATTTTTCCACAATTTCTCAAACGTTTTATATATAGAGTCGCTAAATTCCTTGCTTCTCACAAGAAGCAAGTTAGGTGAATCAAATGGATCTATCTTCATATTTACATCAAATAGTCTGCACCAAGGAGTATCATTCCTCTTCATGCCACCAGGAGAGCCTTCAGTAATTCTAGGCTTCATTGGGTTGGAGAGGTGGCTCCAGAAACTACCAAGCCCACTAAAGAAATTCATCCTCTGAATTCTGTTTCTCTAGAACCACTTCTGGTACGAAAATCTGTATTAGTCAGGATTCTCTAAAGAAACAGAAGCAACAGGACGAATATACAGCTATATACAATTTATTGATTTGCTCACATAACAGAGCTCAAGTAGTCCAACAGTAGCCATGCTGCACTGGAGAGGCTGAGAATCCAGGGAACTGCTCAGTCCACAAGGCTGGATGTCTCAGTAGTCCCAATCTGGTGCTGAAGGCCCAGTGGATTCCAGGAGATCTGCCTGTCTCAGTACACACTGGGATCCAAAGGGTTGATCACAGCAGCAAGACAAACTCACCAGTGAGAGAGAGGCAAGCTGCAGGAAAAAAGGGACCAGCTCCTTCTGCCGTGGCCTTTTATACTGCCTGCTGGTAAAGGTAATGCCCACATTTGGGGTGGGCCATCCGGGTTGAGGTGGTCCAATCTGAAGATCCTTTTTTTCTTATTTGTTCCTTAGTCCAGTCAAGTTGACACCCAGGATTAACCATCAGACCTGGTGACCAATTGAAGAATGATAATTGGTCAATTATTGTAGCCAGGCATGGTGGCATACACCTTTAATCCCAGCACTCAGGAGACAGAGGCAGGCAGATCTCTGTGAGTTCAAGGCCAACCTGGTCTACAGATGAGCTCCAGGCCAGCTAGGACTAAAGATAGACTCTGTCTCAAAAAGACAAAAAAAAAAAAAAATAGTCATCAAAACATACCGTAATTTAAGATACAGAAATACTGGTATGCCCCTTGAAAGTCTTCATAGAATAATTTTACTGGCAAAAATAGAACTGATAAATGAAATTTGTAAACTGGTGAATGATATGATGAAACAGAACACTTTTATTTTCTGATAGTCAGACATGTGAGATGACATCACAATAAAGAAGCAAATAAATCTCTGATATGTCACAGTTGAAGAAAAGGAAGAATATGGAATGGATGTGTTCAAGATCCTTATAAGCAAAGCTTCCAATGTGTGTTTTCAAAGAAGGCATGGGGGTCACTAAGAACTTAAATATTCAAAGGGGCTATGTAATCCCTCTGATACTCAGGCTGGTATGGTTTAACACAGAGGATTGCTAGTCCTTACAGGCAGTTGCTCATCTATAATAATGAAGTCATTAAACTTTGTGTGTTCATCATGGCTTTTCGATGGTCTTTTAAAAATTTTGTTTGCATTTGTTTTCATTAAAATTTCTATACATAGAGTTATATCCTACAAGTTCCATTTTCCAAATAGTTTTCCATTTTTAAAGAGACTAAATAAAGGCTCTGATGGAGCTATACTTGTGGGAATTCCTAGATCTTTTTATAGGAAGTTATTTTGGTCAATGTAGTTGAGAATCAAATTTCCATTTGGAGAAAATAACAGAGGCATGCTGTAGAGCATCATGACGTGAAGAAAGAGAGCAAACCTCGAGTCGTCAGCATATTAACCATTAAAAATCTGGATGGTTTAACATGTTAAAACATGAAAACATAAATTCATGTTAACCAAATTTTACCTTTTAATATAGTGCATCTGGAGGGTAAAGGCACACTGACTAGGAAGATCTTTGCCCTTCAAGGCCAAGTGGCTTTCAGCTCATGGACACACTAGCAGGCCATGGATGTCAGGGTCCCTTGCATAGCCAGGCCTTTGAGCTCTAGTCAAAGCTTAAGAGCCAAAGTAGTGTGTGGTATTTCCGAGCCTGATTATATATTTATTTATTTATTTATTTATTTATTTATTTATTTATTTATGTCTTTTCCAGACAGGGTCTCCCTGTAGCCCCAGTTGTCCTGGAACACTCTGTAGATCAGGCTGGCCTTGAACTCACAAAGATCTGCCTGCCTCTGCCTCCCAAGTGCTAGGATTAAAGGCATGCGCCACCATGCCCGGCCCCCAAGCCTGATTATTAATGCCAAATAATTCCAGTCCCTTCCACTATCTTTAGCAGCTTGAATCCAATCTTCTCTAGAGTCTAAATTAAAGATGGAAGATTCCCTCTCATGCCATTTCTTCAGAGGCTGGCTGAGAATAGACCTCTCTCTCCATGGACCTGAAACTCTTCTGGCCAAGGAAGGGTTAGAATCGAATTCCTAGTGCATGAATATTATTTGTATTTGAGGTTGAATTGTGAAGCAGCTTTAACCCTTAATGTATATCCCTTCCTTATTAGTCACTTTTCTAGTTGAGAAACGAAACACCTGACAAAAGAAACCTAAGGAAGGAGAGGGCTTTTTTTTCCCATCATGCCTAGGTATCAGGACATCATGGCAGGGAATGCATGTTAGCCACAGCAGACTTCCTGTAGCACAAGGCTTGTGGCATGGCTTGTTCATATGGTGGTGGGTCAGGAAGCAGAGATCTTAAACCAGAACCATCTCTTTCAGCTATGTATTTTTAATAGAAAAAATATTTATAACATAAATGTACATCAGAGAATAGGTTCAGGAGATTGTCTGCACAGTAAGTTTAGTTTATGAAAAATATGTGTATTTATCTCCCTGAAAAGCAACATTGGAGCATAGTAGGTCTTTCTAAACTGGTGTAATTTTGCCAGAAGAAACTTTCCATCACACTACTATCCCCCAGACCTTCTGTGAGTGGAGATGATAATGCATGGCCTGTAAGTGAGCCAAAATTTTTCACATCACTAAATTATCTCTGTGTTCCTAGGAGATAAAGTTTTAATTCACATCTAATTGGTAAAGCTGAAATGGTTTGTGTACCATAGAAAGTTTGAGATTTTAGCTTTAAACATTTATAAAATAATCAAGGGACCAAAAATAACTTGTCAAATAGAAAATATGAT
This sequence comes from Rhizomys pruinosus, assembly GCA_009823505.1. Lineage (NCBI taxonomy): Eukaryota > Metazoa > Chordata > Mammalia > Rodentia > Spalacidae > Rhizomys > Rhizomys pruinosus. Next base: position 1,087,041 of record VZQC01000816.1, on the reverse strand, counting down.
TCAAAATATCTATTCAGGAAAAGGAGTAGGTGGAAGTAAATTATCAGATGTAGTTGTAATCTATTTCTTCCCTACCCAGAACATGTCATTATATTGAATAAGTGGATATACAATATATAATATTTAAAGTTCTCTTGTAAACTTCTAAGGTTAAAAACTATAGGTAACTATATGCTTACAATGGTTCTTATTACTGACTTAGAATATGTGAAAATGTTATGTTTTTATTATAAAATTGTCAAGAGTATTTTATTATATTCTAAACAAAAATTGCTAAAATAAGATTTACAAAAGGAACAGTGAACAGGTTATGAGCCGTCACATGCCTCTCTCCAGATTCTTCTGACCATACAAAACAAATTTTACCTCAAAGGGGTTAAGAGATAGTTCAGTCTAGAGATATAGATGAGTGACCATATCCCAGAAAAACAACTTAAGGTTACAATGTGATAACTGTTTTATCGAGTTTTTGTAGTAACAGAACAAAGCAAAGTCATAAATCAAGATGCTTTTCAAACACATTGGTAGAAATACTAAGTAGGCACTTAGAGCAAAAGAGAAATCTCAGCTACAGGCTTCAGGTGGTATATGATGACATTCAGTATTTTGGTTGGTGGAAGCTAGGGTGTTAAGTTAATGTAGTTAAAAATCTTTTTTTTATTATTTCTTAGCCACAAGATGTTAAGTTGGACACAGAGATAGGCAAGGAATGGGTCTTTATGGGGCTAAATATAGTCCAAAATAAATTAGCCACAATCATTGAAGTTCTATTAGGTTAACTAGACTTGTCATAAGAGAGGTAGATATTTCTGGGAACTTTAGATGACACTTCCTTCTGTTAATAAGTTCCCTTAGGATGATACATTTCCCATAAGTAGGAAATTTTCCTTATTAGCTAAAGCCTATGTTTTGTGTAGTCCTCTTCAGTTTCTCTTAATGTTCCTTGACTTTCTGGGACCCACCAGAAACCTATTACATGTTCACTAGGCTAGCAGTTTCTCTGACTTCTGTTGTTATATTTGAGATGATTTTCTCTCTTTATATTGTTTTCAGCAATGGATGCACACTTGACAAGAAGTCCTTTAATGAAAAGTTGCCTGATTTTTGTTTTCTTCATTAGACTGGATTATGTGTCTGTAGGGCATGGGATGGCTGAGTGTTATAGGTGCTGATGTTGAACTTGATCACCAGGTTGAGACAGTGTTTGCCAGATTTCCTGATTGTAGAGCTTCTCTTTTCTGCCCAGCTCTACAGAATACGCTGGGAGGAAGCTCCTACATGCAGTTGATGTCTCAGGAGTGAGGCATCTCTCCGCCCACTTGAAATACTGCAGGAAGAGTCTTGTCCTCCCCCATTTATTTCTTTACTCAATAACATATTGTAGGGTACAATGAGTAATCTCAACAGTGATTTACTTTCTTAAATTTCCCAGCTTTTGTTTCTTGGCTCTTCTAGTTTGTTCTTCTATTTTTCTACTATTCCACCTCAGTGTGCTTATCTTTTGTTCTTTTTTTTTTTTTTAGTGGCTCTTTGCCCTTTGACATTTCAAGCCGCTAAGGTCATTTTCTTTCTTCTTGCCTGTGTCCTAGAGTTGATTGTTGCTCTAAGAAGCTTTGGTTCCTTTGACTGAAAACTAGGGAAGGTATGATCTGTGTTAAAAATTAAATATGCATATATGTTTATATCTATGCTTAGACACTCTCTCTTGCCATCCTTGATCAACACGAGTTGCAGAGGGCAAGGGGTTTGCTCCGGAACTCCAGGCCACCATGTTCGACCATGAGACTCAGCTGCAGCTGCGTTCTTGGCTTAAGTGAGTGTGTGTTTCATTGCCATTATTTTGCAAGCAAGCCCTTTAAAATTCTCTAGTTTACCTGAGATTGGAGGACTCTCTACTTGTATCACCTTAAGTATTGGGGAAAACCTGAAAGCAGCAGAAGCTGGGCAGGGTTGCAGGACTCCGCTTCCCACCCTGAGAGAAAAATTCCTCTGGGACTGAATTGGCCTGGTGTCTTTATCTGGGGTTCACGCCTGCATAGATATAACCATATATGCATATTTAATTATTTGCATATTTAATTGTTAACAATCTGGATTCTGGATGTAAGACAGGCCCGTTGGTACTTGATGTCAGAAAAATCTGAGGAACGATGTGTGTGTATTACAGCTTAGTAGATACACACATCCCTAAATAATTCTATGTACACCAAATGAATCTACATTATGCTAACTCTGGATCACACTGTAGAAGAATTAAACTTTAACTCATCATCACACAGGTCTTTTCGTACTTATTCACTGACCCCAAAATATTGTAAAACAGAAATGGAAAATAATATTTTTGAAAAATCCAGAAGGTTAAAGAAATTTTTGAGTGAAATTTTTCCCAAGTCCATATGTAGTTAACATTAATAGATGTATTTATGTAAAGGCTGCTGTGTTTGCAGTTCTATACAGAACTCTACTCAAGCAGACAAGGTACAAGCGCTTCTGTATTGACCTATGCTTTCCACTACCCTGACTAATCTGAAATCGTATCTTTTACAAGACAACTGTTTTCATTTTAAACATTCTTGATTGTTATATTCTTTATTTTAAAACAAAAACAATTCTCCAAGAGATATCAGACACCTTCTTACAATTACCTAAGCATACCAAAATCATGATGTTCGACATTCATTTGATGTTACAGGGTTATGGCACAAAGAATTAAGAATTGCATAGATCAGTTAATGTGGGGTATGAGAAGGTTAAGGATAAACACTGAGAAAATACCTGTAATTTTTGGCATTAAGAAATTCCAGTCCTCTGAATGTAGAAGTAGAGAAATATCTGGGGTCATACAAATGTGTAAAGAAAAAAATATTTTTAAAAATATTTTATTTAGTATTTTTATGTGTATTAGTGTATTGCCTGCATGTGTACAAGTGCACTCATTCTGTGCAAGCCCCATAAAGGTCAGAAGAGGGTGTGACACCTGAAAATGGAGTTACATAGGGGAGTTAGCCACCATGTGGGTTCTAAAAATCAAACCCTGGTCCTCTGCAAGTACACCTAGTGCTGTTATCTGATCAGCCACTTCTCCAGCCCCACGAGAAAAAAAATCTTTTTTATAAATTTTATTTATTTATTTTCTTTTTCTTAATTTAATTTTTTTATGTGTATGAATGTACTGTTTGCATGCAGGTCCGTGCATCCGTGTTGTGCAATGCCTCAGACGTCAGAAGTGGGTGTCGGATTTCCCTGGAACTGGAGTTAAAGACAGTTCTTAGCTGCCATGTGGGTGCTGGGGATCAAACCCAGGTCCTCAGCAAGAGCAGTCGGCGCTCTTAACCTCTAGGCCATCTCTCCAGCCCCTATTTATTTATTTTCTATGTGTATGAATGTACTGTCTGCATGCAGGTTTGTGCACCCGTGTCCTGCAGTGCCGCCGAGATCAGAAAAGGGTGTCAGATTCCTCTGGAACTGGAGTTCTCCTGGAATTGGAGTTACAGTTCTCAGCCGCCATGTGGGTGCTGGGGATCGAACCCGGGTCCTCTGCAAGAGCAGTCGGCGCTCTTAACTGCTAGGCTATCTCTCCAGCCTAGAGAAAAGAATTCTTATAAGTGCTTTTCAGTCTAAATCTTCTAGTGATAATCAATTTATTGTTGAAAATGTTGAAATTAGTCAGTATAGTAAATTATCTCATATTAATTAAATGTTCAATAATTAGGACCATTATTTAAGTTCTTAAATCAAGAAAAGTTCATAGCTGATATGAACTCTGTGATATGATGTAGTCATTACTCATTGTTATTTATTGGCATTCAGATCAATAAAACTCATAAAGGTTTTGCCTATATAAATCAAGTGAGCAGGAGTTAATATTTAAATCATCTGCTTCTCTGAAGAATACTGATATAAGACCCCAGACACATTTGAAGACATTTGGGGGAGGGCTGCCTGAGTTTGCCAGCCATCTTAATGGGACACCGGCTCCATCCTCCATGTAGAGAGAGAAGTAGCCAGAAAATGCAAAAGAGCTGACTATGATGACAGCCCCAATTTTTGATAGCAGCCCTGAACACTTTAAGGGGGTGCTGGAGGAATCCAATTAAAGTTGGCTTCGTGAGGCAGAAGCTCAAACTAGCTTATTGATTTAATCATGAATTTATGAAAGAATCAATTCAGGGCAGTTAATATGCTTCCACTATTTTCAGGACCATGTAATTTCTCCCCTCACCTGTGCTCTTCCCAACTGGTCTGAATTCCTCTCTCGGCTCTCATCTTTCTCTAGAAAGTCTACTTCTAAGTGCTTTGGTATATGTGCTTGGATACTACAGCTTCTAACAGGACAGAACACAGGAAAAAGAACTCCAAACCCTATCCAGTTTCCTCCTCTTCCTCCACCCCCCCCCCCACCTAGCTCATACGCAGGGAGGTTCTGGGCCTCAGAAGTCTTCTGCAGGTGTGACAGACACAGAAGGTATTGCAGAGCAAGGCAAAGTGAGAAGGGAGTTGTGGAAGTCCCAAGTGCCAACTCAGTGGCTGAGCAGAAAAGTCAGAGAAGTAAGCGAGGGCCTCTCAGGTAGAACAGCTTCATTCACTGCCTGTGTGTGGCCTTGTGATGAAACATGTATGAAATGCATGTTCCCAGGACACTCCTGTGTGTGGCCTTGAGATGAAACATGTATGAAATGCATGTTCCCAGGACACTCCTGTGTGTGGCCTTGAGATGAAACATGTATGAAATGCATGTTCCCAGGACACTCCTGTGTGTGGCCTTGAGATGAAACATGTATGAAATGCATGTTCCCAGGACACTCCTTTGTGAGGCCTTGAGATGAAACATGTATGAAATGCATGTTCCCGGGACACTCCTTTGTGAGGCCTTGAGATGAAACATGTATGAAATGCATGTTCCCGGGACACTCCTTTGTGAGGCCTTGAGATGAAACATGTATGAAATGCATGTTCCCAGGACACTCCTTTGTGAGGCCTTGAGATGAAACATGTATGAAATGCATGTTCCCGGGACACTCCTTTGTGAGGCCTTGAGATGAAACATGTATGAAATGCATGTTCCCGGGACACTCCTTTGTGAAGCCTTGAGATGAAACATGTATGAAATGCATGTTCCCAGGACACTCCTTTGTGAGGCCTTGAGATGAAACATGTATGAAATGCATGTTCCCGGGACACTCCTTTGTGAGGCCTTGAGATGAAACATGTATGAAATGCATGTTCCTAGGACACTCCCCAACTCAGAATCTCAACTCCTGAAATCCTACATATATGAAATGCATGTTCCTGGGACACTCCTTTGTGAGGCCTTGAGATGAAACATGTATGAAATACATGTTCCTAGGACACTCCCCAACTCAGAATCTCAACTCCTGAAATCCTACATGTATGAAATGCATGTTCCCAGGACACTCCTTTGTGAGGCCTTGAGATGAAACATGTATGAAATGCATGTTCCTAGGACACTCCTCAACTCAGAATCTCAACTCCTGAAATCCTACATATATGAAATGCATGCTCCCAGGACACTCCTTTGTGAGGCTTTGAGATGAAACATGTATGAAATGCATGTTCCCAGGACACTCCTTTGTGAGGCCTTGAGATGAAACATGTATGAAATGCATGTTCCCAGGACACTCTCCAACTCAGAATCTCAACTCCTGAAATCCTACATGTATGAAATGCATGTTCCCAGGATACTCCCCAACTCAGAATTTCAACTCCTGAAATCCTACACTTACAATGTTGATATTTCAACCATTTTTTATTATTTTAAATTATGTATATGCACGTGAGTCAGTTGAAAGTGGTGGTCTGTGCACAAATGTTTAGGTGGTCGCAGGGGCCAGAGGAGGGATTAGATTCACTGGAGCTGGTGGCAGAACTATAGGTGGTTATAAGCTGACTTGTGTGGATGCTGGGATCCCAACTCAGGTACTCTGCAAGAGCAGTGTGTGCTGTGAACTGCTGAACCACCTCTCCAGTCTCAGGAGTTGTCTTTTAAAAAAATATGCTATTTATTATTTTTATTTTATGTGTATGCATGTATTGTTTGCATGTACATAGGTCCAGCTGTGCTGTTCAGTGCACATCAGGGACAGAAGAAGGGGTCAGATCCCCTGGAACTGGAGTTAAGGACAGTTGTTGCTCACCACATAGGTCCTGGGAGTGGAATCCAGGTCTTCTGCTAAAACAGCTAATGCTCTTAACTGCTCAGCCATCTCTCCCAGGAGCTGTAATTTTACATAATATTTCAAATTTTGATGGTTTCCTAGATTCAGTGACTCAACTGAGGACAGAAATAGGCCAATGTCCTTGGAGAGAGTGAAGTGATCTCTTTCCCTCAACTGGCTCCCTTCTGTGGAGAAATGGGAAGACTTAATTAAGATCTAGGTGTTGATTAAATAATTATCTATTTGTTCCCTTAAAATACCTGGAGATCTGGAGATTTAAGTTCAGCCTTGCTCTCCTGTAGCAGGAGAGGCAGGATACTAGAGCCAGGTCCTGTTCCAAAAACTGAATTCTACAATCTGAGGGTCCAGAGACAGACACTTGAAGTGGCAGAACCAAGAAGAAAGTTCTCCTAAGTTCCTAACAGGTTGGACTCTGATTTCCTTCTGCATTCTCCCACATGTGACATTTTTCACAGGAAATCCAGTTTACATAGCAGAGTTGTCTGCTGTAACAGAAAAGGAGGTGAGAGAGGTGTCCATATTGTGTTTCCATGGACTATTCTTGAGACATCTGCATTCCAGAATTCTCTGCATGCTTAGGGTCACCCTACAGCCCTGGTGGATAGTGGGGCTTTTGTGAGTGTCTTGGTCTGTGTTTACCCTCCCTGTCCACAGGAAGTCAAACTCTGACAAAGGGCCTCCTTAAGGGATCCCTGGGTGTCCTTTGATCTCAGCATGGTCGGTTACCAGTGACTTTGCATCTTTAGGCAGGCAGTCTGGAGTGGCCCTGCACATGCTCCTTGAAGCTCACACCTTTCACCAGCTGGCAGGGTCATGGCTGAGAGCTCCTTGCTTACTTTCCCCGCAGTCTTGCTCCTTCTCACTCTATTCCTTTATTTATAAATGATTTTCTCTTAATTCCTCTTGACTTACTAGCATTTCCGTTAGCACTTCAATATGCATTATGTCCACCAGTGTTCACTAATGTTTTGGCACTTGCTCTTTTGGTTACTAATACCGGCAACATACAGGAACTTCTAAGGTTTTCCTTAGTGCAATGATCAGCACTATATAGGGGCTGCCTCACTATCACAGTTCACTGCATCAAAGCACATAGACATGGTGAGATTCCCAAAGTTAATGCCAAGTACACTGAACAAGAAAAAGTATTCTAAGAAAGTAGAACAAGGCTGGAGAGATGGCCTAGCGGTTAAGAGCGCCGACCGCTCTTACAGAGGACCCAGATTCGATCCCCAGCACCCACATGGCGGCTGAGAACCGTATGAACTCCAATTCCAGAACTCCAGTTCCAGGGGAATCTGACACCCTCTTCTGACCTCCGTGGCATTGCATGACACGGGTGCACAAACCTGCATGCAGACAGTACATTGATACACATACAGAAATAAAAAAAAAGAAAAAAAAAAAAGAAAAAAAAAAAGCAGAACAGTCTAAAGATTCCCTGACTTTTGTTTAATCTCAGGTGATGAAACAGAAGGTTCTAGTCCTATCTACTTCCTTTGCTGATTGCATAGCCACCTGGTCTGAGCATGGAAAATCAGTTGATAAAAAGAGTTGGACATGTATTTCTATAATATTGTTCATGAGAATGTCCAGTCAGAGAGATGTGTCCACTTTAAATAGACAGATTCCACTTGTAAAACTTACACTACAAATGTATTACACACCTCAGGAAGGAGAGGTGAATAAGGAAATCTCCTATATTTCAACATGAATGTATATTTTATACCTGAAGGCTATATAACAAGAAACAGTGCCAGACAGGAGAAACCTCCTTTCACGTCATTGGTCAGGGTGATCTTAAAGACACTCATTTGATCAACTTGATTGAACAAACAACCTGTCACCCCCCACTGGATGGTGGGGCTGTAGGTGTTTGGGCACAACAGCCTGCAGATAGGTTTTGCATGAAGGATGCTTGTACTCATGGATTATCACTTATAGCTAAAAATGAAAAAAAAAAAAAAACTGAGAGAAAGATGCAGGACAGTTATGGCAGAATGCATGAACTGGGATGGGGTGGGGGTGGGGGGAGGGAAGGGAAATAAGCCTGAACTGAATTGGAAAAATGTATGAATGCACAAAGCTCAATAAAAACTAATTTAAAAAAAAAAAAAGACTCCCAAGAAAACATTGGCTATTGCCACAGCCATTGATTACCCTCAGAACTTGAAGGTAGATCCTACTGCTGAAGACAGGACCAACTTCGACACAGGACCGGAGCAATGGAGCTGGAACTGACCTGGATGGAAGTTTCCTCCCCAGTGATTAGCTCTCATAGTTCTAGAGGACACTATGCAAGCTGCTAAGGGAGGAAATCAATCAGTGGTCCAACCCAGCTGTAAAACCTAAGACCACAATGACTGGCACAGCAAATTTATCTCTATTGGTGCAATAGTGGCACTTTTATCTTGGGGTAATCAACAGCTATTGGAATTGAACTTAAAGCCCTCTCATGGGAGGAAATTCATAGGTGCCCTATAAATATAGCCAAATACACATGGCTGGAGGTCACAGATCCTAAAGAAAACCCTATATCTCTCATATCTCTAGACAAATGAAATTTCTTACTGTATGCTAAATATGGATCTGTATATTTACAGACAAGTATACCATATGCCACTCATCAAAGAAGTTCCTTTTTTCAAACAGATAGAGGCTGTTACAAAGATCTACAACTGGTCACGCACAGAAGAATAATTGCTGAGAGATGCCGTCCTAAGTGACACATCTACAGTGAAACCTCTATACATAAGGATCATGGAACATAGCAGAACAGGGGAATGAGAGATTACTAATAGATCCCTCAACTCTCACCAGTGAAGCTTCCTTATGCAACAGGGTGCATTGTACACAGAAGGCCACAGCTGTCCAAGGTGGAGATAGTAAGAGACTGCAGAGTGGATATCTCTGGGTAGGATTCCTGTATTAAACCTCGCCCACCAGTGCTTCACAGGACCATTGCAAAGAGGGGATAGAAGGATCAAGAGCCAGGGTTTAGTACGGAATATAAGGAACAGGCTTTGGCCTCTGGAAATGCCGTATGAAACTTACAGCATTGGTGACAGCATGTCAAGTCCCATTCTGACTCTGTCAGGCAAAATCTGAGCACAGAACTGGGGAAATGGGCAACCCTAGCCAAGGAACTATTAGCTACTGATTTCTGAAGAGTGAGGGGAAAAGATGATTCTTCTTTAAGGGAGTGACTTAAATAGGCTGACTAGAACTCCAGGGGATGATCTTGTACCTACAGACATTGGGTTAACAATGCTTGACTGGATGGACCTTAACATACATGACTGAATGCCTGAAATCAGTGGGGGCTGTGGATGGGGAAAGGGGGTAAATTTGCCTAAGAACTGTTATTCGAAATGCACAAAATCTTAATAAAACATACATTGAAAAAGCAGTTTCCCCAAGGCAACAGGGCCAATCTTCAGCAGCATGCCCATTTAATAGAGGAGGCTGAGAACCTCCATGGAGTCTCACTTGAGAGATGATGCAAGCTGGATTCAGACAGCCCCCCCCCTTCCTACTTCCTTTACTGGACTCATGTAACCTCCACTTTCAGGAGGGTTCTGCTCCCAACAGCAAAATGTTGCCAGTATTTCAGAACACACACCATTTATTCAAGGCAATGGTTTCCCTCTGAATTGCTTCCTCTCATGTGTTCGTAAATGAGGTTTTTTTTTCCTTCAGTATCCCTCCCAAGCTCCATCTCAAGTGTTTCCATTTTTTAAAATATCAGAGTAGCAATCGCAGTAATAGCTTAAATTAATTACCTTTAATAAAATAGACTTATGGCCTGTCTCCTAGGGAAGACCAGGGCAAGCATGTGTGTTGTTTCTCAGGCAGTGGGAAAGAGCCTGCAGAGAGTTCCCCCCAATTGAACAAGCCCAACCTTTCCCAGGAAGAAGAGGTTTCATGTTAATCCACCCGCTGTTCTACTCAGTGACTTCCACATAAACCACCTTAGCTTTCTGTTTACAAGCAAGAGCCACCTGTGGTTGCTGGTGGCCCAGATCTGACCGCCAGCTACATTAATCCACAGAGTTTAAGACAGGAAGGGAAGCAGGGAGTCTGAGACAGGAGTTTTACAAATGGAATTAAACATGAAAAGAACAAGGTTAATCAGAAGAGCAGGAAACAGGCAGGAGGAGAGGGAGGCGTCGGGTCCTACAGTCCCTGATCTAGTGGACTCCCATTCTATAATACTTTCCCTGGAAAGGAAAGCATCTCTGTCCCTAGGCCTCCTCTAGCTCTTTGCAAGCACATACATTTTGAGCACCATAAGGCTCACTGACTTTGGAAAAGTGGATGTAAACTTGATACTGACTGTAGAATTAAGGGACTATCCAAGGTCAACTATATTTTGAGCTTTTTGCATTTTAGACACTTTTTTTAATTTTTTTTATTAATTTTATTATTTCTGTATGTGTATGAATGTACTGTCTGCATGCAAGTTTGTGTGCACCCGTGTCGATGCAACGCCACGGAGGTCAGAAGAGGGTGTCGGATTCCCCTGGAACTGGAGTTCTCCTGGAATTGGAGTTTCAGAGCGGTTTTTCGGCCGCCTAGGTCTACACCTCCCGTGTGTGGTGTGTGTGTGTGTGGTGTGGTGTGTGTGTGTTGTGTGTGTGAACTGGGGGTGGGGAGCGTTACGTATGTACACACATGTACGCCAGAGGACAATCTTAGATATTGTTCCTCAACACTGCTTGTTTGCCGTGTTGTGTCGTGTTGTGTTTCTTTCTTTGTTTGTTTTGATATGGGGCTCTCATTGGCCTGGAATTCACTGAGTAAGCCAGGAGGGCAGGCGGCTGAGTCCTGGGTATTCTCCTATGTCCATGTCCAGAGCTGAGAAGACACACTCAGGCCACCATGCCTGACTTTTTCATGTGGATTCCAGGGCCAGAACTCAGGTCCTGGTGCTGGTAGAGAATCTTCCCAACTGGAAAATGTTGACATCCTGTGGTTTTGTTTTAATTAACATGTAACAGTCATACTTATTTGTGGAGCTCAGTGTGATATAAGGCAAATGTGTGAAGTGACAGACATTCTGAATACTAAATTTCTTGACTTGATTATTGCACAGTTTAGTTTTGCAGAGTGAGCAGAGTGCCATTTGATTGCCTCTGCCTTTCTGCAGAATACAAACCTTGAAGTCTGTGTAGCAGATGAAATCCTAGAGTCTCCTCCAAAGAGGTACACAGGTGTTTTAATGGTTTATAAGTCACCCAAATTTCATCCTGAGAGAATTTTATGTTCCTTAAGCCTATTTCTTATGTGGGGGCATCAATGTCTCTGCACAAAGTCCTAGAATGCACGAAAGGTAGATTGGGATTATGGGTTAGCCTCCCTCTGCTATGTGCATCAAAGGGCTGGTATATTTCCACATGAGATATCAGACACAGGATTTGTACTCTCTGGGACACTGACCAACCACAAGGTGGAGTGTGTAAGTATGGGTCTATTCAGCCAAACTTGTAGCAACATTAAATAAACAGCTACAGCAATCTACACTAAGATAAGGGTAGACCTTCTACATGACACACGTTGTATTTTAATAGAAAATGGTGTGAAAGAAGTTCATTCATGCTTAACCAGTACTAGACAGATCTCCAGTGCTTAGACAAGGCTCACCATGATCATCTACCTTCCCACTACCACAACTCTGACCCAATGGGATAAGCGCTGATTATACATTTGGTACGAAGCCAAGGCTTCCAAACCTTGACTTCTTAGTTAATCCTGGAAATAGTCAGAGGTACTTATCAATGTACTTCGTTCAGATTAGGAATCTACTGCATGTTTAAAAAAGGGCAATTTGCTTGCTTACAGGGTGTAAATGTCAGATTCCAATTCCACACCCAATTCTGTGACCCATGTAATTAGCCAGGATCCAAAGGGCACTTACCAACCCAAGAGATAAGGGACCAAAAATGACAGACATTACATGCAGCCTAAGGTGCCATCGCAGGACACAAGGCTTTGAAACTGACTTGCTTTTGTTTCTATGACAAGGCTTGGTACCCGATGTCAAGATCCCAAACTGCCGGGAGACTCAGAAATAAATGAACGTGATTTACAGAGGAATTATCCAAAACAGTTGAGCCTTGGAAAACTGTTCTTTTAGAACCATTTTCTTTATAAAACTGTAAAAAGCTTATTTATAGTGTTTTAATTTCAATTCTCATTTTATTAACATGGCTGAGGTAGTATTTTTCCATTTCTGTGATAACCTGCTGATTTCCTAGGCTATATTATTTTATAATGCATCCTTTAATTTTTTTCTATTATCTCACACTGGGTCTGTTAATAGGTTTTGAGAAAATTTCCCTTTCTTTCTCAGAAGAAGCTTTCTTTCTTGGAAAGCTTTCCTTTGCTCCACGTCCAGCTGAGGTGCAGTCTCCCCAGCCATATCAAAGGTTGTTAGCTTTCTGCTCTCTAATATAAGGTCTATGGAGATGAGCTTTTAATATTTATTTCCAAGGGCTGTTTTCTCTGTTTATATCCTGCTGTTGAAATGAGCAGCTCAATAAACTCCTAATGAAGGTGGTTGAAACATTTCGTTTTGCTTTCATTTCTATTGCTTTCAGGATGACAGTGTGCTAAACAGTTTCAGTGCTTTGCAAACTTCCTGTGAACTTGAAATGCCCTACTAAATAATCCTGAAATCATTAATTGGCATAAAAAGTCACTGCTCTTAGAATTATATTGTTTTTAGCAAAGAATCATGCTCTCACGATTATATTATCTCTAAAATAAATTGTCCTAAATTCAATCTCCATGAGGCTTTTGTGATAAAACTACATCTGGAATTAGGGTTCATTATGTGTTGTATTCCATTGCAATATACAGCTTGCTCTGGTGACAGTAAATCAGTACTTCAGCAAAAGAAAATTGTTGGAGGGAGAGAGAAAGATTTTTTTCAATTCCCAAGAAAGCCTGCTGTGCCACTAGTTCAGATGCTGGAGGGTTTATCCTTTTCTTCTCTGGATTATCCAGGAAGGCTCAGGTAGCTTAAGTGCATGTATTTCCAAATGAAGCATCTGAGGAGCTGAAAGCCTCTCTTGTCTAGGGCTCTACATCAACTGACACACATTTACTGCTTGAAACTAGCATCAAGTAAATCAAGCCTCAGAAACAAATTACTGACAATTAGGAGGTGAACTCTTTTTCAAGAAATAAGAATAAGGTAACTTCTTGGCAGTGATTACTCATTGCCCTAAAGAGCAGAAAATGCATCTTCTCAAAGGTGGATACTTTATGCTAGATATGTGTCTATTCACTAGGAATAGGCAAGACCCTTGTAGCTACCTAGTAGTCATCCACCTTCTCAGCCGTTCAACTATCATGGATCTCTCTATCTATTGTATATTGATTTGAAGAGAGGAAGTATTCAATTTAGAATTTGCTGTTGAAGACTCAACATTATTTGAGCGTACATCCCAGACAATGAGTACACAAAATTTAAGGGAGACAGAGATAGTAGGTAGATGGGTATTTAGATAAATTGACAGACAGATTAATAGCCATTAAAAGGTAATTTTCTCGGGCTAGAGAGATGTGCTAGTGGTTAGAGTGCCGATGCTCTTACAGAGGACCGGTTCGATCCCAAAGCGCACCCATGGCGGCTGGAGAACCGCTGAAACTCCAATTCCAGGAGAAACTCCAGTTCCAGGGATCCCGACGCCCTCTTCTGACCTCCGCGGCTTGCACGACACGGTGTGCATCAGACTTGCATGCAGACACTACATTCATACACATACAGAAATGAATAAAATAATAAAAAATACATTAAAGGTATTTTCTCTCCTCTCTTAATTACTGATAACTCAAAATTATATATATATATTATAGTATATATTATATATATATATTATTGGGTTTGTGATCCACAACCCAAATATAAGATGATGTTTCAAATCTAATCCACTGAGATGTTGAACACAGGAATAAGAATAGACAGATTGCACAAAAGAAATGAACTGTATGAGGTAGGACAGCACAGACTTCTGAGAACTGGTCTTATATGTATGCCTGTGAGCTCAACTGGGAAGGCATGACTGAGCCTCTCTGCAAGGTCCTGGTGAGAATTACTCACCTGTTACTCTCAGTTCCTGCCAGTGTCTCACACAGGCTGTAAAAAGGAAATTGCTCTGGCAAGTTCTAGACTCGGGATGGATAGGATTGATGTGTAGGTGGATCAGGTGGAAACACCTTTCTTTTGATTCTTTCTTAATTGACATTCTTGTGGAGGAAGAAATCTGGTGACTGGCCTTTGAACCAAGACTGAGTGAGGCAGAGTGACACAAAGATTTGAGGTTCAGTCCCCTGTGACCACCCTGCTATAGCTTCTCCTTCTGACACACTCAGGTCTGGATAGTGTGCCCCTTCTTTTATGACAAAGGCTCCATCCCAGGCTCAGTTCCCATCCTTGACCTGAGTTTCCATATCTCCAGCTAGTCTCCTCACTCATAAGAATATGACCTGCACAAGTAATTGTTGTATTTAGCTGCTACTCAATGCAGAGATTAAGATGACTGTTAGGGGAATGGCTTTTGTTCAGACTGAGTCCTGCAGTGCAATCCAGTGCTAAATTGTTTAAATTGTCATCTATAACACTGGAAACTTCCATTCACCCAGTTACTCTCTGGGAAATATTTGAGGATGTTCTACAACATGGAGTGCAGCTCTAGATATAAAGGATCATCAGTGAATAAATGGGGAAAAAACTGACTCATCAAAGTCACATTCTAGTGTAGCATGGACAAAATTTGGAGAAGAAAAGATGGCTCTGGGCCATGAGACTCTCAGAACCACGAGAGAGGCAAACAACAAAAGTAGCAAAATGAAATTTTTCCATCCTCAAGATTTTCTATAACAAGTTATGAATTATTTATGTGAGTATGGGAAATAAGGAGGAACAAAATAACCTAAATATAGTGATACAGCAGACAGAGATAACTGTCAATGATCGATCGGACTATGAGAATGGTCCCAGAAGATTACATAACCTCAATGCAAAGAAGGCCTGACTGCCTCCATTTGTCAAGATGCTCTCTATCATGTTCAGGCAATGCTGGACTCATGAAGTTGTAACTTTCAGAAAATATCCCCCTCACCCAGATGCACAACTGTATGCATAAACATCCCTGTCCTGGGGAAATCGAGAGTAAATAAAATGGTTGAAATGAACTGAAAGCAGGTGCTCCGCCCACTGCCAGCAACAAAGCATGCTCCGTTAGCCACTGATCATGAGTCGAAGCAGCTAAAGGGGTCCTTACCTCCCTAACATACCCTTAGGTTGGTAATCCTTCTATCTCATCCATGCACACCGGCCTGCCACCCTTGCTGGAGCAGGGCTGCCTGGAAGCCATTCTCTGCCTTCCTTGCTTTTCACATTCTGCTTTCCACTTTATATTTTCTCCCATTTCAAGATTGGAGGTTTTTATGTGGGGGGAAAATCCTTCATAATGTAATCATAAACAGAAAATTAAAAGTGCTTTCTATTAGATAAAACCTAATGGCTCAGAATTTAATTTTTATTGCCATTTTAAAGCTTTGAGAGTCAATGCTAGTGAAGTACACAGGGGATGAAAATATAAATGCCGTCTTCTACATCTGGCCAGATAACGTTGGCGTTGGCGTCATCAGCCTTACAACACAAAAATGCGTCTTTATATGGAGTGTGGGCTCTCCATTTTATGAAAGACACAATGTCTTTTTTCCTTTGCATCTATAGGTCTGCACTTATGGGTCACTGTGATGTTGTCACTTTTTTTAATTTTATTTATTTATTTTTATGTGTATGATGTACTGTCTGCATGGCAGGTTGTGCACCCACGTCATGCAAAGCTGCGGAGGTCAGAAGAGGGTGTTGGATCCCTGAACTGTAGCTCAAAGACGGTTTCTGGGCAGCATGGGGTGCTGGGAATCAAACCCAGGTCCTTCTGTAAGAGCAGTCAGCGCTCTTACCACTAGGCCATCTCTCCCAGCCCCGATGTTGTCATCTTGAGATAGTTAGATCTGGTTATCATCTCTTACAAATGTATTTGACTCAAAACAAGACCAACAAGACTATTTTCTTTCCAAGTACTGGACAACTCAAACTACAGCCCCAGAGAATGTGGCATGGACTTGTTTCCATGTAGACCTGCTTGGAAAATGAGTGGGTTTGTAGATGCAGGACAGTTATGGCAGAATGCATGAACTGGGATGGGGTGGGGGTGGGGGGGAGGGAAAGGGAAATAAGCCTGAACTGAATTGGAAAAATGTATGAAATGCAAAAAGCAACAATAAAAACTAATTTAAAAAAAAAAAAAAAGACTCCCAAGAAAACATTGGCTATTGCCACAGCCATTGATTACCTCCCAGAACTTGAAGGTCAGATCCTACTGCTGAAGACAGGACCAACTTCGGACACAGGACCCGGAGCAATGGAGCTGGAACTGACCTGGATGGAAGTTTCCTCCCCAGTGATTAGCTCTCATAGTTCTAGAGGACACTATGCAAGCTGCTAAGGGAGGAAATCAATCAGTGGTCCAACCCAGCTGTAAAACCTAAGAACCACAATGACTGGCACAGCAAATTATCTCTATTGGTGCAATAGTGGCACTTTTATCTTGGGGGTAATCAACAGCTATGGAATTGGACTTAAAGCCCTCTCAATGGGAGGAAATTCATAGGTGCCCTATAAATATAGCCAAATACACATGGCTGGAGGTCACAGATCCTAAAGAAAACCCTATATCTCTCATATCTCTAGACAAATGAAATTTCTTACTGTATGCTAAATATGGATCTGTATATTTACAGACAAGTATACCATATGCCACTCATCAAAGAAGTTCCTTTTTTCAAACAGATAGAGGCTGTTACAAAGATCTACAACTGGTCACGCACAGAGAATATATGTCTGAGAGATGCCCAGTTCTAAGTGACACATCTACAGTGAAACCTCTATACATAAGGATCATGGAACATAGCAGAACAGGGGAATGAGAGATTACTAATAGATCCCTCAACTCTCACCAGTGAAGCTTCCTTATGCAACAGGGTGCATTGTACACAGAAGGCCACAGCTGTCCAAGGTGGAGATAGTAAGAGACTGCAGAGTGGATATCTCTGGGTAGGATTCCTGTATTAAACCTCGCCCACCAGTGCTTCAAGGACCATTGCAAAAGAGGGGATAGAAGGATGCAAGAGCCAGGGTTAGTATCGGAATATAAGGAAACAGGCTTTTAGGCCTCTGGAAATGCCCGTATGAACTTACAGCATTGGTGACAGCATGTGCAAGTCCCATTCTGACTCTGTCAGGCAAAATCTGAGCACAGAACTGGGGAAATGGGCAACCCTAGCCAAGGAACTATTAGCTACTGATTTCTGAAGAGTGAGGGAGAAGTGATTTTCTTTAAGGGAGTGACTGTAGATAGGCTGACTAGACTCCAGGGGATGATCTTGTACCTACAGACATTGGGTTAACAATGCTTGACTGGATGGACCTTAACATACATGACTGAATGCCTGAAATCCAGTGAGGGGCTGTGGATGGGGAAAGGGGGGTAAATTTGCCTAAGAACTGTTATTCGAAATGCACAAAATCTTAATAAAACATACATTGAAAAAGCAGTTTCCCCAAGGCACAGGGCCAATCTTCAGCAGCATGCCCATTTAATAGAGGAGGCTGAGAACCTCCATGGAGTCTCACTTGAGAGATGATGCAAGCTGGATTCAGACAGCCCCCCCCCTTCCTACTTCCTTTACTGGACTCATGTAACCTCCACTTTCAGGAGGGTTCTGCTCCCAACAGCAAAATGTTGCCAGTATTTCAGAACACACACCATTTATTCAAGGCAATGGTTTCCCTCTGAATTGCTTCCTCTCATGTGTTCGTAAATGAGGTTTTTTTTTCCTTCAGTATCCCTCCCAAGCTCCATCCTCAAGTGTTTCCATTTTTAAAATATCAGAGTAGCAATCGCAGTAACATAGCTATTAATTACCTTTAATAAAATAGACTTATGGCCTGTCTCCTAGGGAAGACCAGGGCAAGCATGTGTGTTGTTTCTCAGGCAGTGGGAAAGAGCCTGCAGAGAGTTCCCCCCAATTGAACAAGCCCAACCTTTCCCAGGAAGAAGAGGTTTCATGTTAATCCACCCGCTGTTCTACTCAGTGACTTCCACATAAACCACCTTAGCTTTCTGTTTACAAGCAAGAGCCACCTGTGGTTGCTGGTGGCCCAGATCTGACCGCCAGCTACATTAATCCACAGAGTTTAAGACAGGAAGGGAAGCAGGGAGTCTGAGACAGGAGTTTTACAAATGGAATTAACATGAAAAGAACAAGGTTAATCAGAAGAGCAGGAAACAGGCAGGAGGAGAGGGAGGCGTCTGGGTCCTACAGTCCCTGATCTAGTGGACTCCCATTCTATAATACTTTCCCTGGAAAGGAAAGCATCTCTGTCCCTAGGCCTCCTCTAGCTCTTTGCAAGCACATACATTTTGAGCACCATAAGGCTCACTGACTTTGGAAAGTGGATGTAAACTTGATACTGACTGTAGATTAAGGGACTATCCAAGTCAACTATATTTTGAGCTTTTTGCATTTTAGACACTTTTTTTAATTTTTTTTATTAATTTTATTTATTTCTGTATGTGTATGAATGTACTGTCTGCATGCAAGTTTGTGCACCCGTGTCATGCAACGCCACGGAGGTCAGAAGAGGGTGTCGGATTCCCCTGGAACTGGAGTTCTCCTGGAATTGGAGTTTCAGACGGTTTTCGGCCGCCTAGGTCTACACCTCCCGTGTGTGTGTGTGTGTGTGTGTGTGTGTGTGTGTGTGTGTGTGTGTGAACTGGGGGGTGGGGAGCAGTTACGTATGTACACACATGTACGCCAGAGGACAATCTTAGATATTGTTCCTCAACACTGCTTGTTTGCCGTGTTGTGTCGTGTTGTGTTTCTTCTTTGTTTGTTTTGAATATGGGGCTCTCATTGGCCTGGAATTCACTGAGTAAGCCAGGAGGGCAGGCGGCTGAGTCCTGGGTATTCTCCTATGTCCATGTCCAGAGCTGAGAAGACACACTCAGGCCACCATGCCTGACTTTTTCATGTGGATTCCAGGGCCAGAACTCAGGTCCTGGTGCTGGTAGAGAATCTTCCCAACTGGAAAATGTTGACATCCTGTGGTTTTGTTTTAATTAACATGTAACAGTCATACTTATTTGTGGAGCTCAGTGTGATATAAGGCAAATGTGTGAAGTGACAGACATTCTGAATACTAAATTTCTTGACTTGATTATTGCACAGTTTAGTTTTGCAGAGTGAGCAGAGTGCCATTTGATTGCCTCTGCCTTTCTGCAGAATACAAACCTTGAAGTCTGTGTAGCAGATGAAATCCTAGAGTCTCCTCCAAAGAGGTACACAGGTGTTTTAATGGTTTATAAGTCACCCAAATTTCATCCTGAGAGAATTTTATGTTCCTTAAGCCTATTTCTTATGTGGGGGCATCAATGTCTCTGCACAAAGTCCTAGAATGCACGAAAGGTAGATTGGGATTATGGGTTAGCCTCCCTCTGCTATGTGCATCAAAGGGCTGGTATATTTCCACATGAGATATCAGACACAGGATTTGTACTCTCTGGGACACTGACCAACCACAAGGTGGAGTGTGTAAGTATGGGTCTATTCAGCCAAACTTGTAGCAACATTAAATAAACAGCTACAGCAATCTACACTAAGATAAGGGTAGACCTTCTACATGACACACGTTGTATTTTAATAGAAAATGGTGTGAAAGAAGTTCATTCATGCTTAACCAGTACTAGACAGATCTCCAGTGCTTAGACAAGGCTCACCATGATCATCTACCTTCCCACTACCACAACTCTGACCCAATGGGATAAGCGCTGATTATACATTTGGTACGAAGCCAAGGCTTCCAAACCTTGACTTCTTAGTTAATCCTGGAAATAGTCAGAGGTACTTATCAATGTACTTCGTTCAGATTAGGAATCTACTGCATGTTTAAAAAAGGGCAATTTGCTTGCTTACAGGGTGTAAATGTCAGATTCCAATTCCACACCCAATTCTGTGACCCATGTAATTAGCCAGGATCCAAAGGGCACTTACCAACCCAAGAGATAAGGGACCAAAAATGACAGACATTACATGCAGCCTAAGGTGCCATCGCAGGACACAAGGCTTTGAAACTGACTTGCTTTTGTTTCTATGACAAGGCTTGGTACCCGATGTCAAGATCCCAAACTGCCGGGAGACTCAGAAATAAATGAACGTGATTTACAGAGGAATTATCCAAAACAGTTGAGCCTTGGAAAACTGTTCTTTTAGAACCATTTTCTTTATAAAGACTGTAAGAAATCTTATTTATAGTGTTTAATTTCAATTCTCATTTTATTAACATGGCTGAGGTAGTATTTTTCCATTTCTGTGATAACCTGCTGATTTCCTAGGCTATATTATTTTATAATGCATCCTTTAATTTTTTTCTATTATCTCACACTGGGTCTGTTAATAGGTTTTGAGAAAATTTCCCTTTCTTTCTCAGAAGAAGCTTTCTTTCTTGGAAAGCTTTCCTTTGCTCCACGTCCAGCTGAGGTGCAGTCTCCCCAGCCATATCAAAGGTTGTTAGCTTTCTGCTCTCTAATATAAGGTCTATGGAGATGAGCTTTTAATATTTATTTCCAAGGGCTGTTTTCTCTGTTTATATCCTGCTGTTGAAATGAGCAGCTCAATAAACTCCTTAATGAAGGTGGTTGAAACATTTCGTTTTGCTTTCATTTCTATTGCTTTCAGGATGACAGTGTGCTAAACAGTTTCAGTGCTTTGCAAACTTCCTGTGAACTTGAAATGCCCTACTAAATAATCCTGAAATCATTAATTGGCATAAAAAGTCACTGCTCTTAGAATTATATTGTTTTTAGCAAAGAATCATGCTCTCACGATTATATTATCTCTAAAATAAATTGTCCTAAATTCAATCTCCATGAGGCTTTTGTGATAAAACTACATCTGGAATTAGGGTTCATTATGTGTTGTATTCCATTGCAATATACAGCTTGCTCTGGTGACAGTAAATCAGTACTTCAGCAAAAGAAAATTGTTGGAGGGAGAGAGAAAGATTTTTTTCAATTCCCAAGAAAGCCTGCTGTGCCACTAGTTCAGATGCTGGAGGGTTTATCCTTTTCTTCTCTGGATTATCCAGGAAGGCTCAGGTAGCTTAAGTGCATGTATTTCCAAATGAAGCATCTGAGGAGCTGAAAGCCTCTCTTGTCTAGGGCTCTACATCAACTGACACACATTTACTGCTTGAAACTAGCATCAAGTAAATCAAGCCTCAGAAACAAATTACTGACAATTAGGAGGTGAACTCTTTTTCAAGAAATAAGAATAAGGTAACTTCTTGGCAGTGATTACTCATTGCCCTAAAGAGCAGAAAATGCATCTTCTCAAAGGTGGATACTTTATGCTAGATATGTGTCTATTCACTAGGAATAGGCAAGACCCTTGTAGCTACCTAGTAGTCATCCACCTTCTCAGCCGTTCAACTATCATGGATCTCTCTATCTATTGTATATTGATTTGAAGAGAGGAAGTATTCAATTTAGAATTTGCTGTTGAAGACTCAACATTATTTGAGCGTACATCCCAGACAATGAGTACACAAAATTTAAGGGAGACAGAGATAGTAGGTAGATGGGTATTTAGATAAATTGACAGACAGATTAATAGCCATTTAAAAGGTATTTTCTCGGGGCTAGAGAGATGGCCTAGCAGTTAAGAGTGCCGACTGCTCTTACAGAGGACCCGGGTTCGATCCCCAGCACCCACATGGCGGCTGAGAACCGTCTGAAACTCCAATTCCAGGAGAACTCCAGTTCCAGGGGAGTCCGACGCCCTCTTCTGACCTCCGCGGCATTGCACGACACGGGTGCACAGACTTGCATGCAGACACTACATTCATACACATACAGAAATGAATAAAATTAATAAAAAAATTTTCTCTCCTCTCTTAATTACTGATAAACTCAAAACTCTATATATATATATATATATAATATATATATATATATATATATATTGGGTTGTGATCCACAACCCAAATATAAGATGATGTTTCAAATCTAATCCACTGAGATGTTGAACACAGGAATAAGAATAGACAGATTGCACAAAAGAAATGAACTGTATGAGGTAGGACAGCACAGACTTCTGAGAACTGGTCTTATATGTATGCCTGTGAGCTCAACTGGGAAGGCATGACTGAGCCTCTCTGCAAGGTCCTGGTGAGAATTACTCACCTGTTACTCTCAGTTCCTGCCAGTGTCTCACACAGGCTGTAAAAAGGAAATTGCTCTGGCAAGTTCTAGACTCGGGATGGATAGGATTGATGTGTAGGTGGATCAGGTGGAAACACCTTTCTTTTGATTCTTTCTTAATTGACATTCTTGTGGAGGAAGAAATCTGGTGACTGGCCTTTGAACCAAGACTGAGTGAGGCAGAGTGACACAAAGATTTGAGGTTCAGTCCCCTGTGACCACCCTGCTATAGCTTCTCCTTCTGACACACTCAGGTCTGGATAGTGTGCCCCTTCTTTTATGACAAAGGCTCCATCCCAGGCTCAGTTCCCATCCTTGACCTGAGTTTCCATATCTCCAGCTAGTCTCCTCACTCATAAGAATATGACCTGCACAAGTAATTGTTGTATTTAGCTGCTACTCAATGCAGAGATTAAGATGACTGTTAGGGGAATGGCTTTTGTTCAGACTGAGTCCTGCAGTGCAATCCAGTGCTAAATTGTTTAAATTGTCATCTATAACACTGGAAACTTCCATTCACCCAGTTACTCTCTGGGAAATATTTGAGGATGTTCTACAACATGGAGTGCAGCTCTAGATATAAAGGATCATCAGTGAATAAATGGGGAAAAAACTGACTCATCAAAGTCACATTCTAGTGTAGCATGGACAAAATTTGGAGAAGAAAAGATGGCTCTGGGCCATGAGACTCTCAGAACCACGAGAGAGGCAAACAACAAAAGTAGCAAAATGAAATTTTTCCATCCTCAAGATTTTCTATAACAAGTTATGAATTATTTATGTGAGTATGGGAAATAAGGAGGAACAAAATAACCTAAATATAGTGATACAGCAGACAGAGATAACTGTCAATGATCGATCGGACTATGAGAATGGTCCCAGAAGATTACATAACCTCAATGCAAAGAAGGCCTGACTGCCTCCATTTGTCAAGATGCTCTCTATCATGTTCAGGCAATGCTGGACTCATGAAGTTGTAACTTTCAGAAAATATCCCCCTCACCCAGATGCACAACTGTATGCATAAACATCCCTGTCCTGGGGAAATCGAGAGTAAATAAAATGGTTGAAATGAACTGAAAGCAGGTGCTCCGCCCACTGCCAGCAACAAAGCATGCTCCGTTAGCCACTGATCATGAGTCGAAGCAGCTAAAGGGGTCCTTACCTCCCTAACATACCCTTAGGTTGGTAATCCTTCTATCTCATCCATGCACACCGGCCTGCCACCCTTGCTGGAGCAGGGCTGCCTGGAAGCCATTCTCTGCCTTCCTTGCTTTTCACATTCTGCTTTCCACTTTATATTTTTCTCCCATTTCAGAATTGGAGGTTTTATTGTGGGGGGAAAATCCTCATAAGTATCTCATAAATCAGAAAATTAAAAGTGCTTTTCTATTAGATAAAACCTAATGGCTCAGAATTTATTTTTATTGCATTTTAAAGCTTTGAGAGTCAATGCTAGTGAAGTACACAGGGGATGAAAATATAAATGCCGTCTTCTACATCTGGCCAGATAACGTTGGCGTTGGCGTCATCAGCCTTACAACACAAAAATGCGTCTTTATATGGAGTGTGGGCTCTCCATTTTATGAAAGACACAATGTCTTTTTTCCTTTGCATCTATAGGTCTGCACTTATGGGTCACTGTGATGTTGTCATCTTTTTTTAAATTTTTATTTATTTATTTTTATGTGTATGAATGTACTGTCTGCATGCAGGTTTGTGCACCCACGTCATGCAAAGCTGCGGAGGTCAGAAGAGGGTGTTGGATTCCCCTGGAACTGTAGCCAAAGACGGTTCTGGGCCGCCATGTGGGTGCTGGGAATCAAACCCAGGTCTTCTGTAAGAGCAGTCAGCGCTCTTAACCACTAGGCCATCTCTCCAGCCCCGATGTTGTCATCTTTGAGATAGTTAGATCAATGGTTATCATCTCTTACAAATGTATTTGACTCAAAACAAGACCAACAAGACTATTTTCTTTCCAAGTACTGGACAACTCAAACTACAGCCCCAGAGAATGTGGCATGGACTTGTTTCCATGTAGACCTGCTTGGAAAATGAGTGGGTTTGTAAAGAGATGTGTAGTACTTTTAATTCCTGCCCATGGGAAGGAGAATTGGGATCAATGTTTTGACTCTGGAAAGCATTCTAAGGGACAAGTGAGTACTGAGGGATCAAAGGAAAGAGAACCACAGCTCAGTGAACTGGCTGCTACTCCTGCCTCCGATGACATCTTGGATCCTGCAACATCCTGCTCTTTCTTAGGTGATGACACACACCATATCAAACTATGAATATTTCTTAAAGTCTCGTGTTTAGAGAATAAAATCAAGATACTTCCTCAGTCACAGCTATTGTAGGAGTTATGATAGTGATAACATTTCTTGGTACTCTAAAATTATATTTAATACTCATATTGCTTTTTATAAAAATGCAAAATGAGGAGCTGGAGCGATAGCCTAGTGGTTAAGAGCACCGCCAACTGCTCTTGCAGAGGACTGAGGTTCGATCCCCAGCACCCACATGGCAGCTGAGAACTATCTTTAACTCCAGTTCCAGGGGAAACTGACACCTTCTTCTGACCTCTGTGGCATTGCACAACACGGGTGCACAAACCTACATGCAGACAGTACACTCATACACATAAAAAAATAAATAAAAATTTTAAAAAATGCAAAATGGTACATAATCTTATTTCTAGAGAAAATCTCAAAATCAATCTCTCTCTCTCTCTCTCTCTCTCTCTCTCTCTCTCTCTCTCTGGAACTTGAATTCAATAAATGTAGATATTGCAGAAAATAAATGCTAGGAAACACAAAATTGAAAATGGTATACATGCTACTGAGTGGAGAAGGGAAGTTGTAAGTAGTTATTACAGAAAGATGATGAGAAATGGCTCAAGCGGGACTATAAGTTAGTTATTGGTAGTAACTAAAGCTCTCAGCTAAGTTCTAGTATACTATTCCACAGTAGAGTGACTACAGTAAACAATAATATACAGTGTTTTCAAAAGGCTACAAGGAGTTACTTTGAATTTTACCATAAAGAAATGGTAAATGATTTAAACATTACAGAGTATAAACACACATGTAAAACAAAAGTTTGAAAATGTGAAAAATGAAAGAATGGCATGATAGCCTCCTGGTAACCACAAAGTCCAGAGCTGTAGTAGTAGATGCAATAATGATAAAGAGAAAAGAACGCAGCTTACCACTTCAGAAAGGCAGTGTACAACAAGAGACAGAAAGAAAACAGCAAGATGCACAGAACATCTGGGAACAAAAGGTTGGTAGTCAGTTCTTCCTATAATTCATTATTATAGATATACATGAGTCATTTGGCCACAAAATTATAAAGGATTTAACACTATTATAAAAAAAAATTCAGGCTGACAAATTGTGCAACCTAGAAGAAAATGGTGCATTCAATTTCTAAAGCAAAGTAAATCATGAAGAAAATCTGAAGCCAGGTGTGGTGGCACACATGTTTAATCCTAGCACTCAGGAGACAAAGGCAGGTGGATCTTTGTGAGTTAAAGGCCAGCCTGGTCTACAGAGTGAGTTCCAGAACAGCTAGGGCTACAGGGAGACCCTGTCTCTAGAAGACCCAAAAAAGAGAGAAAATCTGAACAGATCACTAGTAAATAGAGGAAATGAATAAGAAACAAAAAATCTGCTATTCAGGTCCTTTTCTTTTACTGACAAATTCTGAAAAATCTGTCTGTGCATATGTGTGTGTATGTGTGTGTCTGTGTATCTGTGTGTGTCTGTGCCTGTGTGTGTCTATGTGTCTGTGTGTGTCTATGTGTCTGTGTGTGTCTGTGCCTCTGTATCTGTGTGTGTCTGTGCCTGTGTGTGTCTATGTGTCTGTGTGTGTCTGTGCCTGTGTGTGTCTGTGTGTGTATATGTGTGTGTCTGTATATCTGTGTGTGTGTATGTGTGTGTGTGTGTCTGTGATGGAAGCCAGAGTTAAAACTCAGGTGTCCCCTCGGGGGTCCCTTCATCTTGCTCTTGGAGACAAGGTCTTTCATTACAAAGCAATTTTAAAAGGATCTTTCCATTTTTTACAAAAATTGAGGAAGATAGATTGTTCTCAAAATTATTTGACAAGGCCAGTAATACTTTTATATAAAACCCAGAGGAAGCCAATATCTCTGATGAAAATAGATGCGAAAACATTAAAAAAGTATTAGCAAGCTTTTTCTCTCATTTTTTTGAGACAGGGTCTCCCCTGTTGACAATCCCCAGCCTGCTGGGGAATTTTGGGGTCCAACCGGAGGAGGAATGGGGGTGAGAGGCACAGAGTCACAACACAGACCCTGGGAGTTAGGTGAATGCAGACAGAGGGCGAGCTGTCGTAGACTCGTTTATTGGGGGCAGGGTTAGGGGTTATGTACTGTTCATATTCCTACTCTCCTTTTGTTGTCTTCTGATTGGCCCAGGTCTGCAACATTGCTTGTATGGTCTCAACTGCCTAGGGCAGGTTAGGTTGATGAGGGACAAGCTCTACGCATGCATAATTCTCAGCATATTGGCTATACTACATCTCCACCCTTTGTATTTAATTTTGCATAAAGAGCGGTCCAGTGGGAAGGGATCCATCGTGGCTTCTCCAAGGTTTCTGGGAAGATACAAGCAAAGCCTCGGCCTTGGGTTAACAGGGGTCAGGGCCTGTCCACTGGGAGAACAAGGGATCCTTCCACCATACAAGGGGAGGTGGGGTGGAGTGGGAGACAGAGCCCCAGTGCTTATAAGCCAGGAAGTTGCCATGTTCATCAAAGGTAAGGAAGTTAAGGGTAAAAAGGGTTTCGATAAGAAGGAGGTGACGGTCTGTCTTCATGGGAAGGGGGAACGGCAGGAGCTTTGAGAGGTGTTCCTTAATGGAGCGTTTGGCACACTCAATGATGGCTTGGCCTTGAGGGTTATAGGGGATGCCTGTGTAGTGCCTGATGTTCCATGAGGCAAGGAAGGAGTTAAAGGTGCTGGATGTGTAAGCTGGGCCATTGTCAGTTTTTAACTCCCAGGGGACCCCCATGAGAAGCATGGCCGTTTTCAGAGCTTTGGTGGCGTGGGAAGCAGTCTTGCCGGAGAGGGCAACAGCATATATAAGCTTAGAAAATGTGTCCACAGTCACATGAACATATGGAGTTTTCCAAAAGAGGGGACATGGGTGACATCCATTTAATACAGGGAGTTAGGGGCGAGGCCACAGGGATTCACTCCTTAATGTTGGAGGGGTCCCAATGGGGCCAGAGGGACACAGGAGGAGAACAACTGAGATAGATGTTTACATTTAGGAAGGAACAGGTCAGGGTAGAGGCGGTGGAGCGAGCGGGGAGAGGTGAAAACGCTGGTGGAGGGCCAGAGCCTGCCCCAGCAGGGGCCAATGAGTGGTCATAATGAGGGAATCAATGATCTATAAGGGGTTGGGAGGAGGTGAAAACGCTGGTGAGGGCCCAGCCTGCCCCAGCAGGGGCCAATGAGCGGTCATGATGAGGGAATCAATGATCTATAAGGGGTTGGGAGGAGGTGAAAATGCTGGTGAGGGCCTGAGCCTGCTCCAGCAGGGGCCAATGAGTGGTCATGATGAAGGAATCAACGCTCGCATTACCCTCGGCTATAAAGGAGGGAGTGGTGAAAACGCTGGTGAGGGCCCAGCCTGCCCCAGCAGGGGCCAATGAGCAGTCACAATGAGGGAATCAATGCTCACATTACCCTCGGCTATAACGCCCTTTAGGCCTGTGTGGGAGCGGACACGTTCAATAAACCAAGGGTGTACACAGTGTTCCAGAAGGTTCTTGATAGTAAGTAAGGTGACATCTAAGGTGGAGTTAGAAGCATTCACAGAGGTGAAAGGCAGAGATTGGAGGGTCTGAACAGCGTATTGGCTGTCTTAGAAGACATTCAAAGGGGCATTCTGGACACAGGAGAACACTTAGGCTATAGCCAGGGGCTCACCTAATTGGACAGACCCAGGATTGGGCTGGAAGAAGACGGGGGGGGGGGCATTACCATTGTAAAGGATGAAGCCAAAGTTGGTCTTGTTAGCATCGGTGAAGGCAATGGGTGTGTTAGGAATGGGCTGGGATTTAGAGAATGAATGGCTGTGAAAGTCAACATAGAGAGGGGGGAAGGTCTGCAAAGGTTTGTCACATGGGTTGTAGTTGTCAAGTGTCCCAGGATAGCCCCACGTCAATGTCTGGAACAAGGCACAATCCCTCCACAAGGAGTTAAGTTTGACAACAGGGAGGGGCAGAACAATCTTGTTCAGTTCAAGATTGTAAATGCGATTGCAGTATGAGCTGCCTTTAAAGGCAAGGAAGAGGAGGACTTCAATGTAAGGAGGATATCATTCATGTAGTGGATGGATTTGCATGACGGAGGGAGGACACTGAAGGCCGAGGCTACAGAATTTTGGCAAACAGTAGGGCTATTTTTCATTCCCTGAGGCAGTACTTTCCATTGGTGTCTATTGGCCAGTTTGTGTACATTGGGCTCCCACACTGTAAATGTGAAGTAAGGGCAGTCCTGTACTGTCAAAGGAATGCTGAAAAAGCAGTCCTTGAGGTCAATGACTGCAATGTGACATGACGGAGGGATATAACTGGGGCGGGGAAGTCTGCCCTGAGGAGAATCCATCGTATTCATATGGAGGTTGATTTGTCAGAAGTCCTGTAATAGCCTGTATTTTCCTGATTTTTTTATTAACAAAGAAAATGGGGGTATTGTGAGGACTAAGGGATGGTTCAATGTGTCCTAATGCAAGTTGTTCATCAATTAAGGACTTGAGGACAGTGCGTTTTGGTTCAGTATAGGACACTGCTCAACCCAGATGGGGTCATTAGTGTCCCATTCAAGACAGGGAGTTAGGGGAGCAGTGGCCCTTAGAATTGGGGGTGAAGGGTCTGGTTAGTAAAGGGATTGTCCCTGCCTGAGAACCCATTCCTATCCTTGCCTATGACATCCTCCAATACAGCACTATCATCCATAGTAAGGACGGTACCTATACTGAATAAGATGTCCCTTCCCCAGAGGGTGTGGGGGATGTCGGCAAGGAGGGACTTGATGGTCCCGGAATTACCATAATAATCTTCCCATGCCACTCCATTGATAGTTTGTTTAGTGGGTTGCTGCCCACCAACCCTTTAATGGGGTCCCAGGTGTAAACTTCCAAGTGTAGTACAAGATTTAAGATTTTGAAAGACCATTTTTGGGGTTTTTTTTTTGTTTTGTTTTGTTTTGTTTTGTTTTTTGCTCTTTTCAAGACAGGGTCTCCCTGTAGCCCCAGCTATCCTGGAACTCACTCTGTAGACCAGGCTGGCCTTGAACTCACAAAGATCCGCCTGCCTCTGCCTCTGCCTCCCAAGTGTTAGGATTAAATGCATGTGCCACCACGCTCAGCCAGGACGTTTTTAACCTGATCAAAGTACTGTGGGATTCCAATAAGAGACTGACTCACGGGATCAGTGAAGTTGCCATGGCCAGTAATCATATCTAAGGTATTAGGAAGTTGATATTGAATATTGGTATGGGCCTGGCCTTCAGCCATGTAGTCATAAGTAGCCCTCCATTGAAGGAAAGCAGGTGGATCAAGGCAGGCTGTAAGTAGAGTATACCAGTCATAATGTGTTTGGAGATTAAGGACCCACTGGGTTAGGACCTGTTTGAAGGATAAAAGGTGTGGCCAACCACTCCTGGCTGGGGAACTTCCAGGAGTGGCCAGACCGGCAGACCAGCAGAACACTAGTTCAAACCTAGGGAGGTATGTTTGCTTCCTTTGTGGAGGAAGGGGGTGGGGGAAACAGATAGGAAACACAATAAAGCCCATTAGCTACCTCAGGAGGAGTAGCTCTCCCACCCTGGAGGCAAGAAACAGAGCTGGGCCGGGCCATTCTGGTATCAGTTCTCTGCCCAAACCAGACCAAGATATCCACATACTTTTGTGTCCCAAGTGCTGGAAGAGAGTTTGGATAGTTTATTTTTTTTAGAGTATCCAAGTTATGCCACTAAAATATTTATATTTCTGATTAAGTGTATCAGAATAAGATTTTACTAAGTATGAGGGCTTAAGGCACTTACACCCTCCAAGCAGGTTCTTATCCATAAGCTGAACTGAGCTTCCATAGTTTAAAAAGACTCAATCTCATACATTCAAAACATCAGGAACCTGGGGCAAGATGGCTGCTCTATCATCTTAAAGTGATCACAATAATTTTTTTTTTTGTCTTTTTTGAGATAGGGTCTCCCTGTAGTTCTGGCTGTCCTGGAGATCAGGGTGGCTTTGAACTCACAAAGATCTGCCTGCCTCTGCCTCCCAAGTGCTAGAATTAAATGCATGCACCACCATGCCTGGCTAGGAGACTAAAAGCATGGAGCAAAATACAGTTTTCATGAATTTGATTCACCTAGTTCTCTGAGACCAACTTTTCTCAACACAAACACACTGTCTGCCAGCCAGATCAGCAAGGAGGGCGCAGACCCAGAGAGGTCCCTTTTCCTCCCTTGAGGAGGAAGGGAGGGAAGGAAACAGGCTCAAAAATTCTTGCCGAAACATAACAGAGCCCAAAGGCTGTTTCAACTGCTCTCCCTCAGTCCTTGGAGGCAAGAGACTATAATGCACCCTGGGAAGCCATGCAGCACCCCACTGATCCAGGTACCAGACCCCCAAACTGGTCTCTAGCAGAGATGGAAAGGTTGCCACTTGGGCACTCCAGAGAGCTCCAGAATTCCCCAAGCTCTAAAGACCTGCCCGCAAGCCAGACCAGGATTCCTGACTAACCGCTGATGCAAATTTTACTAGCTTGTAAGAGGCAGATTATCTCTGGTCCTTTGAGATAGCAACTGGGTGGAGGAAACTCACCAAATCAGACCAGATGGGCTGACCTTGAGCTCTCAAAGAACTGCCTGCCTTAGCCTCCCAAAGACTGGGATTGAAGGTGTATGCCACCACACTGGGTCAAAAATTCATTCCCAGTTCCAAAGGCTAGTTAATGTTAAATCAGAGAATCTGACCTGCAGAGGTCTCAAAAGAAAGCAGATAATTCCAAAGCAAGCAAGTTACCTCACACAATCCCTTTTGAAAGCAGATGCAAACCAAATTTTAGGCCTTTTAAATGAATTTTTAAATATCAATTTTTAAAGTTTGCACGTGCATATCTAGTCTGGCATGCCAAAATGAATGGTTCTGTGCATTTTAAAGGATTGAAAATTGAAGTGGTCACTGTTTAACAGAACCAACATGAGCCAATTATAATTACTGATTTACAAACACACATAAAAACTTAGACACATAGAAGAACAGTTACCATAAACACAAGACATAGTTAGACAAAGAGAAGAAACGCTGCACACACAGAGCCGATGCCCTGTCAGTCCTAGAACCAAATATCCAGATCCCTTGCCTGGATTCCAAATCACTGAGGTGAACCCCATGTTCACACTTTACCAGTGGAGAGTTAGGGTGTCCCTCATCTCTGCACTCTCCTAACCAAGAGCCCCAGACCAGAAACTTGAGTTTAAGTGTAAAGAAAAAAAAAAAAGAATTGAACTCTTTCTTACCCAAAAGACACAGCCAGCCGAACGAGATGTCTCTAGTCCCTCCTGCAGGAGAGAGCTTCCTGGGGCCCCCTCCAAGGGTATATTGGTGGGGGGGGGGTGAATGAGTATCACTAGAAGGGGCAGATGAAGGGAGTTTGGGGGATTGGGATGGGGGAAACCTTCCTGGTCCTGGTGAATGTGAGGGACACAGGGCAGAGCCAACTTCTCCTCGGTGTTCTTGTGGCAGTCTGAGTTATGCTCACGCAGAATGTCCTCTGCTGAGGCGCCCTCAAGGTTTGTAATTATGGCGAGGAGAGACAATGAAAATGGCCTCCTCCCAAATGAATCCAAGTCCCGGGATTTCATTTCAAGGCCATGGGTCTGGAGGAGTGGTGCAGCTGAGCATGGCTCCCGAATGTGGGGTGGAATATTATCCATTAGGGCAGGAAATAGTAAGGGAGGGGAGGGGGTCTGTGGGGGGGGGGCAGGCACTCACCCTAATGCAGCTGAACACAGAATGGGGCCTACTCACCAATTAAGGGGGTGCCTTGTCAGCATGGGGGGGGGTCCAAAAAAAACTACCATTGGGCGCCAGATTTTGACAATCCCCCAGGACTGCTGGGGAATTTTGGGGTCTGACCAGAGGAGGAATGGGGGCGAGAGGTGCAGAGTCACAACACAGACCTTGGGAGTTAGGTGAACGCAGACAGAGGGCGAGCTGTTGCAGACTCGTTTACTGGGGGCAGGGTTAGGGGTTATGTACTGTTTGCATTCCTGCTCTCCTCTTGTCGTCTTCTCATTGGCCCAGGTCTGCAATGCTGTGTGTATGGTCTCAGCTGCCTAGGGCAGGTTAGGTTGATGAGGGACAAGCTCTGCGCATGTGATTTTCAGCATACCGGCTATACTATACTTCCCTTAGTCCCAGCTGGACTGAAGCTTGCCATGCAGACCAGGCTGGCCCTGAACTCACAGAGATCTGCTTGCCTCTGCCTCCCAAGTTCTAGGATTAAAGGAGTGCACCACCACACCCTGCCTAAGACAGTTCTTAGTCACCATGTGGGTGTTGAAAAACGAACCCGAGTTCTCTGCAAGAGCAGTCAGCCCTCTTAACCACTGAGCTATCTCTCCAGCCCCAGCAAGCTTTTGTGTATCATTTTAAGATGAACTTATTGTAATATGCAAGGATGGATTGATATACACAGATTTATAATTGTAATACAGCACATTAACAGAGTGAAGCAAAAAGGAAATGATCACTTCAACATACGTAGAAAAAAATCATTTCACAAAATTCAACACTTTCATGAAAAAGTCTGAAAGAAGTAAAGGAAGACTGACCCTCAACACAGTAGAGAACATGAATCAACTGCAGAAGCCATTTAAAGAGGTAAGTGATTTCCACATTAAAATCTGTGAAATAGTTAGTCATGGTAATCTAATACCCTAACTAACATTAAGAAAAAATCCTTTTCAAAACATGAAATTTTTAAAATTTACAAAAACAGCATTGCAATAGCACTGTGATTTACCACCATGATTTTGTGACAATTACATGCAACAAATGTATACTTAGAATTTCCATTTAATTTATAGATCTTCCTTCATGTCAAAGAAGTTAAACAACTAATTTTACTTTAGGCCAATGAATACATTACCATGACTAAACAACTATTTAGCCCTGTATAGTATTTATTTTTTTAATCTCTGTCTTGTTTGTCTTCCA
Organism: Rhizomys pruinosus; assembly: GCA_009823505.1. Classification (NCBI taxonomy): domain Eukaryota; kingdom Metazoa; phylum Chordata; class Mammalia; order Rodentia; family Spalacidae; genus Rhizomys; species Rhizomys pruinosus. The sequence goes on along the minus strand of VZQC01000816.1, from coordinate 1,053,248 downwards.
TTTTATGGAAGATGCAATTTATTGTATAAAGAATGGAGGGGTAATTTTTTTTATACAGAATCAAGTCAGTCAACAAATTGTCTTATTATATCCATAAAACAAATGTTGGATAAAAGGAAACTTAATCATTGTACTTAGCTTATAAGGTGGAAGATACATGATGATGTAAAAAGGATATTGTACAGAATTTGTTTTGTAAACCTTAAAGGAAATGTGATTAAAGAAAGTCTTTATCTTTCTTGACTATTCCTTCTGAACACTTATATTTTAGCAAGTGGCCAGTATCATGGTTTAAAACTCTATTTGGTAAATGAATAAGGCATAGCTGAAAATATTAATATCTACTATTTACCACCATATTATTTTAAATCCAAGTGACCATGCATACTGCCTTGCTTGGGGAATTTTTTTTGACAAAAGAAGCAATATCTGTTATTTGTAAATTTTTTTGTTCTAAAGAAAGCAGTTATGGTCTATAGATAAAAATTATGTAAATAAAATTTATTTTATATCAAAAAAATCTGTGAAATGTTAAAGTAACATTTAAATCTCCCTAAAATGGAAAGGTATTTCATGGTAATGTGTATAGTCAATAGCACCAAAGTGATCTACAGATTTAATAAGATTCCTATCAACACTCCAATCACATTTTCCAGCATATATGTTGCTGAATCTTGATTGTTTATTTAAGTGAATTGAAGATACCTAAGATATTAGTAAATCACACCTGTGTTTGTATGTTTGCATTATGTGTGGATGTGTATATCTGTACATGCATATATACATGATGTATGGCTATGTATGTGTGTATGTATATGTGTATGTATTTATGTGTGTGCATTTGCATATGTGTATATGTATACATGCATATGTGTGCATGTGCATAACTGCATGTTTTTGTACATATGTGTATGTATGCATATTTGTACCTATGTATGTGCATGTTTGTATATGTGTGTGCATGTATGCGTGTATTTGGGTATGTGTTTATGTATGCATACATGTACCTATGTATGTGTATGTGTGTATGTTTATATGTCTCTAAGTATATGTTTGTATGTATATTTGTGAATGTGGATGCGGATATGTGCATGTGTGTCTATGTGCATATTTGCATATTTGTTTGCCTATGTATTTGTGTGTGTCTGTATGTGCCCAAGCATGCTTCTAGACTCTCTTAGATCATGAAGGTCTTTGACCTAGTAAACTGTAAAATCCACTGAGAAGTTGAAATTTTCCATCAACTACTGGACATTGTGGAACTGTAGATGAGTATACTGGAAGAAGGTAGACAGAGTACTGGGCACATACAGTTGATGGCTAGAGCTTGCCTTGATGCCTTCTGGCTGAGGCTCCTCACTGTTTCCATGAGTTGAACAGCCTGTGCTGCATGGTCCCCTGCCATGTTGCTCTACCTCAGCATCCCCTTCCCAGAACCAGTGATCCAAGGAATATGGATTGAAACAGTAAGGCAAAGAAGCCCATCTTTCCTTACATGGCTGAACTCAGGCATTCCCTGTCTAACAAAGTAATAGAAAATTATTCTAAAATCCATAGGTAACAGATGAACCTGAATCACTACTACAACTGAGCAAGAAGAGCAGAGATGGAGGCATCATAATTCCTGATATAAAATGATATTATAGAGATAAGATAATAAAATAGTAGATTCCTGGATTAAAAGCAAAAATGGACCATTGGAACAGAGCTATGAACCCAGAAATAAGCTCTCACATGTGTCTGAGTAAGATACCAATAGTAAGTAATGTACTTAAGAATTTTCTTCAATAACTGTTACTGGGAAAACTGGATACCAACACACAGAAATTGAAGTTCCAAGAATCACATTTGAGAATGGACACTTGGATAATGAACATAGACAGGAGCTATGATATGGGTCTTAGGAACAGGTTTTGGATACATCAAAGTGCAGTCAGAAAAAAAAAACTAAATAAATAAATGAAAACACATTAGCATGGAAAGTTTCCCCTACCAAAGGAAACACTCAAGACTGTGAAAAAGGCAGCCTTCAGAATGGGAGAAAATATGCAATTCTAACAGAGATTAACACCCACATTTATAAAAACAAATTCATACAACTCAATAGAAAGGCATTAATAATTAAATTAAATAAATAAAACTTTAAATCAGGGCAAAATGAATAGACTTTTTCTAAAGAAGGCAGATAAGCATCCCGCAGGTCTAGGGGGGGAAAAAGCATATTAACATCATTAATCACCTGGGAAATGCCATTCCAAACCACAATGAGATATCTCCCCACATCTGTTAGGGATGCAATTAGCAAAATGTGAGAAGATAACAAGTGCTGGCAAGGATATACAGAGACAGGAACCCACGTGTTCTTGACAATAATGTAAATTGGTGCAACCATGATGAAAAGCTGTATGACATTTCCAAAAGTCTTTAACATTAGGACTACTAAATAATTTAGTATTTGCATTTCTGGATATATAACCAAAGGACATGAAATCAGTGTGCTGAACAACATCTCTAATAATTCCATGTTCAGTGATATATTACTCACAAAGGTAAAGAAAGGAAAAAATAAAACTAAATGCCAATCTGCACATGGAGTAAAGAAAAGATGGTATGCATGTATACAACCCCCCCCCACACACACACACAAGAATAGCATTCAGCCTTACAAACCTAAGGAGATTCTATTGTAGCAATTAATGCATCTCGTGTATTCAGCCTTCTGTTTTTCCTCTCTGGACCAGGGCTCACAGAGAGGGGGATGGATTAGAAGTGAGCCCAATGGAACAGGAGAGAGAGAGAGAGAGAGAGAGAGAGAGAGAGAGAGAGAGAGAGAATAAAGAAGAGACAGACTCAGAGGCGAGACCAGGAGCAATTCCACGAGGGAAATAACTTGGTTTATTGCTGCAATCAGGGGTTTTTATACAGGACTTTGTGGGGGTTGGGGATACAGGACTTCACACCATATAATCCAGATGACTACAGGAATGTGACAATGCTTTGCCCAAAGCATAAAAGACAATTGGTGCCAGACAGGTTTTCAAAGGCAAGCAGGAGACCAGCAGGAGTCTAGGATTGGAGGTTGCTTGCTGATTCCCCAAGTGCTTTTGCCAAACGGGATCCCTACATTCTACCATTAAGAAACAAATGATCCTGAAGAAGGTAATCTCATGACATGAAATAACCGAGACATTTATAAACACTGAAGCTCTTGCTCATCTATAGATGATAAGAAGTTCAAATGTGTGGAAACTGAGAACAGTGGTAGGGAGTGGGGCCTGGGGGATTCTGGAGATGTTAGTCAAAAGGCATAAACTTGCAGTTATGAGAGGATGAATTCTGCTGGGAACTCTGGTGTCTCTTAATGCTCAGCCAATATGGTGAATCGGGCCCCACAATGTACTTTGAAGTTTGTTCACAGAGTGGATCTCAATTGTCATTAATATACAGCACACACAAAAGTAACTTTGATATAATGGGCATGTTGCCCCTTTCATCTGTGGTAACTGTTTAGCACTGTACACATTCATCAAAATATCAAGTTATCTATGTTAAATATATGCAGTTTCCATTGTCAATTACATTTTGGTGAAGAAGGAACAAAAAGAGTTTCAACACATCTAAAAACTGATAACAAGCATTTAAACTCTTTTAGAGCTATTTGACATCTCTGGAGTATTTTGTTATATTTTACAAAAATAAGAGTGTCCCATTGACTGGAATTTTTAAAAAAGAAAACAAAAACTGATCCTTCACCACAGACACTTTGAAAACCCCTCTGAGACAGTTGCCTCTGAAGTAGCAGCTCGCTAAGTGTTCTAGTTTTGTTTCTCTGCTGCTGGTGTAATAAACTCCATGACCAAAAACAACTCGGGGAAGAATGGGTGTATTTCACTTTAAAAATTACCGTCCATCCTTTAAAAAGCTGTGGCAGGAACTAAAGGCAGGAAGCTGAAGCAGAGACCAGCTGAAGAGTTCTGTTTCTTCACCACTCTCCTTCTTAAAGCCTTCCCTTTGTTATACAGCCCAGGCCCACCTACCTAGGGATGGTGGCGCCCACAGTGGCCTGGGCCCTCCTACATCAATTAACAATTAACAAAATGCCTTGCAGACATGGCCACAAGCGATTCTGAGCCAGAAATTTTTTTTCAAAAAAGGTTCTTTCTTGCCAGGTCACTCTAGTTTGTGTCAAGGTGAGAGAAATTAACCAGCACAAAGGTTTATTGAGAAGGAAAGTTTTGTAAAAGACAGATTTGTGCTCAGTCCTGGTTGGGCCTACTCCATGTGCTGGCTCTGTGATCCAAGGATACCTGCTGAACTGTATTAGCCTCAATCAACCCTACAATTGAGGATTAAAACAGTCCTTCATTTAAGGATTTTTTACATGGAATTTAATGAGATATTGTTTATAAGACACCTTATACCTTTTTTTTTTTTTTTTCTTTTTTTAGACAGGGTCTTCCTTAGCCCATCTGTCCTGGACCTCATTCTGTAGACCAGGCTGGCCTTGAACTCACAAAGATCCGCCTGCCTCTGCCTCCCAAGTGCTAGGATTAAAGGCGTGCACCACCATGCCTGGCATCTTTTTTTTTTTTTTTAAAGAAAGCCTGTTGCTTCTAGAGAAAAGACAAAAATCTGTATTTGAATTGCATCTATCAAACCAAATGAAGAACTTCTGGGAGAAAAGAAATCTTTATATCTTTTCTGTGTGTTGAACATAAAAATCAAACAGCATCCATTGTTATATGGATGTCAAACAATCTTCCAATGCACAGCACACCTCCTAGGATCAACAGTAAAACTGAATCATTCTACTTCATCATTACTCTATGAAACAGATGACATTTGTAAACCAGGATTACTTCTTGGGTCAGTGGTGAATACTTTTTTCTTTTATATATTACATATCAATTTTATACACAGTATTATATTGTGGCAGAGAGAAATACATATGCATATGACACTTTGTACATATGTCTACCATATATATATATATATATATATATATATATATATATCAGCTCTCATTTTTTTTTCATGCAGCTCCTAGTTGGATCAGAATAATATCATCTATGTCCATCCTTAAACCAACTATCTTACAATGCAATGGATAATTTTCCATGTCCATTTGACATTTCTATTCCTCACTAGACCTGTCTGCAAGTATACTTTATAGGATTACCCAGTTCCTTCGGTGAGATGAATGCATTTCCTTGGGCTATAGAAGCAAGGTCAGCCATTTGTGTCATGTAAGAGTCAAAGATCCAAATGTTAGGTGTGTATGGGAAATGGTGACCTCAACAGTTTCCTCAAGCCTCTTCAGAGTCCTTCTCCATAATGGAAAATCTGTCTCCTGCAATGAAAATCATAATAAGAGATTTACACTTGGTATGAAACACCCAATGTCCCTTCATGAATCTTGTTTTATTTACTCCTTACAACACAGTGAGACGATCTGAGCAGTCCCCTCCATGTTTTATAGAAGAGTTATACAAGTTCAGACAGAGTCTCTTCCAAGCTAGTAGAGAGCCCATGTATTAGACAGAGACATCCCTGAACTAGAGTTGTCAAGGTGATAACTGCCACTACCAGCTATTTCTTTTATGACAGATCACTTTTTGTGGTCAGACATTATGAACCTCTTGTGCACTAAGTTGTAGGTACCTCTCTCAGTTCTAGATTATATTTGATTACCGGATTTTCTTTTTTAATGAAACATTTATAATCATTTCCTTTACAACATCTATGTGCTTGGTTCCAGGAAAAATAAAGATTCATTAAATTATCAAATGCCAGTAATACTTTTATTTAAGCCATTAAAGGCATACACTTACAAATATCCAGAAGTGTATTTTAAAATTTCAACAAGCTTGGTTTCCTCAAGACAAAAAGATAAGCATATATAGGAACAAAACCGAAATAAGCTTTGCCTGTGAACGTTTTCAAACCAATGAAATAGAAATGGAAAGAAATGGGGAGGAGGTGGCTCATGCTCTAAATCTGAACCATTTCTCAGTAGATCCAGAAACTTAATTTGACATATGTTTCCCATGGGGCCAAAATGAGCAAGTGGCAGAGTAAGGCCCAGACGTTCCCTGACTCCAGATGCCTTTCCTCCTTCTCCTCTGCCAGGGTGCCTGCCAAAGAGGCCACATTCATTGCTGAGCTTCTGCCTCATGCCAGCTCCTCACACGTGTGATCCCCGGCTGTCTACCTAGGATCACTGCTGTGTTGAGCTACAGAAAGTGCAAAGCCCAAGATTGTATTTGCTAAGGTTGGTATGTAAGCCTGTCTGAATATGCCACTTTCTGGCCAAACAAACCAAACCCCAAACGAGGGAAACCTGCCAATACAAACTTTAAACTGAAAATTTAAAACACTGGAATTACTGTCGTGTAGCATTCCAAAGTAAATGTTGTCACATTGAGCCTGACCATCAGCTTAGGAGAGGCCAGAACTGTCAGAGGAGCTGATGGAAAACCGTTTGGTATCACTGACTGGTTCTTGTTGACAATGGCATGGTGCAATGTTTGCCATGCTGATATTCCTTTTCCCATTCCCTCTTTAACAAAATCGCTGTAGCTAGAGCCATTGTTTCCCACCTAGTGGGCAGTATTTTCCATCCATCTTGTTCTACGCTAACTACCACTGCTTCCAATCAAACCTCATCAATTCTCAATCAAAATGGTGCAAGAAACGTCAACCTCTTCCCCCTGTCTCTTGCCTCATTTATCTATGTATGATTTTTTCACATTGCAAAGAGTGTTCCTTATAAAATAAAACCGAAATAGAATCATGCTTTCCCTCTTCTCAAATTTTTGTAATGTTCTCTGTGATTTGCCCTGTGTAGGCTGAGCTACTTAGGTGGGTAATCAAAATCTTCCAGGGTTCAATTCCTAGCCATCTTTCCAGCTCTGCCCTTTGGCCATCAATGTAACCTATGTTATGCATAAAAATATATGTTCTGTGAACCCTCTTGAATGTCATTGCAGGAGGTTTGCTGATGTCTGGATGCTCCAGTCTTTTTCTTCTTCCTGGAGAATAAAGCATCTCTCAAGAAAATAGTTCCATGGGCCCAAAGTCTCAAGAGAAGTTTGCACAAAGAGGTTCATGAAGCACAGGCATTTAGAGCATAGAACATCCTGCATATCACAGCAAAAGAATGGGCAGGAAAAGTGGCCAGGACCCAGACTAAACCCCTAGAAAAGCTTTGTTTCTTAGTCATTGTCAAAATACTTACTCATACTTTATAAAGCAGCGAAGTATCTCCTAACCCTATGCTTTTTTCTTGGGCAGGAGCCAAACTTCCATGCTCTGTCCTCAAAAGCCCCACATTCATTTCCATTTTTACACTCTTACATCATTTTCTCACGGCTGATTATTTCCAAACAAATCTCTGTATCCTTCCAAGGGAAAACAATCTTTTATGTGTTCAGATTTCTGTCCTTGTGCTCTTCAGGGCACACTTACAGTACAGAATGTAGGCAGGCAACACACATTTGATTACCTCCTGGCAACAGAGAGTTGTTAACTTTTGTGAACTGTGGATCATTTTCATATCACAACCATAACTTGCTTTTATCTCTCCTCCAGAGATACTGCATTCTCCCAGAATAAAGAAGGCAGGGAGGTTTCCAAAACCAGACAAAGCCTTTACTTACTGCATGCAGCAAGTTGAGATCCTTGGCGAAATTAACTTCCTATAATTGAACTTGGAAATGAGTCATATGATGCTTTTAAGATTAAGACAGACTGGGATGGAGACTCTTTGGTCAATTTTATTTAACTTAATTAGCTTAATTGATGCTCAGAATAACTCTGCAGCATAGATGGTCCTATTCTAATTTTACCATTATCAAAAATATATTTTAGGTAGCCAATGGTCATCATTAGCTAAGATTTATAACATGCAGAATCCAAATTTCTCAGCCTGAAAACAATCCATGAATTGATGTCATTATCTATGAAAGACAGTTTGTAATGTCCTAATATCCCCAGTGGAATTCTGCATTATTTTTCTGGTGTCTATTGGAAGTCCTTGACCAACTCCAAGAAGTATCTGTTATTTGATGGAAAAGGAGCAGATCCAAAGAAAAGTCACCTTCAGTGTAATACAGTTTTCCCAGACAGGAGACTTGGTCTTTGAGAAACCTCAAACCATGACTACAATATTCAGAAATTGGTATAATTTTCTAAATTTTTTTTCTGCTTTTCTGTGGTATATGAGACCCAAGGTGAGAGAAACATAGACAGAGACAGAGAGAGGAGAGACAGAGATAGAATCTTTCTAACAATAATCTATGAAAATACCTGAGGCCTCAGCTACCTACACCTTTATACCTCAAGTTTATTATCAAGTAGGAAACAAAACTACAGTTTAAGAAGATTGATTCAAGCCATCAGGTTAACACTGTCATAAGCAGCCATATAAAATGACACTGCTATTTGGAAGGTCATATTTCTAATTAAAATACCCTTGAAACTCTAGCAAGATGTTTATCACAGTATCTCTACTGTATTGTAGCAAGACTTCATGTCTTCAAAGATTTTCTTTAAAAATGTTTTAATTCATTGTCTGTTCTTCATAACTTCATTGGATAGAAGTGTGTCAGATCACTTCCCAGAGATTTCACAAGTCAGATCAAATTCCAATCTAGAGATTTCCAGACAGGAGTAAGCATGACAGACCTGGGTATGAGTGGTGATGATCCAATGCATTTCTACAGTTCAAAGAATAGAGTCTTGTTGAGTGTCCATGTTAAGCTAGGTCATTTCCTGTATTATTAGTTCAATGATGTAAATGTCCTCACAGGTAATTGCATTGTCTTGTTGGAATAAATGAGGAAATTGCAACTTTACAAAGCAGAATTTAAAATATATTATAGATAGTCTTACAGTGAGTACAAATTCATACAAAAATTCAAATTGTGTGTACTAAGTCAGAAATGTCCTCACTAGCTAAACTTCAGAAGGTCCCTGGGCACTGAGTAATCTTGTGGCAGGACCAAGAACAGGCCCACCATACCCTTCCATAATAAAGGTAAGGTACCAGTTCTGTATTTTTCCTTAACAAATTCCACCTCAATACCCACTACATTGTTCCTCAGGGACTTTTCTAGTTTCTGGAATATAGCTGCAAACAAAACTGAGTATTCTCATTTTTACCATGTTCCTGTAATACTGAGAGCAGATGCAGATTTGTTATGTACAGTTTCATCTTTGTTGACACATATCTCCAACACTGATAAAAATATACCTTATAACTAACCCCCTGGTGTACATTTTGAAAAACGGTATAACCTACAAATAGCAACTAAAATATACTTGTGTTATTCTTCTCACTTGTAGAAGAACCATGAAGATGTGCAATAGTCAAATAAATTTAAAATAGCAACTGGACTATTAAAGTCTACAGAGCTTAGCATGACAGTCCAGTTTTCATACATCTCTAATATACTAGGGCACAACTACAGACCTGGAAAACGTGTACTGCAAGCCGTGGTGATGCTAATGTGTCTTTATTTAAGGCCTTTCTAAAGCTCTGGAATGAAGTTTCATCTTGTAATTGCATATGACTGATAGGGTAATGGCGATACTATTTTTTAATCTAAATATACTTGTTGAACCACCTAAGCCATTAAGATAGAAATTCATTCTCCAATGTTTATTCTCTTTTAACATACTTAATTTCTTTAAAATATTCTAGAATATAAAAATATTCTACTCTAGTACCTCATTAGAATTAAGTATAAAAAGTAGGATAAAAACTAAGGGGAAAGCATACAAAACTAGGTGTGGTGGGGCATGACTTTAATCCCCAAACTCTGGAGGCAGAGGCAGGTAGATCTCTGTATGTTCAAGGCAAGCCTGGTCTACATAGTGAAATACAGGCCAGCTGAGGCTACAGGGAAACCCTGACTCAAAAAGATTTAAAAAATCAGAACATAGAATGGTTTTAGCATTTTTATCATCAAAATATTCTAAGAGCGTTTCCATTTTTCAATGTTATGATTTTTTTTTTTTGGTGTTTTTGCAACAGGGTCTCTCTGTAGCTCCACCTATCCTGGAACTCACTCTGTAGACCAGGCTGGCCTTGAACTCACAAGGATCCACCTGCCTCTGCCTCCAGAGTGCTAGGATTAAAGGCGTGCGCCACCATGCCTGGCTATTGTTATGATTCTCTAATGTGTGTTCCAAACACAGGGCAACTGAAAAGAATCTGAAAAGAATTGTTTGACCCTCCAAGAAGGTCGAACATTTTGGCTGATGTCCCATAGACAAACTGATTGAATGGATGACTATGATTACCACATAGGTAGTTAAAGACCACAAGGGTTATCAGGCAAGTACTACTGTCAAATCTACATGTGAGCCTGAGCCTTGCTTACATATGCTCACCATCATCAGGATTATTTTGTTCCAAGTTATATTTTCAGTTCATTACTTTGTCAATTGCAAGAACTTCATGGTTGTGGTATACAATTTACATGAATGCACAGATGTGTTGATTAAGAAATCCCTATACCCTCCATTGCTCCTATCCATTCAGGACTGTTGAGTATCGGTGTATAAGAATAATGTAAAGAGAGTTATATAATTATCCTAAACCAGTGCTACAATAAGAACATACCTATGAAATACATAGACAGCAAATATTGTACATATGGAAAACATAGACAGAGTTGTTCAATCATCAAACAGTAGGGGACAGGGGCTCATGCAGATTCTCAACTGAATAAAAATGGCATTTTATCTGGCTGTGGTGGCACATGCCTTTAATCCCAGAGCTAGGGCTACAGAGGTAGGCAGATCTCTGAGATGGGGGCTAGCCTCATCTACATACAGAGTTCTAGGGAGACTGTCTCAAAAAACAAACAATAAAAGTGTTCTTCTCAAAAATAAATATTTGTCTAATGAGGAAAGGTTTACCAGCATAAAAACTAGAGGAAGGAGGGATTCAGCTAGCAATTATTGTGATAAAAGAGGTCAGAAGAGGCTAGGAAGCCAGGTGTTCATAACCAATACATCCCAGTCCTTTCTGCACTTGCACACTATGTTATGTCTGTTTGTCCTACAAGAGTAGAACTGCTGCACCTGTGAACTGGTGCGCCTGCTCTGCCTGCACAGGAGGCTCCAACGCATCTACTTAATGCTGCTTATTTTATTCAAGAATCTTAAAAAAGTGGTTATCACTAAGATGTTCCACATGTGTTTTTCAAAAGCTCTTGTAGCTAAGCCAATAAACCAATTAGATGAGCCTAAACAAATTCTTAACCTTTTGAGAATTTCCTGTACCTTAGGCATGTGTAAACATTTATGGAATTATAAAAAAGGTAGGAGGGAAGAAATTCAATTTAACCATCTGTTTGTGAAATGAAGCTTCCTAATTCTTCATTTCTACAAGTTTCATAAAAATTTTCCAGGAGAAAAATCATTCTTTTTTTTCCTTTAAACACAGTTTTATATCTACTGTGCACTTCGTAAATTGTTACAGACACTGAAATTCTAGTGTTTATTTACAATAAAAGGCCATTATTGGACTATAACTCAGTTGGAGAATCAACTATAAAAGACAAAGAAATCATTCCCTCAGAAAAATATTCTACTTCAACAAAATGCACACAAGCTCCCCAATAGTGTATCTTTAAGGAAACATTTGAGAGGAATTTTTTATAAAGTTATATGAACCCAAGAAAGAATTTTTTATATTCGAACACCATATAATGTCATTCAAAAAACGTCTATCTTCTCTTTTCTTTACACTTTATAGAATATGACTATTTATAGAGTTTTATGGTCACAACCATAGAGACTGAGGTATTAATTTATTTTTCTTGGTCTTGTCCATGCCCTCAGTTCCCCATAAAGAGAGCTTACAGAGAACCATATAGACCAATGTGCTCTGTGTGTTAAGATGGGACAGGACCTGGTGTTCATCTCTATCCACTTTTCAACTCCACGCCATCTGGAATTGGGTCCTATTTGCATCAAAATGAAGAGACAGTTTTCTTAAAGTCTTATTTTTGTCTTAAAAGTTTATGTGAAGCCAGATGTGGTGCTAACACAGTTTTAATGCCAACACTCTGAGACAGAGGCAGGCTGATCACTGTGAGATGAAAGCCAGACTAGGGTGGTCTACATAGCAAGTTCCAGACCAGCTGGGCTACCTAGTGAGTCCCTGACTCAGGAAAAAAAAATAAACAAACAAAAAAACAAGTTTACATGAGTTGCAAATGTTTTGGCCAAACCTGATGATACGTGTTTTAGTATAAATGATTTTCCTAACCAGTGATATTTCCAGAAAGATGTCGAGAATGGGCCGTGTGCCTCTGCGGATGTCAGCATTCCCTTAACATATTACCAGCTCAGTTGAAGAATCACTTCCATAACATGGAAAGGTCAAACCTAGGATGAGATGTAGCTCAATGGTAGTGTACTTGCCCAGCACTAGTGAGGACCTGGTTTGGGATCCTCAACTCTGCAAAATAGCAAACTCCACTCCTATAAGCTCAGTTCAATAAGGAGAATCATGCCCAAACCTCATCTCTCTGTAGCCTTAGCTCCCACTGAGCCCAATAGTAAAGAATGGGAAAGGGACTGGAGAGATAGCCTAGCAGTTGAGAGCACCGACTGCTCTTGCAGAGGACCCAGGTTCGATCCCCAGCACCCACATGGTGGCTGAGAACCGTTCGTAACTCCAATTCCAGGAGAACTCCAGTTCCAGGGGAATCTGAGACCCTCTTCTGACCTCCGCGGCATTGCACGACACGGGTGCACAGACCTGCATGCAGGTAGTACATTCATACACATACAAAAATAAAAAAAATTAAAAAATTAGAAAAAAAAAGAATGGGAAAATATGAGGAAGCAATAATTAATATTAATGAGGTAAAGACAAATTTATGTAAGATGTATTTGTTTATAGCATGTTTTTAAGCCCTCTCTATTGCAAAGAAATATAATGATAATCACCAACATACAAATAAACATCATAATCCCAGATTACCATATATGTGTATGGAATTCTAAGAGACAAAATTGCTTCTGACCAGAAACATATCCTAGTCTAGACCCAGTGGACTGAGATACCTATGAAAATTTCCTGCCGGGCGTGATTGTGCACAACTTTAATCCCAGCACTCAGGAGGCACAGGATCTCTGTGAGTTCAAAGCCAGCCTGGTCTACAGAGTAAGCTCCAGGCCACCTATGACTAAAGGGAGACACTGTCTCAAAAAGACCCCCCAAAAAGAGAAAAGAAAAGTTCTATCCATCAGCTGCAGAATACTTATTCTTTTAAACAGTAAATAGAATATTTTCCGGGAGAGACTCACCGTGGGAGGTCACTAAATAAATCCAAACAAATTCTAAACTCCTGGAATCAAATTGTGTATCTTTTATAACTGCAATACTAGACCTAGAGCCAGAAATCAATACAATAAAAAATTTGGAAACTACACATATAAGTAAAAATCTAAGCAAGCTTTTAAAATTGCAAATATACGGGACTGGAGAGATGGCCTAGCGGTTAAGAGCGCCGACCGCTCTTACAGAGGACCTGGGTTCGATCCCCAGCACCCACATGGTGGCCGAGAACCGTCTGAAACTCCAATTCCAGGAGAACTCCAGTTCCAGGGGAATCCGACACCCTCTTCTGACCTCCGTGGCATTGCATGACACGGGTGCACAAACCTGCATGCAGACAGTACATTCATACACATACAGAAATAAATAAAATTAAATAAAAAAAATTTAAAAAATGCATATATACACAATTACCCATAAATATATATATATATATACATATAATGTATATGTAAATATATACTATACATATATAGTTACCCTATAACAGGTCAACAATATCCCTATCAGACAACACAGGCTAACAAAAATAAAGATCAATACCAGGAAGGCATCCCTCTTTTGGAGTTCTGGATCATGGGAGGGTGCATAGACCCTCAAACAATACAAGTATTAACATTGCTCTTGTTTTACCCCCACTCCAAGAACGTAATGGTAAGACCTTATTTTGGAATGAAACTTAGAAGGAGCATGGAGAAATCAAACTGATAGTGACCTTAAAACATCTCCACTGGCTAGTTTTCATAGTGCTGGAAGGTGCTATGCATGCAATTAGAAGAGAAAAGTAACCATATCCAGCTGTGAACCCTGAGAGATTCAATAACCAAGCTCCTGGCAAGACATGTTCCCTGGTGTGATAATGGCATGAATGTTATACATGTAACCAACTACTTTCAGCTAGGATTTAAGGGCTGCTTCATAAGATGGAACCCATAGTTTTCACTGTGCCCAGAGTAATCACAGGCTGCAAGGGACAATCTATGGTTATTATCCTGATAACAGACAATGTATTAGACTCCTAATGAGCTATCATTATACCCATAGATCAGTGCACTGCTCAACTCTTACAGAAGCTGCTTCTTACAGAATATTGCAGTTAACACAGACACTGACAACTGGTCAACTTAAGAGAAAAAGAAACTATGGAGTATGCCATCCTTAAAGGGGCATTTATATTAATTGCATCCTTTCCTCCCAAGATTCAGGAATCCTTGGAGAATTCAGGGCAGAAAGATTGTAAAAACCACAGGTGGTAGATGAATACAAGGAAACAGTGTTTTCTGGGTATAATATGGCAGTTGCACATATAAATTCAAAGCAATTGTGAGAGCATGCACAAGACGTGTAAGCCCAACCCAGTCAAAAAACAAGAATGTGGAGGCATGGGAATGAAGTTGCACCCCTAGCTAAGGAACTATTGTCAATTGACAGCTACTGGAAGAGTTTCCTAATTTTTTTCTATTACTTTATTTTTTTCATTTTTTAACAATAAGTAATAATTTACGTGTACAAGCATCCTTCATGTAAAACCAATTTGCAAGCAGTTGTGCCCAAACCCACACATCCCAAGGGTCCCACAATCCAGCTGGAGGAGCTTGTATGTTCAATCAAATTGATCAAATAAGTGTCCAGACTATATTGCTGTAGTTTCACCATTCACCCCAATCACAGCCCTTACATTCTACCACGCCCCCCTCTTCCATAAAAGACCTGATGAAAGCATAGGAAAGATGTATTGAGACCGCACTTTCAAGTGTACAGTTGGTCTCTGGAATACCAGAGAGTGTTACCAAAGTCCACTATAACAATAAAGCAAATAGAGGTCTCCTTGAGTCAAGCAAGACTCCTCTGTCAGCACCAGCTACACCTCACCTGCCTGGAAGAGTATTCTTTAAGGGTGTGACACGGTCAAGTAGGTTGACCAGTCTCCAAGGGGAACATAAACTAGACTTAATAGGCCTTAAAAATAGAAGACATTTTTTTCAGTGTTGCCACTTCCTTCCGGAGTTTGTCATTCTCTCCTTCTTGTTCTTTTCAGAGTTTGTGTTTCTCTTCCTCTAGTTCTTTTTGGAGTTTATATTTCTCTTCCTCAGCCGGGCATGGTGGTGCACGCCTTTAATTCTAGCACTTGGGAGGCAGAGGCAGGTGGATCTTTGTGAGTTCAAGACCCTGTCTTGAAAAGGC
Organism: Rhizomys pruinosus; assembly: GCA_009823505.1. Lineage (NCBI taxonomy): Eukaryota > Metazoa > Chordata > Mammalia > Rodentia > Spalacidae > Rhizomys > Rhizomys pruinosus. The sequence continues at coordinate 1,037,704 of VZQC01000816.1, read as the reverse complement.
CAAAAAATAAAAATAAAAAATAAATAAAATAAATATTTTTCTTCCTCTAGTTCTTTTCAGAGTTTGTCATTCTCTCCCTCTATTTTTTTCTGGAATGTATCATTCTCTCCTAGCTCCTTCATGAGTTTTTCATTCTCTCCCCTTAGTTCTCTGATTTGTTCTTTATATTCCTTGATTTCTTTGAATGTCTACAATTGTTCTTCTAAGGCTGGTTTCTTGGTTTCCTTCCAGGGAGATCTCACTGTTGAGATCTTCTAGAGGACTGGTTGAGTTCAGTGGGGATTTATTATGAGCTTTTCCCATATTGTTGTTTTTCTGTTGTCTTTGGCATGTGAATTTGTGGTTTTTGTTGATGTTGTTGTTTGTTTGGATTCTGGTGCTAATCTCAAATGTTAATATGGAGGACTGGTTCATCACTCACTCTGCTTCCTATCAGTTTCTTCCTCAGCAACGGCTGTGGAGCCTAGAATCATTGGGATTGCACCTGCTGGATCATCCCCACCAGAGAACCAGCAGCTTAAAGTCTCCACTACAGTACCAGTAGTTTTAGCAGGCAAAAGGGGTGGAGGGGTTATTCCTTTAGCCCTTGTGCCTGGTACCTCACCTGGCCTGGCCTCTGAGTCTGCAGGCCTCCTGTCTGTCTCTCTATCTGAGGATGCAGTTCCTTTCTCTGGTCCCAGAGGTGGAAGGAAGTAGAAACTCTGAAAAGATCTCAGGCTGAAAGGAAAAAAGAAACTGACCAGCAAAGCAAGGAGCTATTAGAAGAAAATGAAAAACTCCAAAAGGAAGTGGAAATACTGAAGAAATCACAGGATGAAATGAAAAAGGAAATTGAACATTAATCCAATCAACAGAAAAGGATGGGAAAAAGCATCAGAAGAAGAATAGATGAAGCAGAAAAAAGAATATCAGACCTACAGGATAACACAGCATAGCTAGAAACCTCAAGTAAAGATTATGAAAATTAAAAAAAAAAAGAGTGGAATAAGCAGCAAATGTAGGACACTATGAAAAAACTAAACCATCATAAAGATAGAGGAAGGAGAATAATCCCAAGATAACACTATTGACCAGATCTTCAACAGGATACTAGATGAAAATTTCCCCAAATTGAAAAAAGACAAACCCACACAAATACATGAAGCACAAAGAACACCAAGTAGACAAGACCAGAAAAGAAATTCTCCATGCCATATCATAGTTAAAACACTAAATCCTCCAAACAAAGACAAAATACTGGAAACCACAAGAGAAAAACAACAAATTACATATAAGGGGAAACCCAACAAAATTACAGCTGACTTCTCATTGCAAACTTTGAAAGCCAGAAGAATGTGGACCAAAGTACTTCCAGTGTTTAACTACTTTAGATGCCAACCCAGGTTACTATACCCAGCAAAAATGTCAATTATAGTTGAAGGAGAAAAAAAATCTTTCATGACATAAACAAAATGAAAGAACACATGTCAAAAAAAAAAAAACAACACTTCAGAAAATACTCAAAGCAATTCAAAGAACAGAGGAAAGGAGCAACCAACTAAAGAGAGAAATTAACAAATGTATAACAGAGTAAATGAAAACCTAGACCAAGAATGCAAACAAAAAATAAGCTGAAAGGAAACAACACACGTCTATCAATAATAACCTTAAATATTAATGTTCTAAACTCCCCAATCAAAAGACATAGACTGGGAGAATGGATTAGGAAACAGAATCCATCTATATGCTGTCTACAAGAAACCCATCTCACCCTCAAAGACAAATACCACCTTAGAGTGAAAGGATAGAAAAAAATATTCCAAGAAAATGGTACAAAAAAGCAAGCAGGAGTTGCTATTCTAATATCAGACAAAATAGACCTTAGAGTAAAACCAATCAGAAAATGAACAATGAACCAGGAAGATTTCACACTCTTAAATGTTTATTCACCAAACTCTGGTGCACCAAACTTTATAAACACAATCCTTCAGGACCTTAAGACACAGTTTAATGCCAGCACACTATTAGTGGGGGATTTCAATACCCCACTGAGTTCCTTGGATAGGTCAACTGGACAAAAAATAAACAGAGAGGCATCTGAACTGAACAATACAATACACCAAATGGACTTCACAGATATCTACAGAATATACCACTCAAACACCAGAGAATATAATTTCTTTTGGGGGGGGGGTATGTGTTTGAGACAAGGTCTCCCGGTAGCGCCAGCTGTCCTAGAACTCACTATGTAGACGAGGCTGGCCTTGAACTCAGAGATCTGCCTGCCTCTGACTCCCAAGTGCTGGGATTAAAGGCATGTGCCACCAAGTCTATTGAGAATACAATTTCTACTCAGCATCCCATGGAAGATTCTCCAAAATCAACCACATACAGGGACACAAAAGAAATCTCAACAAATACAAAGGGATTGAAATTATTTCATGCATTCTATCAGACCACAGTGCAATAAATCTCAATATTAACACTAGGGTAAGCCCACTAAGTACAAGAATGCATGGAGACTAAACAACACAGTCCTGAATAATGAGTGGGTCAGGGAAGAAATAAAGAACAAAATGAAAGCATTCATGGAACTCAACCAAAAAAGGCAATATAACACAACAGAACTTATGGGATACATTAAAAGCATTCATAAGAGGGACATTTATAGCCCCAAGTGCCCACATTAAAAAAGCAGAAAGAGAACAAATAAATGATATAACACTGCAGCTAAAAACACTTAAGAGACAAGAAGAAATAAACACTAAACCCAACAGACAGGAAGAAATAACAAAAATCAAAGCAGAAATCAATAAAATAGAAACAAAGAAAACAATACAAAAAAAAAATCAATGAATCCAAAAGCTGGTTCTTCGAAAAGACAAACAGAATAGAAAGACCTCTAGCCCAGTTAACCAAAAGAAAGAAAGACCAACTCCAAATCATTCCTGATGAAAGGGGAACCATCATAACAGATAAAGAAAAGATCCAGAGAATCATACAAGAATACTTCAAAAACCTATGCTCCACTAAATTTGAAAACCTAAGAAAAATGGATGAATATCTGAAATCCTGGGATTCACCAAAACTTAATCAAGAAGAGATTGACAACTTAAACAGATCCATAATACTTGAAGAAATTGAAGACGTAATAATAAAAAAAAAAAAAACTCCCATCTAAAAAAAAAAGCCCAGGTGCAGATGGTTTCACAGCGGAATTCTATAAAACATTTAAAGAGGTCTTACAACCATTACTCCTGTTCAGAAGACTACAAATAAATATCCCAAATTCCTTCTATGAAGCCAGCATCACTCCAATACCAAAACCAGGCAAAGATACAAACAAGAAAGAAAACTACAGACCCATATCATTAATGAACACAGATCCAAAAATTCTCAACAAAATACTTGCAAATCACATACAGATCCACATCAAAAAGATCATCCATCAGGACCAAGTTGCATTCATACCAGAGATGCAGAGATAGTTCAACATATGTAAATCAATAAATATCATAAAACGTATAAAGGGACTGAAAGACAAAAACCACATAATCATCTCAATTGAGGCAGAAAAAGCCTTTGACAAGATCCAGCATCCCTTCATGCTTAAATTTCTAGAGGGAATTGGACTGAAGGGAACATTCCTAAATATAATCAAAAACATATACAATAAATCCACAGTCAACATCATCCTAAATGGAGAAAAATTAGAAGCATTCCCCTTAAAGGAAGGAACACTCCAAGGCTATCGCCACTCCTCTTCAATATAGTGCTTGAAATGCTTTCTAGGGCAATAAAGTAAGAAAGGGAAATTAAAGGAGTACTAATTGGAAAAGAGGAAGTCAAAGATCCCCTTTTGCAGATGATATGATAGTTTACCTAAGGGATGCTAAAAACTCCACCAGAAAACTTCTAGAAATGATTAAAAGTTTCAGTAAAGTGGCAGGATACAAAATAAACCTAGAAAAATCAGTAGCCATTCTTTATAACAACAATAAGCAACTAGAGAAGGAATATAAGGAGACCTCCTCAATCACTAATTAGTCCTCAAAAAAAAAAAAAAAAAAAAAAAAAAACTGAGAATAAGCCTAACCAAAGACACCAAACACCTCTACAACAATAATTTAAAACCCTGAAGAAGGAGATTGAAGGTGACATCAAAAGATGTCAAAAGACCTCCCATGCTCGTGTATTGAAAAATTAATATAGTAAAAATGTCCATTCTACCCAAATTAATATACAGATTCAATGCAATCCCAATCAAAATCCCCATGAGCTTTTTCACAGTCTTGGGAAAAAAATCCTTAAATTAATATGGAAAAACAAAAAACCTTGAGTAGCTACAGCAACCCTGAGCAAAAAGTGCAATTCAAGGGGGATTGCTTTACCAGACTTCAAGCTATATTAATTACAGAGCTATAGTCACAAATACAGCCTGTTACAGGCACAAAAACAGACCTGTTGATAATTGGAACAAAATTGAAGATCCAAATGAGCTCATATAATTTCATATAATTGTGTATTAACAAAATCTGACCCAAAAGCACCACAGAGAGCTTGCTCTTTGTTCCTAAATGTCTCTTTCCTGTGTAATTAATAATTGCTCACTTAATCTTACCTAAACAAGTCATTTAATAAATAAAAAAGGAACATTCTCTAAAGTGAAAAGTAAACTGTCTACTGCTCAGCATTTAAGACCCCCCAAAATATTATTATTTTATTATATTATTATTATTATTATTATTATTATTATTATTTTGGTAAGAGGCAGGCAATATAATGTGCTGGCCTCTGGCAGTAATATTGCAAGAAGTTTCTCCTTGCATTCACCGTAAGAAGACATTTCTTTTTTTTTTTTTTTTTTTTTTTTTGGTCTTTTTGAGACAAGGTCTCCCTGTAGCCCCAGCTGTCCTGGAACTCGCTCTGTAGACCAGGCCGGCTTTGAACTCACAAAGATCTGCCTGTCTCTGCCTCCCGAGTGCTAGGATTAAAGGCGTGCGCCACCACGCCCGGCGGCATTTCTTTTTTTAAAGAAACCTACTTCTACTCCAGAGTTAATAAAGTCTTTCTGTAACTTGTGGTTCAGAATATCAGCATGATTTTTAAATGTAAGTTGAAAGTCCTAACAATTTTAGCATCAACTTTGGGAAAATTGATAAATATTGTTTCAGGAATCCCACAAACAAAAATACATTTTAGGATGTGGGTGGTGTGTATGGATATGTTCAGAGAGAATTTCAACTAGTGGAAAGCAGAAAGAGGAGCACTTACCAAGCACTCTGCTGACCAAACCTTCTACCATTCCTAGTTAGAATGATTGGCAAGAATCCAGGAAAACCTAGGCATTGTCTCAGGTGAAAGTGGAAGCAGGTTAAATAGAAAGGAGTAAATGCTGTTATCCATTTAAGAAGACTGTTTCAAATTCTAGCTTTCTAGGATTCATTTAGCAATGTCTTAAGCACATCCTCTCAGACTAAAGTCCTAACAGTATCTTGCTGGTTCTACCCATGCTACTCATCCTCATCTTTGTTGTGCTGAAGGCCAGATTGCAATCATCCTTTTATTCTACTGACTTGACTTTGTTCTGCACTATGGGTACGTAGATATAAATATCTCACTATTTGTTTAGCTATACCAGAAAGATTTACATTCTTGATAATTTTTAGAATTATATAGTTTGAGAATAAAGGTATATTGTTCTGTGAAAGAAAATAATAAAAACAATATCAAGCTTTCAATGTTAATTTATAAATATCCATGATCATTTTCTTACTACTCGTTTTGAAAATCTTGCAACTATTCAAATATATATGATTCTAAATTATTCTATTTATTTATATTTTATGGATTTCTTCCTCTGAAACAGAAAAAAAAATTCATGATCTACTTTTATCAGAATTTTCAAAACTTACTTGTCACAAAATTATAATAAATTCTTCTTGTTTATTTGATAGTCTTTGATTGTGAAACTATTTATATTAATTTTCATGCCTATGATTTATAAGACCTATATTTATACATATTTGTTTTTGATTTGTCATATGTGTGCCTGTTTGAGAAAATTCATTCTCAATTACCTGCTCAGTGTGTTAATAGTCTGAAAAATTACTCATAAGCAAATGTATTATGTGATGGCAAGAACAGGCAAACTTTGTATGGGACTTAGATTACAAAGAGACCCTGATGAACATGGAATACATCATTCAGCCAAATTCAAGAAAGTATTATGAAACAGTATGCTTTTCATAAGCATATTTTCTGTAATATTGTAAATGGAGTTAACATATTTTGCAGTGTGTCCCCATACCTGATTCTATTTAATTGCCTGAGCTTGAAATAAAACAGAGTGGAAGAGAGAAGACTGGAACACTAATCAATATGCAGTAAGGGAATCTGAATGCAGTATTATGCCTCAAAATCCTTTGTAGAAAGATGATACGGTGAACAGAATAATTCCAAGTGAGGCTAACCTGTACAAGCTCCTGACTCTAAAAATGAATCAAATGCAGCCATTTTCCCAGACCATGTTATAATGACATATATAGACCTCACTAAAGTCTAAGCTTCCAACTTAAACTAGAGAAAATGGCATGCAAGACTCTGAATAGCCCAGATGGTCTATCAACACTTAATAAGTAGCAGACCCTGAAACTGCCAGGAAGCTGAGACCCCAAGGGCTGCAGTGGTGCCTAGCCTCCTATAAAGAGAGAACCAAAACATTATAGGATTTGGCACTAGGGATCTGTGACATGGTTCAGAAAAATAGATGGGAATGTACCATCTAGACACACAAACACACAGCCTCCCTTGTAGACTAAAGAAATCAAGACAACACATGAGAGTGAATAAGCATGCATGGTATTGCACATAAAGTTCCTTAGCCTTTGTCGGCATCTTTAATCTTGTTTAATGTAATTGGGATTAAAAGTCATTAGCCTTTCCCATCTGCTCACTTAATTACATACAACAGGAGTGAGTCTGCATTCTGTACTTGGATTCTGATTTCTAAACTCACTGGTCTCCAGGAGCTTCCAAAGAACATTTAATAATTATGACTTATTGACAACCAGGGAAACCTAGTTCTGTGTGAAAATTAGCAAATTAGTCATGCCTTGAGTTCACTAAACATGAAATGGAGCCATCAGCACTGTATGCACTAAAGGTAAAATAAGAGAAGTCAGAGAATAGTACTGCAATGACAGTGTATGTTCTTTAAAGAACACAGATGTAAGTGGCTGTGATGGTGAAGATGGAGATGATAGAAACAGTGAAGTCAGACCTTCCTCAGCATTGATTTTCTGGGATGTTATATTGTTATAGGAGATAAGGAGAAGCACTTTAGGACCCCCATGGGGGCACACAGAAAGAACGACTATGGCCAATAACAACCGTGAAGCAAATGCAGATGAAGATGAAGACACACGTTATCTCAGTCAGGAACTGCCTCAGTGGGCAAGGGGAGCTCTCCTTTTGGGATCATGAAGTTCCCATCCCAACATTCACTAATATCATTTTCATTTGATCACTACAGCACACTTGTTAGGGGAGAAACGATCTTTAAATCTCAAATGCAGATGATCTAACTAAGGTCCAAAGGGACTGAGCATTTTGACCAAGCCCATTACTCAATCCTTAGAGTAATTGACAGTAATCAGATTTTAGGGATGTGAGTGAAAGAAAACAGAATTTTGTTCTGACTGGCTGCAGAATTTTCATCAGCTAGGTGATGGCTCTAAGCAAGTGGACACCTCTAGAAAAGTAGAAATGAGAGAAATAACATATTGTATTCCAAGACTTCATAATGACTATCACGTCTCCTTAAGCGCATGACAAGACCCAGGCTACAAAAGGTCTCTATTCCACATCATTGTTCAAACTATGAATATTCTATTTTTGCACTTTAAAAGCACACCATTGTATATTTTAGTACAGCTTGCTTTTCATTTACTGATTTTTTTTATATTCTTCTGCAAGATTTCCACAGATGTGACAATAAATGAAGTGGCCCCTGGAGAACAGTGCTTTTCTCATGAAAGATTTTCATTATAAAATTGAAGGACAAAACATAATTCTTCAAAACATTGTGTGATCTCCAAATATGGGGAGACAGAGATGTAAGTGGATGCCTAAAAGCTCTCAAATTCATACTTATTATAATATATTTGAACAAACAGAATAGCCATGTTTTTTAAAGGATATATTGATAACCACATCCATCAGAACACAGAAAGTTGGCTCATTCTTCTTGAATGTTTTGCTTGCCATGTGTCACATGCACTTTAAATAATTCAGTCTCATGTGAGGTGCCTAGCACCTTTCTCTGAGTCATGGTTGCCTAGGAGCAGAGTGGGATTTAGACATGGGTGGTCTTGCCTTGGTGATTTGATTCTTGTCAGATGCTGCAACCCATGGAAGCTACCCATCCCAGGCACTGTAGGAAGACAATCGTGGGAGTGCCAAGGTGAAGCACTTGAAACTTTTCTGAAGCCAAACTGTGCCTGCTACCATATACCAGCTTTTCAGAAGATGGCTTTAAAATGTAGTCATAGAAAAAAATGTATTCATACAGAAAAACACTATATTTTTATTTGCTTTTGAAGGCAGCCTTTACCATAGTATCTGATATTACTCAGAAAAAGACTTGTGGGTCTGGAGAGATGGCCGAGCAGTTAAGAGCACCGACTGCTCTTGCAAAGGACCTGGGTTCGATCCCCAGCACCCACATGTTGGCTGAGAACCGTCTGTAACTCCAATTCCAGGAGAACTCCAGTTCCAGAGGAATCCGACACCCTCTTCTGACCTCTGCAGCATTGCACGACACAGGTGCGCAAACCTACATGCAAACAGTACACTCAAATAAATAAATAAATAAATAAATAAATAAATAAATAAATAAATAAAATTAAAAAGAAAAAGACTTGTGAAGAATTCTCCAGATAATATTTGCAATTATAAAGTTTCTCTTATAATCATTTTCCTCTTTTCTTTGTCATTTTATTTTCATGTAATACAGGTTAGTGAAAGCAATTGATTTAATCAAAATATTTTAATTTCACTATTTATGTATGCTAATTTTAGTATACTTGAAGTAGGTCTAGATTTTTATGCAAGCAACCACACTGAATTTCAGTGGCTGGTGTTGCATGTTCCTTTTCCTTCACTGAGCAAAGATTTGGGTTTTATTATGTTGTTATTCTCTGCACATTACTGACCAGCTGCTTCCTAGAGTTTTATTCTGTATAGAGTTGGTTGAGGAATAGATATAGTTTGCTCTGATATCTTTCACCTGATTCCTCTTTCCCTTGAAACTTACACTGAAGATTTTGCACACAATTCGGGGTAATAAATGTATTATCAATTAAAGAAGAGTCTCACATAAATCAATCATGGTAGATTATAATTATCACCCTATTCACACCAGACTAATAAAAGGGATGATCCTTGACACATCCTTCTGGGAGAAATTGGTCCAACGTCCTTGGTACCAGATAAAGGGCATTTGAATGCACACGCCATGTGTGAATTGGTTTTTAAAGAATTATAGAGAATCATTTGGTGGCCTCTATCAAGATGAAAACATTTTCTGTGAATACTGGGGAAAGAATTTGAATCTCTTTACTCATTTACCTAATAGAACAATGACAGTGCAACAAACAAAAGATTTAAAATAAATTTCTTGATATTACTACAGCATTCAACACAGTGGATAAATATTTGCAGATCCTGTTTTCTACAGGTTATTCCTTTCAGTTTTTTAAGCATTCAAGTATTCACTATATAAGAAAGAAAATTCTTTGACAATTTATTTTCAAGTAATCTAAAAGGAATTAATATTTTTTTTATTTTGTATCTGTTTTATAAGATAAGGTTTACTCTATAGCCCTGACTGCCCTGGAACTCACTTTGGGGTCCAAGCTGGACTTTAAATCATTTTAACCCTCCTATAGGAGCCCTCTGAGGGCTGGAATTAAAAGTGTGACCCACTGTGCCCAGTTCACAAAATATGTTTTTTTAATGAAAAAGAAAAGAAAGTATCTCACTAGTCATCTGTTACTTTTTTTTACTTATATGTGTCATTGAGAAAAACAAGCAATTTAACTCAGTGGAAAGAAGAAGAAAGACAATTATAATTTTTCTCCATTAGGATTCATAGGTCATGTGAAAAGTTATATATAAGTTAAACTAAAACAACAATATGTAAGTTGTGTTATGCTGAAAAGATAAATGAAAGCATGTGTCCTTGTTGGTTAATGACACATCTTATGAAAGCCTAGTGTTTCTTTTAACATACTTTGAAATATAGTAACTGATATTAGTTGTAGGTTGTAAATTTTTCTTCCTCATTTCTCTGTGATTTGGTAAAAATGTTTTTAAATCAACTAGGAAATAGCAGGGAAAATCAGATAGTGTCTCTTATAATAAAGGGTATTGTTAGTTGCTGAGGAGTACTGGAATAGCAAGAGGGGGCTTGGGCATGCCTAGGAAGGAGGAGGAGTGAGAAATAATAGAGTCATAGCCAATAGTGTTCACTTTAAAAATAGATATTGGCAGGTGTGGTGGTGCACGCCTTTAATCCTAGCACTTGGGAGGCAGAGGCAGGTGGATCTTCATGAGTTCAAGGCAGCCTAGTCTACAGAGCAAGTTCCAGGACAGCCTGGGGCTACAGGGAGACCTGGTCTGGAAAAGACAATAAATAAATAAATAAATAAATAAATAAATAAATAAATAAATATTGGAATAAGAGGCTGAGCACTGTGCTGCTTTCTTCCAGAGAAGGGTTCCTGTACTCTGATATGGTCATGTATGCATTATACCACTGAGTGACCTTGACACCCTTTTTATTTTTTTTTAATTTTATTTATTTCTGTATGTGTATGAATGTACTGTCTGCATGTAGGTTTGTGCACCTGTGTCGTGCAACGCCGAGGAGGTCAGAAGAGGATCTTGGATTCCCCTGGAACTGGAGTTCTCCTGGAATTGGAGTTACGGATGGTTCTCAGCCGCCATGTGGGTGTTGAGGATCGAACCAGGGTCCTCTGCAAGAGCAGTCAGTGCTCTTAACCGCTAGGCTATCTCTCCAGCCCGACTCCCTTAATGTATGATCTGTTCAAGTTTTACTGATCTTATGAATCAGTTTGTGGTTTGATGACCCTAGCCCTTGGAATTCAAACAATAAACTTGCATAAAGAAAAAATAGCCAATTCCCATTAGCAAACATATCTGATGATGGTTTAAATGAGTGTAACCATTCTAAAAAGCCAGAGAGAAAATTCATATTAAGCTATAAATTCTCCCAGACCCTTAGTGTAAGAATTCCATGTTAGAGAAGGAATTTCCCTTCTGAAGTAGAGGTAGAGGGAGTTCATGAGGACGGGGGGTGTAAGTGCCTAGCCTGTATGAAGAGCTGGGTTCAGTGTCCAGGACCACAATGCAAAGCAAACACAATGTAGTAAAAGCAACAGAAGAAACTGACAATGAAAGGTTAGAGCAAAGCAATGACCAACAGTAGGAACAGCACACAGAACCTCGTATCTATGCAGCATGATAGTGAGCAAACTCTAAGGTCTCAAAAGCAACAAGTATAAGAACTCACAGGATTATTTTCTTAAGTAAATATTTGACAAAAGTAGCTATTAAGTATGATCCTGGGACTGAAGAGATATCTCAGCAGTTAAGAGCACCAGATGCTCTTGCAGAGGACTAGGGTTTGATTCCCAGCACCCACATGGCAGCTAACAACCATCTGTAACTCCAGTTCCAGGGGATCTGGCACCCTCTTCTGACCTTTGTGAACATTGTGTAATGCAAGTGCATTTACACACATGCAGGCAATACATTCAGACACATAAAATAAAAATAATAAATCATATGTCTCTGAGTATCAATTCATATTCCTCACAGTACAATATTTAAAAAGCTTGCAAACAGGCAAAATGAAGGTTAAAAATATATTTTGGTTGCTACAGTGCTTGTATAGTGTGCACAAATTCAATTTCCAGCAATGCATAAAACTGAGTGTGGTAGATTATGCTGGATGACATGTGTAATTCAGTGATCCCACCACCCAGGCAGTAGAGGCAGGAGGATCAGAAACATCAAAGTAATTCTCCACTAAAAGGCATACTGAAGGAAGGACAGAGTTGGAAAATAAAGGAACAGTCAAGGATTAGTAGGCTTCCCTTTATCCTGAGCAACCATGGATGTCCTGGGCAACCATGGATGAAGCTTCCATGAGAGAAGACATAGCTTAGAGGCTTTCCAGGCCTCCATCAGCAGCAGCTACACAGCAACTGAACTCTCAGAGGTTGCAAATGTCCCTGTGTCCTGCATGAAGGGTTCCATGCTGGTTCATGGATTAGCTTTTATAGTTTTCTAGATGATTTGGAGCATGAGGAGTACACTGTACAGTGATCCTCTGTTCGGGGAAAAGGGATTCAGAAAGCTGATCTGGACAGTTAACTAAGGTCACATCTCTGGAAGGGGCTCTCAGCTCTGATATTGCCACTTGGGGCCTTGATAACTTTTTGCCTCCTTGTGCCTTCAACTATCTACATCCTACCCTGTACTATACAGAGACCTCTGTGCCTCAATGCATCTCATGCTTTCTTTTCATTTTCAAACTTGGCAATGAACCAATTAGACCATGGTATGTATGCCCAGATCGTGTGCATTGTAGACATTTGTCATAATGTGATAGAAAGGGTAATAGATGCAGGAAAAAAAAATCCATGACACACATAAAGACATGGATAAAGAGTTCATTTTCTCTTTTATCCATTAACACTAACCCGTTGCACCCTCTTATTGAGGGCTTCTAGGTATAGAATTAGTCTGATCAACTTCAAAGACAAAGCCAGAGGATTTGCCTTGAAACAACCTTCCTAACAAACATTCTGAGTCCTACAGGGAGTTGAGGGAAATAGGTGGGTGCTCTATCTTGATGGCCCGAGATGGATTCTTTCTAGAAATAGAGAAAAAAAAAAACAGTCTAGCAAATTACGCATTGAAAATATGTTATAGAATAAAATGCCAAGAATTTTCCACTAAATTATTGAAAAGAAACTATTGACATGTAATTCATTTCTTAGTGAGGAAAATGAAAGTATATGCATATTTTAAAATTTGAGAATCTGCGCTTGCACTATCCCGTGAGTTTCTTTCATGAACTTGGGAGTGAAGGGTACTAATTGACTCAATAAGAGAAGCATACATTGAGGAAAGCTGAAAATTACAAAACAAAAAAAAAAAAAAAAAGTGAAGTCTAGAAAAGCCTGCTCGAGGTTGGAGATGTAGCTCAATAATGAGAGTGTAATGTCAAGCACAAGACCCTAAATTCAATCCCCCAATATCCTAAAAGAAAAAAAAATGTAAAAGAACATTCCCTATTAGTTCATCCACATTGGAGAGTCTGTTTAAGGCGGAGTTCATATGCAAACGGTATTAAAAAGACCAATTTTCCAAGTGGATATTAACCTTAAAATGGAGGAGTAGAAATTCCAGTTCCTTGTGTGTGATTTCATGATATGGTGAATTTATATCTTTCTACAACTGAGATTCGAAGGAGGATCTGGGGAATATTTTTCACCAAAGCTATCCATTTAACTCCCAGTTAATGTTAATGCCACATAGAATATTCAATACCTCGGGTTTATCATCTCTCTTCAAGGGTAGGTGATGCACACAGTTATGGTATCAGGACTGTCCACTTTTTAAAAATTTTTTTACTTTATTTATTTTTGTATGTGTATGAATGTACTGTCTGCATGTAGGTTTGTGCACCCATGTCGTGCAATGCCACAGAGGTCAGAAGAGGGTCTCGGATTCCCCTGGAACTGGAGTTCTCCTGGAATTGGAGTTAAAGACGGTTCTCAGCTGCCATGTGGGTGCTGGGGATCTAACCCGGGTCCTCTGCAAGAGCAGGCAGTGCTCTTAACCGCTAGGCTATCTCTCCAGCCCAGGACTGTGCACTTTAATGCTGGGTTAAGCCAGAAGCAAGGCTTGGTGTAACAGGATTGGACTGAAAACTCAAAGTTCTGCTAGGGCTGATATTCACTCAGCCCATGACTCATGGTCTAATTCCTTTGAACAGGGTCTCCCCAGAACTGATCATTCTGAGTCCAAACTCCCTGGACCCTTACATCTTCATGAACATTTTGAATAATAATTAGGAAACTTTACTCATGCAGAAGCATGAATATGTAGGAAGCACACAGAACTCTACAGTTAGCACTCTGGTGGCCTCCATGGATCCACCCCTGAGCCTCAGAGCTTCATGTTTAGTTCCTTGTTCTATAGTGATGGGTGGAGATTGGAGTTCCAATCCTCAAAGGCTCTTCCACCTGGTTCCAACACCACCTGATGGCTCACTGACCAGCTTTCCACAGTGCTTATCCTCATCACCTACGACATCCCTGAAGCTCTTCCCTTCATGCTCACCTCCAGGAACGATCTGCTCTGTAAGGATTCATAGAATATAGCTGCTTCTTTATCACTCTGTTCAATCAAATGTGGACAGAGACCCAGAGGAAGCGAAAAACTATGTCAAGAAACAGGTCACAGAATGAAAATAAAAAATGAGAGTGTGTGCACATGCGAGAGAGAGCCAGCACGCTAAAGCTCACCCTTTAAACATAGGCACATTTAAAGCAAAATCTTTTTCCACTTTGTCTTTAATCAATTAGATGAAATTTTTATTTTTTGATGACCACCTTGTCTTGCCATGCTTCCTTGACATGCAGGGTACCCGTTCTTTACTGCTTACAAAGATGCATTGCTGTGTTTTCAGATGAGAGCTTTTCAGAGAGCCTCCTTACTGTTGAAATAACAAAAGGAAGAAATTAATGCTTTTTGACAAACTACAAATAGATCTAATTGCCTCTTCTTTTGAAAGAGATGACCAATTTGTGCCTAAAACTTAGGCAATGAATTTCATTCCTATTTGCTATTCACACACATACTCACACACAAACACACAAATACACACACACATACACACACAGTTTATTGTATAGGAAAAAAATAAACAACAAAAAGAAGTTAACAGATTTAGAAATTCTTTTAAGACTATTCAAACTTTCTATCATAAATCTCTGCTACTTTTGATATGCAAATTATGATCAATTTTTGCAGAATTGATATAATGCACTTATTTTGTTTGGTTTGCATTGCTTTTGAAATATCAGTGTGGTAAAATTCTAGCACTCAGGGATTAGCAAATACTGTGGTAACTGATTGAAAAAGAAAGTGTGGAGGAAAATAAGGGAGAAAGGGAGGAGAGTAGAGAAGGTGGAGGAAGAGACTCCCAGACCTTCTTCACCTCCCTTGAGATAACAAGCTGAACACTTCAAATGGACTGAACCTTTCTCTCCCATCAGTCATGTTTCTTTACCTGCCTTGAGTGCTAAAGATACACGCAAATGTCCTCTTAGTGACCATGATGGAACTCACGCCTAAAAGGAATGGCAGGTATAATTACAAAGTACTTTAATGGATGAGAGAATGCTTGGTAATAGCAAAAAGTTAATAAAGAATTAAGAATCATTTGGAGATGGTCCGAGACACCGTTCAAATGAGTCATTATTTGGCTTCAGTCAAGATTTCAAACTCCAGAGGGTAGGAAGAAAATCAGGGAGATGGTGGCCACATGACAGGACGGAGCTTCCACAGAAGACTTAACTCCATGGAAAGACACTGACTTTAGCAAACAGCTAAAAAAATATGAATATGAAGATGTCATGATTCATTTCACCTTTAAGCTTTCTTTAAGAATAATATTGAATTAAAGATAAATTTTCTTTTCCCTTCATAACTGTTCAAAGTGTCTTTTGGCGATAATAGGACAGAATATTAGTGAATAGTCTATTAATGTACATAGAGGAATGAGGCTACGAATGGCCTTGCTTCTCATTTCTGACCCATAAAATTAAAAACCTTCACAGCCTTCACAGTCTTACTGCACAGATGAGTCAATGATTATTGTTCAAATTTCTATGGGCCAAACTACTCAGAAACAGTGTTTTGGGGCCTTTTAGAAAATTAGTGTTTAGGATTATAGCTTTGGAAAGAGAAAGATCAAGGACCTTCTGAATTTGCTTCTCAATTTTCAAAATAAAGTACTCACAGTTCAATGCCTTCTCCTTCATATGTGTGTAGGTTTCTGGGCTTATGCACTAAGAAATATAAACTTAATGACTTAGGAAAATGTAGGTAGAATTATTGTCTCCCAGTGCTGGGGGCTGCAGTCCAACATGCAGGTGTTGTTGGAAAGCTCTTGGGGTGAGTATACAGGACAATCTCCCCACAGCTTCTGTAAACTTCCTCTGGTGACCAGCCATCCATTGTGATATGCAGCTTGTAGCTGTGTCACTTTAAGCTCTGGCTCTCATGACATCACACTTCTGTCCTGGCTGACATTTCTTACTGTAAGGACATCACATATTGAATAATGGTTCACATTCGAGGCCACATTTTACCTATTTGTTGTTTGTTTTCTTTTTTTAATTGAATTTTAGCAGATTTTATTACAATACATTTTAATCATATTTACACCCCTTCCCTTATATATGCCTTTCTTATAGTCCCTCTCCCAGCCAGATACAATGTACCCTGTCATATATATTAATACCTTTCAACTCATTTGTATCCCCAAATGTTCTTTGATGTATGTCCATCCACTGGACTGCTGTCAGCCTATTTAACATCACACGCTTAAAGGAAGCTGACTCTCCCTCTCCCAGTAATTAGCAACTACCAATAGTTCCTTGGCTAATGTTGGGGCTTCTTTCCCACTTCCCAACATCTATGCTGGGAATTTATCTAGCTTTATCTTGCAGGGGCTTTGTGCATGCTCTCAGTGTTGCTGTTAGTCCATGAGTAACTTTCTACCTCTCTGGAAACTCTGTTTCTTTGTAATCATCACCTCTGGCTCTTAAAATCCTTCTGCCCTGTCTTCTGAAATGATTTTTGAGCATTTGGTGACTAAGGTCTTCTATAGGTGCCTATTAAAGAATAACCATTCTACAGTCACTCATTCTCTATACTTTGACCAGTTGTGACTTTCTGGGCTAATCACCATCTATTCCATGAAGAAGAGCTGCTAGTCAGAGTTGAGAGATGCATTAGTATTCTTTTTGTCCTCTGTTCTGTTGTGTTCTCTGAGCCATAGGTGTAAATGTTGCATCATGCATGTGTCACTCAGGGCTAGGTATCTCACAGACACTTATTCTCTGTATTCCTTGTGTAACATTGTAATAGTCTCCATCTATTGCAAACAAAGGCTTCTTTAATGAGTAGTGAGAAGGGTCCTTGTCTGCAAATATAATGATACATATTTACCAAACAGTACAAAATTACACTGGTCTAGAGATGTGTCAAATTGGGTTTTTCTCTAGGATCTATGACCTATCCAGGCATGGCTATGTTACAGCACCACACAGGAATTCCCTCCCATTGAGTGGGACATAAGTCCAATTAGACAGCTGTTGATAAAGTGCCATTACTATTCTAGTAGAGATTATTTGTTGGGCCAGCCATTTTTGTGGTTTATAGACTTTATAGCTGGATGGGATCATTGATTTGTTTTCTGCCTTGGTAGTTTGCATAGTGTCTTCTGATACTGTAGGAGCTAGACTTCAGGGAATAAAATCAGAGAGAAACATTCAAAAGCCTAATGATAAATATACAGTATACATATATGAGTGTATGTGTATAACATAAGGGTTTATTTAAAAAAGACACAGCGCAGGACTTGAAGGTAAGACACTATTGCCAAAGACAGGACATCAGACAGTGGACTTAGAGAAATTCAGCTGAACTACTCAGAAAGCCTCATTTTATCTTGATTACATGCACAGATAATATTTCCACATTGGACACATTTGCACATACTGGAAGTGAGGATGTCCCCTACTTGTTTCAAGAACACAATTCTACCCAGGATATTTTGCCCTCTGAGTTTCAGTTTCCACAAGCTGCTTCTTTAACAAACATAATAGAGTCCTCTGCCCTTTATGTATTGATTCTTTTTCTATGGTTTCAATCACCTATGGTCAGTTGTGGTCTAGAAATTTTAAATAAAAGTTTCCAGAAACACTTACACATTTTAAAGCAAACCCCTTTCTGGGAAGCATGATCAAATCATATGCAGTCTAGCTCCACCCACCAGAGAGATGGCTCATTCTTTTGTGCAGGGTATCAGGGCTACAAACTTTCCCCATCTATGAGTCACTCTAGTCAGCTCAGTCAGGTGGACTGTAGTTGTATCAGTGTTGATGTTCAAGAAACCCCTATTTTACTGAATAAGGGTCACCAAATTCAAAAGCAGTGACATTGGAGATTCAGAGATGCCAGTGTTTCCCATAAGTAGAAATATAATACTTTGTTATGTTGGTTTATGTCTAAGAGAAAAAGACACACACACACACACACACACACACACATATATATATATATATATATGTAGGTTTATGTCTAAGAAAAAAAAATATATATATACATATAGGTTTCAGTACTTTGTGGCGAGCAGAAACTCCTGGAGGTTTGGGGATATACTCCTTATAGATAAAGGAATAAAACTACATAAAATCAATCTGCATTGCCACCCAATTGATCACTTAATATTTTGAGTCATATACTTTCCAAATGGCTTTTAATTTTTTAACAGGAAAGGACTCTTAATCTGTCTGTACCCTGAAGTCAGCCTGGGTTCCATGGCTTGGGGGAATTATAATTCCTGCCATCTGCTTGAACATCACAGAAGGACTATGTTCCATGTGCTCATTTTTTAATCAAATAAAATTAAACTGAAATTCATTTAATTAATGATTATTATGATGCCTCTTTTTTCAAAGGAAATGGAGGCTTCACAAGTCAGCACCGTGAAGCTCTGTATCCACGGTGTTACAGCTTTGTTCTTCAGGGATAAAGCCCTGAATGATGTTAGCAAATAGGAAATTCTAGTCTTCGAAAGACTCTTCTTTCTTTGCTTTGCTTGTCTATCTTAAAATTCTGTAAATAATATCTTAAAGCAGGAGAAGAACACACTTTGAAAGTGACAGTGTGGTGAATTACTACATTTTTCAAAGCAGCGTGAACATAACTGAGTCATTTTTATATAGCGATTCATTTCACAGGTAAACAGAATGGTGAGTATAAACTAAATCTAAAATCCCAAATAAATTTTGAACACACACTTAGATAGTATTTTGTAAAATTTCTATTTCTATACATTTAATTATTTTTAAAAAATCACAAAAATTATCTTGTAATTGGAATGTTTATTCTTATAAATTTTACCTTGTCTTATGTAGATTAGGTGCATAAACCTGATATTTTCTTTGGACCCACAATACTCCAACCTTTTTTATTAAGGTCCAGATTTCAGAAAATATCACAGTTTCACCACAGACAGTCTGACCCTAGGCAACTTCCTTAGTCAGTCACCATCTCTCCTTCCATGTATCCAAAATAAAGGGAATCGGATTAGATTCGTTTCAAGCCATGAAACTCAGTGACGCGAACTAAATCATTTTGAAATACTTGTGGATAGTCTTACTTGATAATAACACACTTGGACAGTTAAGTATTTAGACACAGCATAATAAAAAGGGTGCAGAAAGCAGCAGAAGCATACAAGACTGATTCGGGCATGAAAAATTACACAGGGAGCCAGCGTGTCGCACCTGCCTTCATTCTGGGAACAACAACAAAAAATATGTGTGACTAACCAATAATCCACCCCAACATTTACAAGGGCGATTAATTAACTGGGAATGCATGATTCTTGAATGCAAACTTGTTTTTATTCAATGTGAGTCATGCAGTACAAATTAATGTTGTCTCCTAGACGTGTAATTCTTGAGAGTCAGTGCCAAGAAGTCAGCAGTCCCCCATTGCTGCATTTCTCCTTAAAGGAGTGCAAAAGGAGATTAGACTTCCAGAAATCTCATCAGTTCATGTCAAACTTACAGCCCAGGGAGCCTGCGCCACATTTTATCATTATCATCCACCGATCCCATCATTATGCCCTTAGGTGTCCAAAGGTATTTAGAAAACAACAAGACAACTTCATTAAGATTGGCGCAGTACCAAAAATCCAGATGCTGAATTCAGAGCTCATAATAAGGTTGGCAGACGCAAGTATCTGGTTCATTAGCCATTCAGGGTGATCACAGCAATCAAGAGGTGTGTCCCACATCCATCCATCTGGGAGGTGTTACTTAGTAGGTTATGATCAAGGAAGAAAGCAGTCCAATAGGACAAGGCCAATGGTGGAAACTAATATTTAGGCAGAATTTTATAGGGCCTCAAGCTATTTCTTCTATGCTGTATCTTTTGAATGTCTTGATGGATTTCTGTTGCTATAAGGGACCCATTCAACCTATGTGATTGTTAACAGTGGTCTGTTTACTTGATGGTTCTGGAGCTTGGGACATCCAAGATAATGGCTCTGCCATTTGATCAGCTTCTGATGAGGGTCTCCTAGCTCCTGGCAGGTTGAAGTTGTCACAAGATGAGATGGAACAAGTATACCAGAATGAGCTCACTTACATCAAAGTCATTCCCTTATCCATGAGACAACCAACAATCAAAGATCTTGCTGCATAGCACTGAAGTACTGGGGATCCAATAAAGGGATATGAAGCCCAGTAGACATATTCATTCACACCGTAGCACGTGCCATTTATAATGGGACTCAAGGTGAGTCTCACATTTGCTACATCAGGATTAGCAAGGTGTCCATGGTACATTTGTTACTCAGGGATTGAGCTTAGACAAGCATCAGATTGCAAGATGTAGAATGCAAGGTTTTGTTTTTCTTTTTTGAGACAGGGTCTCAGGGAGCCCAGGCTGGCTTGGAACACACTGTGTTGCTGAGAATGACCTAGAGCTTCTTGATCCTCCTACCTCTACCTCTTGAATGCTGCAATTACAGATGTGTACCACTACACCCAGATATGTGGAACTGGGGATCAATCCCAAGGTTTCACGAATGCTAGGCAGGCACTCTACCGGCTAAGCCACATCTTCAGCCCAGTCACCAAGAATTGTAAGCTCTACCCAGATACTATTTGAAATTAAAAGTAAAATATGAGGCTTTAATCCTGTAGGGAAACATTGTCTTAATTATGTGGCTATTTTAATAAAGTTTATACTACTTAAATATTTTAATAACACTGAAGTTGTCTGATAAGTTGAATACGATTCAGCTCATTAAGTAACAAATATTAAGTAACAAATGTTTTAAGAATGCTACTTTTGTTTCTATTTTTAGTGAAAACTTACCTCAATTTTCAAAATTCTGTGTTAAATGAAATGGAAAATCTGCAAAGAGAAAGAGCAGAATGCAATTCACTAACATACTATACACAGATATCCTAGAATGACCCAAATTAGAGTTTAAAATATGTTCCCTTCGCTTAGGTCTGCAAGCAATTTGTCAGTCCTTCAGTATTGTGCATGAATAGAAAGAGAGGTTGATGGAAATGAAGAGGCAATTCTTGTTTACGCTTATGAGGTATTAACTTGTTTTCTCCATTAAGTGCTAGCATATAACATAGCCTTTCAGTAAAAGTAAAAGGTACTCTTCTATATCTCAGAATTTTAGAGCCAGAAAGACAGAACCTGAACTGTTTTTCCATGAATCCAGAATGTAAGTTAATTAGGAATTGATTTAGGGCTAGAGGACAAACAGGTGGAACACAGGCAGGCTACTTGAAACTTAATGCTCGTGCTGGAAGACTCTGCAGGGTGCTGGAGAGGATACCAGTGAGCTTTCATTTCTCTGTCTACATCTCATCTCTCTTCCCTATCAGGGTATCTCTGGGAAGCTAATATGGATCCTGGTCCCATTCAAAGGCCCCAGTTCCTGTCCTTCATGTTTTCCTAAGAATCATTAACCTTTCCCTGACCAGTACACCAGTGCAGTCTCTGAACTCCGACCCAGGCCACACTAAGCAAGTTATCATTGAACAAGCAGGCAGTTTGAGAGTGAAATGACTGTTTAGACTTCATTTTTGAACTTCACTAAGCACAGTGGTTTGGCTCCTCATGCAAATAAAATTCGAAAGCTGCAGCATGATTCTCTTTGAACTTCTGGGTCATACCTGAAGAAAAAAAAATACCTCTTAGTTCCCATAGCCACAGACACGCAGGCACTTGGGAGTCTCACATTCCTCAGAATTTATGGCCTTCATCATTGTGAATGAGATGATTCAAAGGAGCACTCCCAGAGCAAGAGCTTAAAGAATTATTATCGCAGCATCTGTTTGCACTAATTGCTCGGGTGCCTGCAGCACTTCTCGATGAACCTATACTATCAGCATGTGAGAGACATAGGCAAAAGCCTTGGGAAACCAAACTTGACATAGCCATTCTCCTCTATAAACAATGCCAATAACTGGAACAAACAGGAGCCTATGAGGTACAATGAGTTCTGGGTTGTCTTGGCATAGGGTTTGTTTAGCAATTGGAAGAGGAATTCTGGGTAGGGGTCCAGGTCAGGGATCTTCTTGGAGTATTACCTTATATGATGCCTTCCCCAGCTAGCTACACCCATCTCCAGGAACAGTCATCAGCAGGCTCAGCCTTGCCCAGGCCCTGAGGTAACACTGGCCCCACCTGCCTCCCAGAGCAACCACGAGACCTGGGCAGAAGGCCATCAGGTGCGTGTGCCTCACAGGGTGGGTATTAGCTGGGAGGCTCATAAATTTCAAAGCTTACCGGATGCCTAGGAGGTCAACCAAGGTCATTCTCAAGTTCACAGAAAAAGTTCATCTGTATCATGCTCTCTCTCTCTCTCTCTCTCTCTCTCTCTCTCTCTCTCTCTCATTAATAGAGCACTATTTCTTCATAAACCAGGTGTGTGTTAGCCTTCACACGGCTGTCAGAGGAACCATTGCAAAACTTCAAGCAAGGCTGGGAAGAGACAGAAGGTGCCATGGGATGGACAGGTGTGGATTGGTGAGTCACAAGCAAAATTCAGCTAGCCTAAAGGGGTGGGAACCAGACTTAACCACGGTCAAGTAGTGGGCACAAGGTTCTGGGAAACATGCATAAGAGATCTCCCAGCAGTGTCTGGACAAGCTAGAGGTGAGAGCTGGGCAGAAGAATTCTCATCTGTCTGTCAGACTACGCTCTGGCAAGAGCAATTCTTACACTGTTTCCACCTCGGGGAGGTTTTGAGCCTATTAATCCTCCACCTATGCTAAAATTCTATGCCATGCCATTGTTTGGTTGTAGTTATGTTTTGTGTTGCTCATATAAATTCTGTTGCTGCTGTGTACTCTGCCATTTGAAGAGCTCTGAGACTCTCTAAGGCCCTGTTTGCATAACACACATCGCAGCTGTCTTTCTTTCTAGCCTCACTACCTTGCAGAGTCACTCCAGGGAAACAAAGCTCAACTATACCATGGTCTCAGTTGACTCAAATGTCCCCACAAATATGGATTGCACAAAAATTCAAAATGTAAGATATAAAATAAATGAACTTGACCATTAAGAAAAATAGAAAGCCCAGCAGGTAGATCAAAGATAAAGACAAATGGCAGGCTCTGAGTCTAGGCCAGTGGAAGCTCACACTGCAGCTTTCTCTGCTTTCAGTCCTGTTCCTTATTGAGAGAATCCCTGCCCCCACGTACATCATTCTGCTTTAAGATGCAGGAGACTACTGGCAGTGGGTCATCTGAGTAAAGTGCTTCCTAGCGTAATGCGTGCTATACAATACTCAACAGGTCTCGGACTTTTATTAAGACACATTCATTTTGTTTATGCTATGCTCCCTGCTTATCATTAGGACTGATTCTGGGATGTGAAAGTGTAAGGACCTCTGAGAGATCTAGAACATATCAATTCCCAGGAATCTCACAATTATTTTTGCAGCTCCTTAAATCATTTCACTTAACACTTCCTCCCCCAAATCTAATAAATGCTAATTTAAAAATCTAGATCTATAGGAAGTGCAAGCCACACCTAAGACATGAGAACTAGGGTTGTATCCCTTTCAGCACCAAAGTATCATGGCTATTCAAGTTGTGAGATATCTGTACTAGTCAGAGCTCTGTCCCTGTGACAAAAGAGATCAACTTGAAGGTAGAACAGGTGTTTGGGCTCACAGTTTCAAAAGTTTCAGTTCCTGGGCACCCCACACCTGGCCCATCATGAGAAAGAAAAGCATGTCAGTTTGTGATGAAGCAAAACCACTCAATTCCTGACTGCCAGAAAGAACAAAAAGAGAGAAAGTGTCTCAATTCCCAATGCACTCTTTAAGCACACACCCCAATTACCAACATTTCCAACCTGGACCTACATTCCAAGTCCCCACCAACTCCCAGCAGTCCACGTGCTGGTGACTGACCCTTCAAAACATTGAGCATCATGGGAAATTGAGGATACAAATTATGGCCTAAGTTTTAGAATAAAAGCCTGGATCTCTTGATTCTATCATATATTGGAAATGATAATGTCTTTGTCCCACCAAAGTCCATGCCCACATACATGAGCAGACTTCTGGAAAGTTCTGTATGGAAGATTTGAAAGGGCTGATTTCTCTTATGTTAACCTTTATAAAGAGATTTTTAGACAGCCAACTGGGACAAGTTCTCAAAGTAGAGCAAGAGAAATGGGTGGGGACTGACCTGGTGAGAACTACAAGAGACTGAGGAAGTATGTCTAATCTAGGATTCCTCAATATGCTGACAAGACTCTAGTGCATCTATTTGCACAGAAGGAGAGCTGGGTTTGGGAGCTTGAATGGATAGGACTTAGGTTGGATGTTGTAATGTGTGAGTTCTGATGAGGTATTGGGGGCATGGGAGGACCAGGTTTGATTGGGAACCATTGTAAGAGTTGTACAAATCTCTCTCTCTCTCTCTCTCTCTCTCTCTCTCTCTCTCTCTCTCTCTCTCTCTCTCTCTATATATATATATATATATATATATATATATATATAATGAGATTTTAGATGTTATTTTCTAATGGAACTCCTATTGAACATGAATTATAATCTGGGGTAAACATGCATAAATTTACTACATACAAAGATAATCATTATTTTTCTTTCCCACATGAGTAGGGGAATATTTGTGGCTTTTATTTACTCCAAGGAAATTCTCCTAGTGGCTTATAGCTAATAATAGGTTGACAAAGAATTAAGGCAAAGATTCAGAGGTCACAGTCTTCTAAGGAGTTTGCAAGAGGGCTTCTGCTCCAGAACGACGGAAGAGGAGTATTCGGGCCATCACTGAATTCCCAGATACCATTAGACAACATGAATGAAATGCCAGAACTAGGAAAGACCACGAAGAAAGTCTCAATATTTTGTGATTTTCAAACCTGCTGCACAGGATGCTTTAAATCCTGCCATTTGAGTCAAAATTAGAATAACCAAAGGATATTGTAATAATTGAAACAAATCAGAAATGGAAAGTGAAATGTGCATGTCCTCTCATATGTTAAAGTGGAAATGGTTATCTTACAACAATGGAGGGCAATGATGTGGTTTTACAGATACATGGGAAAAGGTGTTTAATGAGTCTGGGGGTACAGGTGGGTAAGGAGAATAACTTCTAGCAGTCTATAGCATTCTAGAATACCTGTGCTTGAACAACATTTATTTTTATATTTCAAAATGCCTTAGAATAATGTGAACCTTGGCAACATGGGGGAATGATAACAGAGGCAACAAACGTGCCAATTACCTTATCTGATCATTTCCTGTTATATACATATCCCATGCATGTACCATTCATCATAATACATTACCCATGAAGTTCTCCATAGATAATAATCACTGGACTCTGTACTACCAGAAATCTGATTCACAGACTATGGGTGTCCCCAAATCTTGGTTGATTGTGTTGAATCTTTGTAGAACTTGAGTTAATATCAACATATTGTTCAACTCCACATCTGTGCTTGCTATTACATTTCCTCCAGGGTGGTATATATCAGGTGCACATTTCACCCCAGGATGATCAATTATCTATAAGTTCCCTGGGCTGTCAGGAGATATTAGTGGCTGTCACAGATTCTCTGCTTGTTCCTCAGACAGAAGACTAACTGTGTCATGTGTGCTGGCTGACACAAAGAAAGAGAGCCAAGTCCTCTAGACTTATGATAAATATATAAATGGACAGCTCATCATAGAATGAAAATAAACATTAGCAATAATACATCAGAAAATGTCATCTCAAATCTGACTCGGATTTTTATTTCAACTTATTAAGTGAAATAAGCATCACCTTACCAACAAAGTAAATGAACAAGGAGGTGAAAAAAGAAAGGTGGGAAGGAAAGAAGCAAGGATTTCACATCATATATCCAAGACCTGAGTTGCCCCATGTTGTATGTATGGAGAATATAATGCCCCATTGCTGCGTTGGAGTTTTATACTGCCTGGCTGAGAGGCTCATTCAGAAGAACTAGAGCTTATCCATGAGAACACCTTGGCATGATACAGGTCCATGACTCTAGTATGTACAATTATTATTTTATTATTGATTCACTTTGTGTAACATGAAAAGCACTAACCCAGGAGACCATGCTATCTTCCCATATCTGAGATATTTTACTATTAAAAAGACCACCAGTATTTTTATAAGCTCATTGAATCTTCACATGAACTCTGGGAAGTAGATATGTATTTGTTCTAATTCTTTTCCCACTGAGAATTGGAAAAACAATCCTAGAATACTAAGACATTCTCAAACATGGGAATCTCAACACAGTAACTAGAAAATGCAGACAAAGTAGCTCCCAGCATGCCTTCCACTGCACAAGGCAAGGATCATGTTCACCTGAGAGGAAGGCCACCAAGACTAAACAGTGGAAATAAATGGGTATTAGGCTTTATTTGTTCAATTCTCCAAATTCTTTATGCAATAAAGTTCAGCTTTAGAATATTGTCTTAGCCAGAGAACAAAGTTAGGTAATTAGAGACTGGGAGTTTGGAGAAGTCTAGTGCCCCATCTTGTCCCTGGTACTTTGTAGCTATGTGATCTTAATTTAGCTCATCAAAGCCTATGGGGAAAAAGGGGGGGGGGGCCTGGAGAGATAGCCTAGCGGTTAAAAGCACCGACTGCTCTTGCAGAGGGCCTGGGTTCAATCCCCAGCACCCACATGGTAGCTAAGAACCATCTGTAACTCCAATTCCAGGAGAACTCCAGTTCCAGAGGAATCTGAGACCCTCTTCTGACCTCCACGACATTGCATGACATGGGTGCACAGACCTACATGCAGATAGTACACTCATACACATACAAAAATAAATAAAATAAAACTAAAATGTATGGGATACTTTAAAAGCAGGCTTGAGAGGGAAATTTATAGCCCTAAGTGCCCACATCAAAAAAACAGAAAGGGAACAAGTAAATGATCTAACACTGCAGCTAAAAACACTTGAGAGACAACAACAAATGAACCCCAAACCTAACAGACAGGAAGAAATCACAAAAATCAGAGCAGAAATCAATGAAATAGAAACAAAACAATACATAAAATCAATGAATCCAAAAGTTGGTTCTTTGAAAAAAAATAAACAAAACAAAAGACCTTCCTCAATTCAGTACCAAAAAAAAAAAAAAAAAAAAAAAGATAGAGCAACTCCAAATCAATAGTATTTGTGATGAAAGGGGAAATATCACAACAGACAAAGAAAAGATCCAGTCAATCATATGGGAATACTTCAAAAATCTATATGCCATTAAATTTGAAAACCTAAGAGAAATGGATGAATATCTGAAATCCTGGGAACCAACAAAGCTCATCCAAGAAGAGATTGACAATTTAAACAGACCCATAATATTTGAGGAAATTGAAGATGTAATTAAAAACCTCCCAACTAAAAAAAGCCCCAGTCCAGGTGGTTTCATGGCAGAATTCTATAAAACATTTAAAGAAATCCTACAACCATTGCTACTCAAACTGTTTAGAAGGATACAAACAGAGGGAATTCTCCCAAACTCCTTCTATGAAGCCAGCATCACTCTGCTACCAAAACCAGGCAAAGATGCAAGCAAAAAAGAAAGCTATAGACCCATCTCACTAATGAACATAGATGCAAAAATTCTCAACAAAATACTTGCATATCACATACAGACCCACATTAAAAAGATCATCCATCATGATCAAGTTGGATTCATACCAGAGATGTAGGGATGGTTCAACACACGTAAAACAATAAATATCATAAAACACATAAATGGAAAGAAAGACAAAAACCACACAGTCATCTCAATTGATGCAGAAAAAGCCATTGACAAGATCCAGCATCCCTTCATGTTTAAAGTCCTAGAGAGAATAGGACTGAAAGGAACATTCCTCAACATGATCAAAGCCATATATAGCAAACCCACTGCCAACATCATCCTAAATGGACAACAATTGGAACCATTTCCCTTAAAGGAGGGAACCTGGTGAAGCTGCCCCCTATCACCACTCCTCTTTAACATAGTGCTTGAAACACTAGCTAAGGCAATAACAGAAGAGAAGGAAATTAAAGGAGTACTAATCAGAAAAGAAGTTAAGCTATCCCTTTTTGCAGATGATATGATAGTTTACCTAAGGGATGCTAGAAACTCCACCAGAAAACTTCTAGAAATGATTAAGAGTTTTAGTAAAGTGTTGGTCTACAAAATCAACCTAGAAAAATCAGTAGCTTTTCTTTACACCAACAACAAACAAGTGGAGAAGGAATATAAGAAGAACTTCCCACTCACAATAGCCTCAAAAAGAATAAGATACCTGGTAACAAACCTAACCAAAGATACTAAAGACCTCTACATCATAAGCTCTCAAAATCATGTTTCCTTCCATAAAATGTGAACATTATTTACTGCATAAGTTTGTTGCAATGACTAAATGTAATCATTTATGGAAAGGCATCAATATAATATACAGAGCATGTTAAGTACCATTTATGGTATTTTTCACAATGTTGTTTATTATGTCTTCATGAAATGTGTGTTTGTCTTATGTGTCTATTTGTACTTGTGCATATATGTGTGAAGGTCAGAGTATGACATTCGGCATGTTGTTCTCCAACTCTCCACATTATTCCTTTCAGTCAGGTTTCTCACTGAACCTAAATCCTCAGTGTTGTATAGGATTATCCTCCTAGCCAGACAAAGGCCATCTTCTTCAACTCAGCTGTTCCTGCTTACAGAACATCATCACAGCTGGGCTCACTGAAAGAGGGGCAGGGAAGGTCATGAGATCTTCACCTGAATATCCAGTCACACCCTCCAACCTGTGGTGAGCACCTGGCCTCCAGGAAGGGCTGGAGTATGTAGGTTGGAGAAGACTAAGGGAGGGAGCTCCATTTATGTGGCTATGTGAAAACCATCATCCACACCTCCTTGATGGATGAAGACTTTCCAGTAAGTAACTCCTTACCCATTATTCTGTAGGCAAGCCCAATATACTCATTGATTCCCTAGAGTGAACTTTGGAGGACTCATACCTCGAATTATCCTAGAGATCCTGGGAAGAAATGGTTTACATCTCCCCCAGGGATAGAGTTTTAACAGTACTCAGTAATTCTTCTATTTCTGGCCGTTAGAGTGCTAGGGTTATAGATGTGTATATGGCTATACCCACTTTTATAATGGGGTCTGGCATTTGAACTCAAGACCTCATAAGTGTACAGAAAGTACTCTTACCCACTAAGCCATCTCTCTAGCCCCTGAAATGGATATTAAAAGCTTAATATCCCCAATCAACAAATGAGTAGACCAACCATGGTACTAGAGGATGTTGTATGTCACATACCATCAGGGAAACTCTTACAGGGGCACACTTGCCCCTAGGACAAAAACCCGGCTGTGACAACACAATAAATCTTCCAGCATCACAGTATGACCTTACAAACAGGCACTGTGTTGATCTTGACAGTATGGCTTTGAGACAATATTTGTGAACAACTTAAAAGAATGAAATCTTTAAGAGGCTGATATATTTTCAAAGTCAGCAGAGGTTGTGGGAAAACATGGGAAAGAAGGAAACTGGTAAGTATATACATGTGATGTGGTACTGTGTCCCAGGCTTTGTTAATCTTCATAAGTTACCTCTTCTAAGCCTCTGTCCATTGGGATAGGTTTTATGGTTTTGACTTTGCCTATGAAGAAACTGAGGCCTTATAATGAAGTGACAAGGTAAAAAACAGGTTGGAACCAAAGATTGGCTTCTTAAACACAGTCATTCCAAGTAACAATCAGGAGATTGTGAAGCATGCAAAGCATGTAGCTTCATGTCAGACATGAAGAAGTTGTCAGGTGTTGAGGCATCAGAGCCACGTGACCCACCTTCTCAGAAGTTTCCTTCTTCCATTGCCAAGATAAACTCTCCAGCTCTTTCTGTATATTTGACTCTCTCAGCTGTCATAGTGTCCCTCTCCCTAACTACCTGTGATGCCCAAGGGACTGTTATGTGCCCTGTGGGCTTGCTGGATCAGCTCTTCTCACAGCAGCACATCTACATGCTGTAAATGCTCAGGGAGATCCAGGGGAAAAGAGAGTTGGGAGGTGGTGGAGAAGTCACACATCAGAAGATAGAAACATAAGGTTAATCAGAAAGTTCCAGGGGATGAAGAGCTGCAGAAAGTCTATCGGCTGAAGGAGATAAGCAATACCATCTGAATCAGGTCTTCCCTGAGGACTCACTTTGCAGCCATGCTTCAGAGTCTTCATCTGGCGCACACTCTGGCTTCACCCAAGATCTGCACCAAGAAGACCCTTTGGTCTCCTTTTACAAGTCTCCATGCTAACCCAACTTCATTTACTTTCCCCATTTACTTGTCCTCTGCCATGACCATCTCTTCTGTATGTTCCATCTGCCCACACTGCCACCCAGGTGAAAAGCACATAGTCACCTCAAAGTCTCTCCCCGTTCACCACCCATTCACGTGTCACCAGTCCTCCTGGGTATGGATCCCTTACTGCTTGCCCCATAAATACTGTAAGTCCAGTCAGAGGCCGTGATAGAGCTTTGGCCTGTGTTATGATTTATGTGTAAAATGCCCCATTTGGATATTTGCCTTTCTACAGACCTTGTTCTATGCCTGGAATTTCTTTCTAATAATATTGTTACCTTTACTAAGTCCTTGATCTGCTGGCTTGCCTAATGTTGACTAGCCCTATGAAATTCCTACTATCATCATCTTTCCTTACTAATTGTGGAGCTGAGACAGAAAGACTGAAAGACTTCCCTGAGTTCACAGGACTTCTAAGAGCCTGTGCCTGGATCCAGACTCTGGCAGGCTGCAGCTCTGCCACTTTTGACCTCCCCCTTCACCTCTCCACAGCTCACCGACTTCTCACCCTGCTATGCTCATCACAAAACAACCACGGTACAACCCTGCCAAAGCCTACTGATACAATCAGGAACTGCCCTCTGCTTTGTAGATCTATTGTTATTTCTCCTGAAATATTTCCCATATTACATTATAGTTACACTTTAATGTACCAATCGTCTGTAAGATAGGGGATTGCAGAAGATTTGAATGTCCAGATCTCCAGGCACAGATCAATAAATGCTTATTGAGAGGAGGAAACATTCAATGTCACTCGTTTCAAGTCGTCCTTCCCCAGACCTATCTTGTAGGATCTGCTGATTAGAGGGCTAGTGTGCTCTTTGTTTTCTGTTCCCTCTCGCCACACACCACCAAGAGTTCTGTTTAGTTTGCTCTTTTTTAGAGATGATGGCTTTTCACCCTACTGTCTAAAATCGATGGAAGATATAGATCTTCCATTGACCTCAGACTTAGAAAATTAAGTCTAGTTTAAGTAGCAATGCTGATGCTAGATCAAGAGATCAGAGGTTTGTGTTAGGACCCAGAAATGTCACTGAGCGGGGGCTGGAGAGATGGCCTAGCAGTTAAGAGCGCCAACCGCTCTTACAGAGGACCCGGGTTCGATCCCCAGCACCCTCATGGCGGCCGAGAACCGTCTGAAACTCCAATTCCAGGAGAACTCCAGTTCCAGGGGAATCCGACACCCTCTTCTGACCTACGCGGCATTGCACGACACGGGTGCACAAACCTGCATGCAGACAGTACATTCATACACGTACAGAAATAAATAAAAATAAAAATTAAAAAAATGTCACTGAGCATACCAAAGCATCATATGGAGCCCCACCCCTCCCTCATCAAGCTCTGACTGCGGCGCAGTCCACTCCCTCCCAGCGCCTCTCCCCACCCTGCACCACACCAGCCTTCGGAATGTCCTCTTTCCCAGGCTTGTAAAGGACACTCCCTTCAGCTTTAAAGTTCTCAGAAGGTCCACCTCTTCTGCCCCATGGACACTTTCCCACCAGATCTCAGAGGGCAGATTCCTGGCCACTCCACAAGAAGTAATGACTCAAGCCGACCTGGGAGTGGGCCACTTGCTCTTACAAAACCTCAAATGACAGCTCCCATCTTTCTGTGAATTGTAGCTTTGTTTCTTGTTTCAGTGGCCTTGACTGTGGGATGCACAGTCATTATGGACTCTCTCCATTCCCACACACTGTCATCTTGGTCTTGAATTTCCCTTTAGACCCAAGATCCAAAGTGGGCAATTATTAGGCTTATTAAGTAGTTTGCCTCTGCTGTGTCTAAGGCTCTCTGGATCTTATTTCTCTCTGCACAAGAATGGAATTATCCAGGGAAATAAGAAGTAAACATCGTATAATATGATATACTATATGTTATTTACTTAAATCTTTCAGCTTTGGATTCTGAAAAGAATTGAATAACACTCTACCCAATTTTCTTAAGAAGTGTTTACTGAGAGGCAAAATCACCACACTTTCTGTAGTAACATAGAGATGAATTACAAGAGTCAGGTTTTTTTCAGTTTTTTTGTTATTGTTGTTGCTTTGTTTTTAGCAAAAGAGAATTGAAATCTCAGAACAACTTTTCATGTAAACACACATCAAATATCTTTCTAGCATGTAAAGTAATGGAAGACAAATGCAGTCTGTGAGTTCATTTTCTCTGTCTTGTTTCTGAAGAGCAGGTGCAAGGCCAGCTGGCTCTTGCCAGGCTTGTCTCGCACATGATCACAGGGATGATGAAGTGTCTGTCTTAATAACCCAGAGATAGTAGTAGTAAAGTAAAAATAATTGATGATAAACATCTTAAGGGGTTGTATTCCTTCTGTCTTTGTCCCTGAAATGTTGATGGCAGAGATAGGGTTTACTTACATTGTTTGAGTCCTGACACTCCTGGGAGGCACAGACACCGCTAAAAGGGGATGCCTCATTGCTTCTAGAGCATTCCACTTCCAAGCACGGCCGGTTACCCCAGGTGGGATATGGGATGCCACAATTGGGAGTTATATTAACAAATCCTCCAGAAGATTGATCTGGCAACATTGTAAGATTATGTTCATGATAATTTTACTCATAACATTAATTAAGATTAATGAATATAGCCAGGGTTTAATAACATATTATCTTGTGTCAAATGTGGATGTACATGTATTGATGTATGCAGTGTCCCTACATTCATGACGAGTGTCTGGCACCTCTCTATCAGGGCGTATTTCTTGGCACTTTTGCCACAGGCCCTATCCCTGCACATTCAGAGATGATTCCAGAAATGATGCTGTGTGAACATTATCCAGGGCTCCCACCAATCCCCGCACATCCTGTGGCCTCCAAGAGGCACCAGGACTCGCCCACAGCAGCTTCCCATGTGATTGCGTTAAATCACAAACAAGAAAACAGATCTGAGAGGCTCATGGTCTGAGTACCAACCAGTTTTCTAACACATGCACTTGTGTTAACACCACCCCTACTTAACTGGAGACCTGTATTCCCTCCCAGGGGTTCCTACTCTGCCTACAATGCCTAGTGCAACTCTTATAATAAGTCATATGCACAATTCTGCTCTGGCCTGAGGCACACTCCTTATTTTTCATATATTTCTGAGTTTCCACTTGAATTCCCCAACATCGAGGTGTTGGGCTAGAAGAAATGCAAAGCTCTAAGGCTGATGGTTGCCTGTAACACAGTTGTCCAGCGCGTCAAGGCCGAAGGGGTAAAAACAAAATTTTGTACATGGAAAGCACATGTCAATAGAAAATGATAGTAAAAAAAATATTTTTGGTTAACTTTGTGTCTAACATGCTTAGGGTTTTGTTGATTTGTTTTTTGGTTGGTGTTTGTTTGTTTGTTTGTTTATTTAGGCTACTGTGATAGAATTGTTTTCCTGAGTTCTATTTGGAGAGTTAATGGTGAATAATTAGAAAAAAAAAACGTTAATTTTTGTATTTTTTTTTTGAAAAAACTTTTTTTGGTATTTTTGAGACAGGGTCTCCCTTTAGTCCAGCTGGCCTGGAGCTCACACTGTAGACCAGGCTGGCCTTGAACTCATAGAGATCTGCCTGCCTCTGCCTCCCAAGTGCTAGGATTAAAGGTGTGTGCCACCACGCCAGACTAATTTTTGTAAAGAGCCTGTCAAAAAAGACTTTTCTGTCTCTAAAAAAATGCTCATGTAATTTTTGTCCTCAATTCTACCCATATGATGTATTAAGTTTACTGATTTTCAGATGGTGAACCACTCTTTTGTTCTTGGTACAACGTGAACTTGGTCATGTTGGATGTGTCTCTGTCCACCAAAGAAATTAGTTTATAGTTTTTCCTCTCTCTCTCTCTCTGTCTCTCTCCATATGTCTATGACTTTTCTGGTATCATGATACTGGCTTTGTAGCATGAGTTTTGTAGCATTCCTTTCTACCTTATGGAGTAGTTGGAATCTCACTGATATAAGTGGCAGTTTTAGTAGTAATACTACTAGCAGTAGCTCTTCATCCTCCTCCTTTTCCTCCTCCTTCCCCTTTGCCCTCCTCTTCCTCCTCCTCTTCCTTGTCTTCCTTTTCCTCCCCTCCTCCTTCTGCCCTCCTGCTCATTTCCTGCCCCTCCGCCTTCTTCCCTCTTTCTTCCTCCTCTCCCTCTTCTTCTTCCTGTCTTCCTCCTCTCCCATGTTAGATACATATAATATAGTAAACACAAACCACCAAACCAAACAAAACAAGCCAGAAAAGTACATCTCCAGTAAGGACAAGAAAAAAAGGAGGTAGAATACTTGTTGGATTATCTAGAAAACTTGAAACTAATGAAAGTACAGTATGAATAATTAATACCAAGGAGTAAAAGATCACAGAACTCCTATCTTAAACTATAGCTCTACAAAGTGCCAGAATAAGAAAAGAGAGTGTATTCATTACTTTTCTCATAGCTCTGACAAAAACAAGTGAAGGAAAGGATTTATTTAGGATCACAGTTTTAGAATGCAGTCCATCATTGCTGGGAAAGTATGATGGCAGGAAAGAGGCGGCTGGTCACATCTACAGTCAGGAAGTGGAAAGAAAGAGATGCTGTGCTCAGCTCACTCCCTTTATTCAGCTCAGGACTCCAATCCATGGGATTGTGCCATCTACATCCCCAGATGATGTTCCCCTTTCAGTTAGACTTCTGGAAACACCATCACAGACCCACACAGAGGTATGTTTTCATAGTGATTCTAAATCCAGTTGAGTTGACATTGAAAATTAACCATCACAGAGGAAAAGAAAAAGTATATAGGATAAAAGGCTGAAAAATGCTACTAAAAGAAAACACAATAAAATAGACACAGAGCCAAACAATTTAAAAATGCAGAAAACTCTTGAGGCAGGAAGTGGCATAGACTGGGGCCTTGTGCTTGAGTGAGTCTCTATGATGAGAAGCAGGAAGCTGACAGGTAGAGAGCCATCCTCAGAGCACCTGTGATCCAAAATTACTCTGCAGCCAGCCTGACCCCTGCCCAGAACTTCACTGACTCCACTTCTGCTAAGACAACTTGTTTGGCTTCCTCCTCAAATAAGGCCCCAGACAGACCAGCTTCCAAGAAGTTCAAGTATGACAGAGGCCAGCTTGTAAAGGTGCCCCAAAGTGATCCTGCTTCTTTGCCAAAAGTGGCCTCCATAGCCCCTTATGAAAATGAAAAGCTAGCATCCCGCTACTGGATGGTGAGACTGGGGTCCTGCCCAGCAGAAGAGTGGGGCTCTCCCCCCATGACGATTCCCAAGCCGTAAGTCTGGATCCCTCAGCAAAGACCGAAGATGGCCTGTCCACTCCAGAACCCAGTGCTGCCGCAGCAGCCCAGGAGCCCAACAGCAGCTCCAACAGGCAGATGGAGCCTGCGCCCAGGCAGAGGACACACCGGTGCTCCCGCTGCAAACGGACAACAGCGTCTTCCTGGGCTTTAACAGCAACCAGCCCATGCCCATGAGCCACTTCTGCAGGAATGTAGAGCTCGTGCAGGTAAGCGGTGCCTCCTTCCTGTACTAGAGCTTGGACAGCCAAAGCACCTCTAGTCATGTACCCCCAGATCACTCCAGAAGCAAAGTCTCAGCAGGAAGGTAAACATAGGTGATCCTGTTAACAAAAGAGGAGAAAATAAGATTGTTGCTCATTGGAAGTGCACCCCAGCTCCAGGCTGAAAACCTGCAGAAAAGACTAGTAAGGTAGGCCCTGCCTGAACCCTCCAGATGTGCCTGGATTGAGCAGTCAGACCTGGACCTTGGCGAACATGCACCCACATTTCTGTTGCTCTCTCTTGTTTGGAGTCTAGCATCTGTCTTACCAAGGGACAGTACCCAGACAGTTACATCCTGGTCTAAGAAGGGAGGCCACTCTGCAAGACCCAGAGCAGACCATGGCGAATTATGTGTCCGGGTCCTCTCTGTAATGTCAGGAATCAAAAAAAAAAAAAAAAAAAAAAAAAAAAAAAGAAAAGAAAAAAAAAAAAAAAAAGAAAATGATAGAGTGATAGAGTGACCCACCCCAAACTTCCTGAAAAACAAAAAAAGCTGATTTACTTCTGAGTTTTAGCAGTTAATGAAAGTGTCCATTTTACTCTCGAAAGTATCCTGCTGTACATACTACTCTTTAAGCTCACTCTAATGGTAATAAGTGCTAACATCATTTCCTCTGAATTGTCAATGAAGAACTGCAATTTGGTTAATCAGCTTTTTCTATGAATGACAGAGAGAACTATGCAAAGCATTTTTGGCTAGATCCTGCAAAATTTGCTAAAGACAAAATTGATCTGGCAATTCTGTAAGCCTTAACTATCAAGAGATTTGATTCTGGGGAGCAAGGGAGCCCCAGCAGTTGTTATATTAATGAAGCTTTATTGTAATCGGCTCAGATTTTGCTCTCATTTTTCTCAGGGTCTCGTGGCTGTAGTTTCAGATGTTTTATTGCTCAATCAGCTTCCATATGTCATGTCTGTCTCTCACCCTGTCCTGTCCTGTCCTGTCCTGTCCTGATTTCTCTCTAACCTTTAGTAGATTGGAGACTTGCGCCTGCCTCTTCTGCCATCATTTCATCATTGTCTCTTTAAAAATAAAATGGTTTCCTACATGGCCCTGCCCAACAGAAGGCCAGCATATTGACGGGTTTCTGTAAATGGTACATTATAATGACAAAAACACAAGTTATTTTGGAAAGAAAATAGCTAATCTAACTTCCCATCTGGTCTCCAGGAAACACTAGCCAGGAGTATTTCCCTTGAAGAAAAGCTAAACTGTCTTCACTGGTGACCAGTGCAGATCTCAGCTTGATTATATTAGTTCGACTTCTTTTTCTGTCACTTTTCTTTTGCTTCTAGTACTTTAAATTTTCAATTAAGATTTATGGTCGGTTGAAATATTCATGTGCACTGCATTCTCCCTGTCCCATCTGAAAGATTGTGTGTGGCTGTAGCTCCCCTTTATGCTGGTTGGAGACAGATCCTGAGTGTGTGCTCTTGCAAGCACAAATCCCGGATCTCACTCGATGTTATTTTTAGCATGGTAAGGATGTTTGTGGTTCCACTAACCACATGTAGAGATGGATGTATTGGAGCCTGTTCCTCCCTTGGAGAGCAGCCGGAGCAACAGCAGAAATCAATGTCTACTTTTAAAGGCTAGATTTCATTTTCAAAGAAAAAAACAAAGGGAAGATTAAAATTGAGGATATTGGTCAGTAAGCCACTTGCTTGCCTTGCAAGGACCTGAGTTCAAGACTCACACCCCATAGAAAGAAAGCTGGAACTATTACCACACACTTGTAGCCTCAGTACTGGGTACAGACTGAGAGACAGGAAAATCCTGTGGGCTCACTGGCCAGCCAGCACAGCCCTGCAAATTCTAGGCAAAAGAGAGAGCCAGTCTCATAAAACAAGATGGTGACCCCTAAAGAACAAGATCTTCTGGCTTGGACACACAAATGCCCACGACCACATGAATACAAATGTATGTGGACACACACACACACACACACACACACACACACACACACTACACAGATGCACAGATACACACAGGAATATGCTGAGCACTATGGAACAGGGAAAATAAACTGAATACAATGTCCATAGTAAGCAGGTATTTTTGCTAAGAACCAGGCCAGGGCATTGGGTCGTTGTATGTGGTTCTGCCTGTGTGATTGTCTTCTTTTCACTGAAAATACAGTTTTAAAATTTCAGTAAGGTAAGAAAACACAATTAGATTTTTAACCTTAGGAATGATTATGTGTGTCTAAGTAGCATAAACTTTAAAGTTGTGATTTAAGCCGGGTGTGGTGGCACACATCTTTGATCTCAGCACTTGGGAGCCAGAGGCAGGCAGATCTCTGTGAAACTGAGTCTAGCCAGGATTACACAGTGAGTTACAACCCAGCTGGGGCTATGGAGAGACACTGCCTCAAAAAAAAAGTGGTGATTTAAAATATAACACCAAGAGTACCATGTTAACCATTTTCCAACAGAGAGCAAGGCAGACTCACATTGTAAAAGAATGACCTGAACAATCCGCTCATCCTCTCCACTTGTCTCTCTCATACTAGTGTGTGAGGATCACCATTCTACTCTCTGTGGCTGCATCCGCATGAGCGCTGTGATTCATTCATCTATCCAGGACTGTGTAAGTTTATTCCATCATTTGGCTTTTCTGAATAAAACTGCTGTGAACTTGAGACAATGCAGCTGCTATGGACTCAGCTTTTAATTCTGTTAAAATTTATTTATTCATTATTTTTATTTTATTTTATGTGTATGAGTGTATAGCCTGCATGCATGTAAGTGCACCCATATCATACAATGCCCACAGAGGTCAGAAGAGGGCATAAGATCCCCTAGAACTGGAGCTGTGGATGGTTGTTAGCCCCATGTGTGTGTGCTGGGAATACAAACCAGGGTCCTCTGCAAGATCAGCTCTTAACCACTCACCCATCTCTTTTTCCCCTATAAATTTTTTCTGTCACTTCCAGAAATGGAGTTACCTGGT
Source organism: Rhizomys pruinosus (assembly GCA_009823505.1). Taxonomy (NCBI): domain Eukaryota; kingdom Metazoa; phylum Chordata; class Mammalia; order Rodentia; family Spalacidae; genus Rhizomys; species Rhizomys pruinosus. Next base: position 998,432 of record VZQC01000816.1, on the reverse strand, counting down.
CATATAGTATACTCTGTTTTACTTTTGGATGTGCAGAGATCTCTAGGAGTGCTTCTTTTCTTAGTTTGGGGAATTTCATGCACGTATGTAACGTGTTTTGATCAAACCCCCTCCATTGCCCCCTCCACACCCCCTCCCAGCTCCTATTCTACCTCCCCACTGTGTTATACTCCCAACCTCATGTGCTCTGTTTTAAGCTCACTGAGGCTGCTTTATGCTGCCTGTATCTGATGCACGTCGGACCGGCCACTGAAACATGAGCGTTCTATCTGTGACTGCATCTGAAGAAATTGACTCTCTCTCCAGGAAGCCTTCAATTGCCAGTGTCTCTTGTATTTTTTATTTGCTTTTCCTATCTAGTGATGCGGAGCAACTTTTCACATGCTTTCCACCATTTGTACATCTTCTTAGGAGAAATGTGTATATGATTCCTTTACACATTCTCCTTAGTCAGGATGTTCATGTTGGGGGTGATGATAATTTAATTATTTACATATTAACGTCTTGTCAGTCATATTTTCTTTTAATGATATTTTATTTATTATTTTTATTTTATGTGTATGACTGTATTGCCTGTATGCATGTAAGTATACCAGTGTTGTGCACTAGCTGTGAAGGTCAGAAGATGGTGCTGGATCCCTGGAACTGCAGTTAGGCTCCATGTTGGGGCTGGGAATCAAACCCAGGTCCTCTGCAAGAGCAGTCAGTGCTCTTTACTGCTGAGCCATCTCTCCAGCCCTGTCAGTCAGATTTTCAAATATCATACTGATTGTACCCTTTTTTATCACCAAAGATGAGATTTTTTTTCTGAGTCAGGGTCACACCAAATTGTTGCCTAAGCTGACTCTAAGCCCAACTCTAAATATTCCAGAGAACTGTGATTATTGTGTACACCACAAAGTCCAGCTCCAAAGTTTAGAATTTTTACCTAGTCCAGTTTTTCTATTTTTATTTCTGTTTCCTGTCACCTACATCTAAAAATATTAAATAATATTCACAGTAGTTAAGTGAATTTGTGAAAGTTAGCCTGTTACCAAGTGGCAGAGCTCAAATTTGCACCCAGGTCTATGTGTCTTGGATATTCATGTGCCTTTCCTTATGCTTCCTGGCTTTCATAAAGGAACAAATGCATGAGAAGGTAGCAACAGAAGAAAGTGTGAAACTGAAGACATCCTGCAGATACGGTTGTAGAAAATACAGTTGTAGAGAAAGGAATGAGAAGACAGCTCTTCAGATCGGACGACAAAGCAGAAAGATTAGCCCAATGATGTTCGTTGTAGCACTATTCCTACCAGAGCCACTGTGAAAGCCAGGGCACTGGTTAATGTACAGCCACACTGATAAAAGCCATCCAGAGGAAATACAGTTAAGGAGACCTCAGGGATGTCTTGAACTCTTCCAGCCTGCCAGCCTCTTTGTGTGTCAGCTGCTAGCAGGGTCAGCGCCTACTCAGCCCACTCCTATCTCTCTTGTCACAGGGATTGGCTCAGCAATACAAGACTCTAAACCAACAGGAATGAAGTATTTGATTGAGATTCTAGATTATAGGATTATTCTAAAGTAGCACAGAAGCCTATGTAGGTCAATCACAAAGAAAGGCTCACTGTTCTTGAGTTGCATAAGATAATTCATAGTAAAACAGTTCAACTCACTTTGTTTTAATTCCAACTAAATACACTTAATTTTTAAAAGACTAGCTGGTAGTATATTTCTGAGAAGAAAATAAAATGGTAAAAATTAAAATTATAAAGACAGAGGCAACCAGATCTCTGTGAGTTCAAGGCCAGCCTGGTTTACATAGTGAGTTCCAGGCCAGCTGGGACTAAAGGGAGACCCTGTCTCAAAAAGACCACCAACAACAACAAAAAAATTTAAATAATACTTAGAATATTGATGTGAAGTTTTCTCTTAATGTGACAAATTCAGATAAAAATAAGATTAGATTATATGTATTTTAAATATGTAATTTAAATATATTCAAAATATTAAGAAATAATTTGCCAGGGGTGGCAAGTTATGCCTTTGATCTCAGCATTCTGGAGGCAGAGACAGGCAGATCTCTGTGAGATCAAGGCCAGCCAAAACTATATGGCCAGTTCCAGGCCAGCTGAGGTTGCAGAGATACCCTGTCTTAACACAAAACAAAGTGAAACAGAATTACAAAGTGGCTAGGTATTATGGTTTTTTTTCCCATATTATGAAAAATATTTAGCATTTAAGATGTCTTACATCAAATAACAGGGGGAAAAAACAGATTTTTGCTGGAGTACAGGTATTCTCACATGTTTCACAAGTCAAACTTAATGCTTATAACATCATTATAAGTCTGAAGATCAGGAAACTGAGACAGAGTGAGTAAATAGCTTTTCTATGGCCAGTCAGCAAGAATCTTGGCAGAAGGGAGCCAGGCAGCCTGGCTTCACACTGAGCTATAAACCTTTCCCACCTGCCAGTCTTGGCTCCAGTGAACTCCCTGAGCTACAGGCAGATCTTCCACTACAAAAGAAAGTTTATCAAAGTAGTTTTCCAGTGAGGCAGAATAAACAGAATTCATGAAATTTATATAATATGGTAAGTAATTAAAAGATCCTTTCTTATAATTGGAGGAAAAATATTATCTGACAAATTGTTAAAATCTATTGAATCTCAGCACAGCGTGGTGGCACACGCCTTTAACCTTAGCACTTGGGAGGCAGAGGCAGGCAGATCTTTGTGAGTTCAAGGCCAGCCTGGTCTACAGAGTGAGTTCCAGGACAGCTGGGGCTACAGGGAGACCCTGTCTTGAAAAGACAAAAAAAAAAAAAATCTATTGAATCTCACTAGCTCTCCCAGGCTGTTTGTCTTAGGGATGGTTGGGGGTTTTGTGGGTGATTGATCAAGACTGGGAGGAGGGGGGAACTGGTCTGTGATGGGGCTTTCTCACCAGCTGAGTATGTTGGGCTTTGCTTCATGGAGTAGATGGTGGAAGATAGAGAAGAAGCCAGGTAGCCAAAAGTATAGGTACAAGAGTGAGGGATCTTTCAGAAGGTGATTGAGTTCCCCAGCACAAATAGATGCAGCAGAGAGAGAAAGAGAACAAGATCACAGAAGCATTCTGCCGATGGGGAAAGGTGTCGGAATGCTGTGCAAGACTTCCTTCTTGTTCCAAAGAGGACAAAGAAGAAAAAGTCAGCACCCAATGAATGGTGGCCAGAATAGATACCAAGAATGATGCTCACACACAGCAAACTAAGACAAGAATGCACACAAAGAGAGGGAGAGCGGGAGTAATAGCAAAGATAGGAGCCAAGTTAATGAGGTAGGCCGGAGAGCTCAGAGTAGAACTATGCCCAGCCAGACTCCAAGACAAGATGCACTTACCAAGGAAAGGACCAGTGCTGAGCAGAGGAGGCTTCCTGACTCCTATGACAAGCAGAGGTGACATCCCAGTGCTCTGAGCACAGCGTCAATAAGACTGGAAAGAAGGTTTAGGTGTTAACTGGTCCTAAATGTCTTTTGCACAGAGTTAACACAGATAAGGCTTGATTTTCTGTGTGATAAACCCTAAGGAGATAGTGATCTTTGTCTCCTTTTAAGAAACCAAAAGTGTTCCAGCTGATTGTTAGGAGAATGTTAAATTTCTCCTTCCTTTGCTCCAGGATCGATGTCAAGTGGGTTCCACAACAGAGAGAGGCGGTAGGACAGTTTTCATTCTAGTGCACACATGCTGTTTTCTCAGAAAACTCATGTATGCAGTTGGTCCGGTGGCTCGAGGTCATAGCTGCATTCTGATATTTCCCAAGAGATGCAACCACTAAAGAGCCCTCCTTTCAGTCTGCCTGGTAGAATAACATCCTCTGCCCTCAGATGTGTGCACACAGAGCTTTGATCCTGAGTCCATAGACAGAGGAAGAGGTGTCATAGAATACACTCCACACATGGGGCCAGAGGAAGTGGCTGGTTAAAAAAAGGCAGGGGGTCCAAACTTGTTGCCTGTCCATAAGAATTTCCTGAAATTTGGTCCAGAGCTTGCTAAAAGGTGCTGTGTAGACTTGCTAAAATGGCACAAGGAAGTTGGTATTCTTCACACATTCATCTATAACCAGCACAATCCAACCTCAATTTCACAGACCTTACTTATCATAGCACTTGGGCAGAAAATGCTGCGTTTACTTCAGGGAAAAGTAGAAAAATATTTTTTTTTCATGGCTTTGAACGTTAAATCTCCAAGAAGAAAACTTCAAAAATTTTGGAGGTGGATTTTAGAGATAGTAAATTTTGATACTGGTTCTGTGTTTGTGAAGGATTCCCACTTCATTCCCTTTAATAGCTTTTAATTCCACCATTGCCTGCTTAGTCAGTACTACAACAGTCCTGAGCAAGCAGTTTTAAATGGGCAGCTGATGGCAAATCTGTTACACTTTCCCAGGTTGAAAGAGGATACAGCATAACTACCTACAAAGCTCTCTTCCAAAGCCATGCCAGCAACACACTGCCCTTTCCCAGGGCACTCCTGTGCCTTCTCTTCTTACCCAGCAGACTCCCTCCAAGCAGGGTATTGAAGTTAATTAGCCTGGCTATTGCTTTCATTCTCTTGTTTATTATATTCATTTTAAAATTGAATGACATCGTTTACATAATCCCTAAGTTTTCCTCTACTGATGAAGCATGCTAAATAGTTTTTTTTATTTATAGCCATCTTTAATAAGTCTGTTTACAAATTTTTAAATAAAATAATACAAGAAGATAGGGAAAATTTCACAGAGGTATGTAATAATTAATGTTCAGAAAGTTGTATCAAACCACAGCATGCATAGCTAATAGAACTAATGACAAGCTGCACGATGGGTGGAGAAGGGAGAGGCCACCCACATGCACCTGGACTGTGTCATAATCCCAAAGAGAGGTATTCAATCCACCACCTCAGACTCATGTTCTGCATGTTGGAACTGAACAAATCAATATAGACACACAGGAACTTACTGGTTTCATCATCCACCCCCAGTGGGAAAAGGTTATTTCCTTATGCTGTCCAATAAAAACTGGATAAACCCTGACTAGTTCCCATCAAAACTATTGTCTCCTTCCACTCAGGGGGTTAGAATGGTGAACCATCACCATGTCTGTTATAGAAGGTGGACAACTGAATGGTTCAGCCAACTACCAAGAAGGGTAAGAGAAACAGCTGCAAAGGAAAGAGGGGCACTGATGAGTTGGGCAGGAAAAGAGCTTCCTCTGCAATGAATGACACTGATGGTCCACTTGACAGGATGAGAATCACTGTGGAAACAAGCCTCTATGCATGGCTGTGAGGGAGATTTTTAATTGGATAAAGTGAGGTTGGAAGACCAACCCTCATTGTGGGTGGCATGATTACCCAGGCTGAAATCCTGGACTAAATAAAATGAACAACCAATCAGAGCAGTGGCGCCCATCTCTCTCTGCTTCCTGACTGTGGATTCTGTGTTACCAGCTGCCTCACGCTCTTGACACCAGGCCTTCCTTCCCTGCCATGCAGGACTGACCGTACGTACAAACTGTGAGCTGAAATAAACCCTTCCTTCGATAAGTTGATTTTATTCCAGGAAAATGAAGAGTACACCCTCCAATTACTTGGTTCAGATGTTAAACCTTGCCATGTCTCTTTCCAGCACACTGGGGTGACAAGGCAATGCCATCAAGGAAACACAACCTTACCTTACCTTTACCTCCTCTAAGTAGCTCATGTCTACCTTCCTAAACCCTCTTGTCATTCTGTCCCATGGGCTGCTTTTCTTTCCTCTCATCACCATCTTTCCTACTCAATGACTTATCATCTGTTTGAAATTTTATTCATGCCATTTAATCACTTTTTGTTCATGTTGCTCCAATACCAAAAACATACTTGGATTTCTTGGCATTCCAAACCTTGAAAAACATAATTGCCTACAAAATCGCTACCAAACACAATGAATTCAAAGCTATTGTGGATTTGCCAGCATCTATTAGATCTAATTATCAGGAATACAATGAGATTGTTCATCACCAGATTCATGACATTGTGAATAGTTAATTCACTAACATCTGAAGTGTGATTGGCTTCATTACCAACTTGGGGGATATAACCTCTGCTACATGAGAGCCAAGGCATGGAAAGAAAGACAAAATGAAGGAACCTTATAGCCTCTGCATAGAGCTGTGGTGGGTGTCTATGAGCTGTGTGAATGCTTATGAATGGAATCCATGTGTTAATAATTTTCAGGAGGATTATTATGTGTGTCATTGTGTCTTTTCACCCCTTCATAGTCTAACATAGATATTTTTTGAGACAAGTTCCTGGTTTCAGAGTAGCATCTCACCAGCATGTGCAGGGAAAAGGGAGGAGTTGCACTATTTTGGGAAATCGTGGCTACACCTAATGAGACATAGTTAGGGAGTTATAGACAGCAATGCTTCCCACTTGCTGGGCCATTTGCTTTTGTGGAATGTTTTGATGCTTGGCTGCTCAAATGAGTGAGAAACAATTGGAGTCAATCTGGAGGAAGCTGGACACCAGCACTGGGCTCTTCTGTTTCAACCCCCCGCCCAGATTAATTTCCTCTTTTGAGGTGGTCAGGCAAGCACGTTCTCAAATGATCTAACATTCTTTCTGTAAGTGGAAAACACCTCCACTCCTCAGGGAACAGAGAGGAACTCCACAGAAATCCAGATCAAGAGCAGTATCTTGGCCATAGGATGTCAGGGCACCTTGGGATTTCAGTATCTGCCTTGCCTTGTGTGTTAAAGTGATATACTCTGAAAATCAGGCTTGGAACTTTCTGGTAGCAATGGTGTAGTGGGAAGATTTGGGCTCTAAACCAATAGTAAATACAGCTCATATATATCAGCAATGCAAAAAGCTTACTTAAGCCTCACTTTGCTTCTTCTTAAATTAGTACAGTAACATTAACTCCCAAAATTCTCCCAAAAGGTATAATGACAAAATACATGTCCCTCATGTAACTCTTCCTTCTTTACTCTGCATTTATTGCTGGGATATCACTAACAGAGGAGCAACCTATCGAACCACACATAAACCCAGAACAACTAGCTTTCCAAAGACTCTGAAAATGAGTTTGTCATTATCTAAAAGAACATTGATAGCTCTCCAGAAAGTATTCCAAACACACTATTATTGGGCTGTTGAGAAGTCTCAGTGGATAAAGATGTTTATCATGCAAACTGGTGACCCGAGTGGATCCCTGGTAACCATGGGGTGAAAAGACTCCTGCAAGTTGTTCTCTATCCTCCACGTGTAGTGTACACACACACACACACACACACACAGACACACACAGACACACACCACCGACACGCATACACACACTATATATATATATATATAATTAAATATTTTAAAATCCATGCTACTTATTTTCCACACTAACCTCTGGACTCTAAAGAGAATCCACCAAGACCTGAAGAGAATAAATCAAGACTCGGCAAAATATTATACAACAAAGTAACAGAAGAGCCAAGACTTGAACAGAAGTCTCTTAACCTCCAGAACAGCTGCTTACTAAATGTGGCTTGTTGGCCAGTTGAGGTACAAAGATGGGACAGATGAGAAAGGAAACTGTCTGTGAGCTCATCACCTACCACATCCCTAGCCAGGCTCACATGTGGAGGCACTGGAGCGTGGTCTGCTGTGGGTTATTCCTCAGATGTCAAATGAATCAAAGACCCACATGTAGAACTCAGCTGTTGCAAACATTATATGATGTGGTTTTATCATCCTTGATTGAGGAAACTCCATCTATAAAATAATAGCAGGATGATGTTGGAGACTAAGAATAGTATTTTCATGTGTGACAAATGAAATCTTGTAATAAAAAAAGAAACAAGATAGTTTTCCTGTCATGAAAACAAACTGTTACCCATTTCCAGAAGCCTTGAGATGGTGGTGCTGATGCTCAGTCCCCCTCACTTCTGAGATCATTACGGATAGTCCTGTTTTCTCTTTTGTGTTTGATAGAAGTTATGTGTCAAAGAACACTCCAGAAAGGAGGCTGAACATGAAGGATGTGAAGGATGCGTGCATGTCTCAGTTCAGGGAAGGCAGCAGTGTTGAGTGATGATGTGGGGCCTTTTCTCTAGGTGGGCCAACCAAGGGGTCCAGGGGAGGATGGAAATCAAATATCTCCAGCCACATGCAGAGCCCAGATCAGCTTCTGATTCAGCCCAAGTCTCCCATCCTGTTCCAGGATGCCAGAGAAAGTGGAGGCTGAGATGGGGACTCAGAGTAGTCTGACTACCTAATCATTATAATTCTATAGGATCTGCAAATTGGTTTCATATGAAGGATGCTTGTACTCATGGATCATCACTTATAGCTAAAAAATGAAAAAAAAAAAACGAAAGGTGCGGGACAGTTATGGCAGAATGCATGATCTGGGATGGGGTGGGGTTGGGGGGGAAGGGAAAGGGAAATATGCCTGAACTGAATTGGAAAATGATGTATGAAATGCACAAAGCATCAATAAAAAAAATTCTATAGGATCATGGAATTCAGTTGCTACCAAGTCTTCACGATAATTCCAAAACCTCAGTGGTCCACCGAGGCGTACGTTCAACTGTGTAGCTCATGTTCCACACCTAGAGATCTCATCAACTGCAGATAAAAAATATGGTGGGGGAACAACTGCTTCTGTGATGAGTAAGTGCTAACTTCATTGTCTTGTCCTGATCCTTTACACAACACAGATAATAACCACATAGGAACATTTAGAATGCACTGAGTATTGTAAGTTATCTAGAGAGGAATAAAGTCCATGTGGTATCCTAGTTAATTACTATTGCTGTGTTAAAGCAAGAACCAAAAGCAGCTTGGGAGAGGAAACGTTTATTTCACCTGATAGTGTACAATTACATGCAGGGAAGCCAAGGCGAGGACTTAAGGCAGAAACATGGACACAGGAACTGAAGCACAGACCATGGATGAATGCTGCTTTCTGACTTGCTTCTCCGGCCTGTGCCACCTTCCCAGGGGTGGCACTGCCCACAATAGGCTAAACCTTCACAAATCAACCAGGAATTAAGAAAATGCCTCACAGATATGACCACAAGCCCATTGGATGGAGACAAGGCTTCAATTGAGGTGCCATCTTCCCAGGTGTGTCAAGTGGACAGCTGAAGATATTAAGCAAGGTGGGACCTCATAAGTTATATGCAAATTTTATGCCATTTGATAGAAGGATTTCGTGATCCTTCGGTTATCATGTCCTGAAGAGGACCGAATGGAGTCCTGAAACCTGTCCTTGCAGACACAAAGGGACAATATCACTCACATATCCATAATTCACTCATACTGTATATTTTATTTGCCTCAGCCAAGTCAGGGATGAAATTTATCTACTGAAATTACCTCAGCGTATGCACAGACACACCTCCAATTTTTGGAAAAGAAAATCAAAATCAAAAGATATCCTGTAATCCTACATGATGATTCAGAAGAGATATTCCCACACTTCTGAAACCTGACTTCAATCCAGAAGTCTTCTTAGAGAAACTCTGCTTGGGAATCATTGATTGCCTGAAATTCTGTACAAACTGCTTTCTTTAAAGTATAAAACTATCAAGAATTTGATTTGGAGCTTTTGAACTCTTAGGATAAATCAATTCTTATTTTCTTTTTAGTACTCTAGAAAAATGGCAGCTTTAAATATATCTGAAAAATATTCTGCCTTGGAGTAATCATGCTAATAATTAAAGGTTATATACCATTTTATATTCACAGAAGGCTGACAGACAGCCAGCGGAAAGCAAGACCTGAATCTAGACTGATAAGAGGAGGAAAGATTTGTAAAGTGAGGAGAGGTGAGTGATCGATGAGCCTCTTGCTTTTATCCTCTCCCCAAGTTCCCGTTCTACAGAGAAATAAAAAGGGATTGAAAAGAACAGGTAGGGGTAGCTGACCTCTGCTTCAACCCAAAGCATCCGATAAGGAAACAGGTCATCTTTCTGGCACTTTAGCTAGAGGTAGACTGAGCCATATCATCCTTTTGATGGTCCCGTCCACCATGATGGTTGGAGGTTGGAACCCAGCAGCAAGTATAGATGAGACCCCTCAACTCATGCTGCGGAAGGCACAGTGGTCACAGCAGCAGTTCTACACTTTGATGAGTCACAGATCCACTGAAGAAAGATACAAAACTTAAGTGACCACTCTGTGACCACCATAGTCCCCAAACATAAATACCCCAATGACAACTTGGAGAGATTCAGCTGATGATTGCAATGAACCACCTTGAACTTAACTAGTCTGTGAAGGCTTCCTTGCCAAGGCTATGATCTGAGGCCCTGTGTTTCCACACCTGGCATGGAAGGCCACTACTATCAACCCCCACTAAAAGCCCAAGTTTTCCTGTAGTTGTAGGAAGATCCAGTTTGAATTGGGGGCTAGTTCTCAGCTAGCACCCCTCAGGGAACCATGTGGGTGGGAGTCAGGGGATAGCTCTGACTCCACCCCAAGAAGGAGCAGACAACGTGGCCCAGGTATATGATGCTGGGTGGGGCAGCAGTGTGCAGTGGCATGGAATTGGGGGCCTGTGATTGGCTCTGGGAGCTGATGTCGTTTTGCTTAGAAAAGCAAGCTGTAGCAGGCAATAAATCGAATTCTCCATTACCATCATTACAGAATTCTCAGCTGCCATTTTTTTGCACACATACGGGCTGAAGCAGGCCTGCGTTTTGTTCAGGTGACCAGTGGGCTGGGCAGTGCTGCTTAGACCACCAATCTGGATAGCTGGTGTGGTGAAGTGAGTTGTGAGTGGACATAGGCTGAAGATAGGCCATCAGCCCTCAGCCTGAAATTACTGTCTAGGGGCCAGCAGACTCTGAGCAGGTGGGAAAATCATGGCCAAGGGTGGAAAATGTTCCGTTGTCCCAGGCTAAGGACCTGAGTTGGAAGGACCTCTCAGTTTGGGTTATGGAATTAACTGACTGACCTCTTCAGTTTCCTACAGCAGCCACAGGCAGGTACTGTCCTCCCCCTTCCCTTAGCAGGGCCGAGTGGTACCTGCTTGTGGCAAAGGAAGCTTCCTACATTCCACATACTGCCTAGTATTTCTTCAGAGAACATCTGTTCACAATAAGGATGAGACAGTTCACTTTGGATGTTCTGTATCCTATTAACCACATTGTACTTCCATAAGCTTAAGAGACCCTGGATTGTGGCCAGACCCAACTCTCTCATGCAAATGTATCTGCATAGTCTGAGTGCCCCTATCCAGATCTTCAGCATGTTAATGGACAGACAGAGCTTTGCCCACAGATTAGGAAAGAGAGGTTTCAATAACTAAAGATTCTAAGACCAATGTGTGAGGTAAGCTCTGTGGGAATTTATCCTTTTAACTATGCCATGAATCCATTAAAAACATACTGGTAGAGTTAGAGAAATAGCTTGGTCAGTAAAATGCTTGCTATTGCATATATGAGGCTCTGAGTTTGATCCTTTGAACCCTCAAAAAAAGCCAGTTGTAGTAGCACCTATTTGTAATTCGAGTGCCAGATGGCAAGACAAGCTGATCCCTGGGGCTCACTGGCCAGTCAGTCCAGCATACTTGCTGAGTTCCAAAAGAGTAAAAGACCCTGCCTCGAGAAACAATAGGGGTGGCTTCTGAGAACTGCACCCAAGTTTGTCCTCTGTTCTCACAATGTACGTGTGCATATGTGCATATGAACCCACATGCACACACACAAACATCATAAAATACTGATGAACTACTATACATATAAGGATAGATACATATGGGTAGATATTACATATACATATATAATGGTGCCTATAGTTACTATTATAGAGAATGAGATGTATTCTATTGACATTATCATCATCCGATACTTCTAAATATTTGTGCATTTTTGTGTGTTTTTCACTAACATTTTAAATGCACTGTTAAATAGCTCATCACACATTTGTATAACAAATGGAATGCTGGCTCTACCATACTGAGTGCATGCAAATCTATTGCCAAATAAACATGAAAGTATTCACTGTCCTCTGTGTATTTCCCCATATTTATAATGCTTTATTCTTTCAGTGCTAGTGTGTTAATAGAGGAAGGTTTACCAAACTCCAGTGTTATTAATCCACAGACATGCTTTATGCATGTGAAAATGTGACCTCATATTTTTGTCTGCTATTTGAGCTAAAGTCTTTGAAACTTAGAAACACTCAAGAATTCCACTTGGAAAAATACCCAGGGATTTGGAGTCAGCAGAAGAATGACTGAGGTCTATAATTAGCAAGAGACAGCCTTTTCTTACTGCTGTGCTTATGACAACAACAAAACCAGGAAGCACCTACCTCAGCAAGCCCAGCCAATACCTGAAGGTGCTGGTAATTACTCTATTCAACCCAGACACTTATCATTTAGCAAAGTGTGAGAAACCTTGATTGACAAAACAAGGTACTTTCCTTGCTCAAGAGTAATGTGGGAATGCAAATGCCTTTGTCATTTTCTGCTTGGCATTGTGTTTCAGCAGTCCTCAGGAAAGGAACTGACTTTTCACTTTCAGAGTCCTTCAGGAAAAGGAAAACGTGAAAAGATTCATCTTCAGTCTTTCAAGAAAAATAAAAAGACAGACAGAAAAAGAAAAACCCAGACCAATGTGCAGGACTTAAAATATATCCAGGAGACTGTAATTAGTATTCCTGTCTTCGTTTCTGCTTTGATCCAGCCTTGGTTGTTTGCTGAATGTCTACTAGAGCCTGAAGCTACTATCCTAGATACTAATTAATAATTGTTTTAAAATTATATCTGTCGTTCTTTTCCTTATACAAGTGTGTGATGTGATGAGAGGAAGGTGACTGACATAAGAATAAATAAGCTATTTGGGAATCCCAGAGAACATGGATTACAGGGGTCTGTAAAGTGACAATTTGATACTTGAGCCAGGTTTGAAGTCAAGGGAGAGGAGGCTATGAGTCCTGGGCGACAGTTCCTAAAGCAGCAGTGCCAGATCAGCTGAGGACATGGTCAGAGGTTGGGTCCCAAAGATGAGCAGGAAGAGAGCCAGCTCTTGAAGTCTATTTATATAGGGGGATCATGTTTGGTCTTTTACTAAATACAGGGGAAGATGATCTGACAGTAACATGAGGAGATAAACAGAGCCTACTCCCTCGCTCAGCAAAAGAAAGCATCTTTTAGAAAGGACCTTTTAGGGAAAGACCAGAAAGAATAATCTTGGGTTTACAGAACTAGCCTAGGAAAGAGGGCTGAGGCTGAGGGACCACAAGGTCAGGTCTAAGAGAGAGAAGCACCCCCTATATTTAGAAAGCACAAAGAGAGCATTGATTTCTTGAGGTTGTTCTAATAAAGTAACATTCACCTGGTGGCCTGAAACTACACAGATAATATTCTTTCCTGATCCAGAGGCTCAGAGTCTAAAACCCAGCTGTCCATATGGCCGATCTTCTTTAGAAACTTTCTCAAACCCTTTCTGGTCACTTTCTTATTCCTGGTGGTTTCCAGCCCTGTCCTCCTTGCTGGCTGCAGAACCATTGCAGTCTGCTTTGAGTACCACATGGTGCTCTGCCCATGTGCCTGTTTCTTCCCAGGGCCTTGATTCTTCCTTTGTAAGCACAGTGGGATTTGAGCCCATACCAATGACATCATTTTAACTGACATAGTCACAAAGAAATAACGTAATATTCATAGGCATTCACAGGTTAGGATTTTAGCATATATCTGGGAGGCAAAGAGGCATAATTCAAGTCACAGCAGGGGACCAGAAGGCAGGAGTAAGTGGAGAGTGGACTGAGTTGAGTTGTGAGACAGACGGTGGCCAAGGCCTTGTAGCATATGGCAAGCATGAGGATTTTATTTTAAGTGGGGAATCTTTATATAGAGGAGTAACATTACAGTTTACATTTTTAAATGTTTCTCTAGATGCTGCGAACAGACAAATTTGGTTAGAAACAAGACCGGCAGGGGAAAAAAAGAGGTCACACTAGTGGTTTTTGATAAGCCTACGTGGATAGTGCTGCAGAATGAAAGGAGATTGGCATGTTTTGTAGAAGGCAACAGCATTTGGCATGAAGATAGAAACAGAGAAACAGCAAGGATGATTCCTGCTAGGTTTAGGGTTTGAGCATCTGGGTAAATGATAATGGTGCATAGTGAGAAGATGAAGTCTGTCTGAGCACAGGTTTGCAGAGACGGCGTAGAGCCCATTTTGGATGAGACAAATTGGAGAAACTTGCGAGACAGTAAAGAACACCGAGGTTGATAACAGTTGGAAACAGGAATCTGAGGTGAGGAGACAGACTTGAGTTGAAGATGCAGATTTTTGAAAACTTTAGAATGTATAAACATTTGAGACTTAGTAAATCATATTTTCTTTTTAAATATCACACTGGTGTGTCGTTATTATGGATATTACAGTTATGAATACATGATGTTGGCAAAATCTAACCAAAACATTAAATCCAATCAATAGTGCTCCACAGGTAATTTGGTAACATATACACTAGAAAAGGTGGTAGGATACTGTTTCTCTGACTTGTGAAATCTGGCAGATGGCCTACAGTAGGCCTAAACCTCTGGTTCTGCAACTGGGAGCAATCTCTGTATTAATACGCTGAGTGAGAAGCATTTCAAGTTGAATGGGAAGTGATGTCGATATTACATTCATAAACACTGTTAAACCAGTGAAACATATAATGGGCAAGTTCTGTCAGTATGGTTGTCACAATCGTTGAAAATCATTGCAAGGTCACCTTGCTCTAAGGCCGTGATACAATCCCATGTATCATACCATTGCTTCATAGATAAATCCTTCCAAGGCCATACTGGAGTTATCAGATTGGTAAGACTGAAGTCAACAGAGAATGAGGCTGTCATGCTTAAGCATCTAGCTTTCTACTCTAACAACACTAAGTTTAAACTGTTCACATTTCTGAGCTTTCTGCTCTCTCCTGACATCCACACAAAAATTACTGAAGCTTCCAGGAACAAAATCTTGGTTCAGGCAAGTTTGATTTTAATTAATATTTCAAAGCCTATTTGTTTTAATTTAATTGTAATGACAAAATGGAAAAAAATTCAAAATAGTTTTTGCTAATGACTTCCTCAAAAATATTAAAATGTATTTACATTTATTTAAATCAATCTATTAGGTTTATTTATTTTTAATTTGTTTTTAATTAAAATACTTAATGTTCAGCCAAGTTTCCAGAAAAAAATTATCTTTAAAATTTATATGATATGCACATCTATTAAAATGTAAATATGTATGTTTTAATTAAAGTGGTAATGATAAATTTATCTTTACAGTAAAATAATTGCCTAGGCAACATTCAATATAAAGTAGTTACCATGTGTTTTCACAATGGAAAATGTTGTCTAGTTTTTTTCCTCTGGTAGCATAGCAAAGACTTTTCAAAGGTTTAAAAATTTGAAAATATATTACCATCTTGAAGGCTTCCTGGGTAACAAGGATGGTACCTTATTAAAGATGGGTGTTTTAGCCAAGGCAAATGTGGTTTTTGTGGTCTTAGATTTTTGCCTGGGTCAAAACCACAAGCATCAAGAACAAGCCCACTTCCAAACATCACATCACTACAATGACCATATTTAACTACTGCAGGAGGCCAGACAAGGAATCTGTGGGAGTCAGAAGATATTGCAGTATAGTCTACATTTACTTTCAGAGAATGGAAGTCACACAATTCTTAAAGCTTCTCCTTACCCTCAATCTCATTATATTCATTAGAAAATTCTTCTTGGCCATTCAGCATTCCCAGTGAGCCTGTGTGGCTTCCAATCTGCTGGAATTTATTTGTTTGTTTTGGGTCCAACTTTAGCATGGGGTTATATTTCATCATTAGAAGCAGCTATTGTAACAAGTTGGCATCTGACCGGCCCTGATTGGCTTTGCCTGGTCTAGTTTAATAAAGGGATTCAGTTCCAGAATTGGCAGTCTAATGGAATTGGATCAAAGGAGAGGAGTGGGGGTGACTTTTTTAGAACCACACTTTGCCAAAAAGGTAAAGTGCATTTGTTAATTTTTATCACTTTCTTGATGTGTCTTTGCTTAAACATGACCTGTCATTGTAAATGAATTCTGAACTGACCAAATACCAAGAAAATGACAACAGTGGCCTTGCTGGCAGCAATTTGACTCCAAATGTGAAAGTCATGATTCTAATGTTTCTGAAATGCAACTTCTTTGAGCCAAAAATCATAACTCAGAAAGTAATGGTTTTCAACATACTGCTGCAAAATTAGAACCAATAGCTACTAGCATTGTAGTTCATGAGTTCTACTCCCTCCATGTTCCCAAGATGTCCGCATTAGCGAGAAGGAAAGCATCCTCACAGAACCTCTCAATCCAAGCGTCTCTTAAAACAAAGTTAGAAATTCATGTCCAGAGCTTTTAAGCCTATGGTCTCATTTTTCCTGAAATTTTTAAGATTTTATGGTGACAGTTTTGTTCAGGGTTTATATTCCTTCAATTATAAGTCAAGTTTGTTTTGAATGCCCTTTCTTTGGAATACCCAATATATTTCAAGATATGTTTGCCCCCACAAGGCCGTATTTTCAGACTACCCTTCATTGTACATGAGATTGGCTTAAGGATGTTGGAAGATACACATTCTGGGTTATGAGGTCTGGACAGGGCCACAAAGTGCAACCTGTTTAAGGAGGTTTCTGTTATGGTAGTTTTACTGCCATATGGACCAGCATCAAAGAGTAACGCTATTGAACACTCATGGGCTTCTCCAAACTTGCTTTTCCTCCTGTGCCTTGTCAGACATCAGACAGTGCTGCTGCTGTACACTCATCAGTGCTACTCTATACTTCGCCCACAGACAGCACCCTCCATGTCCTATAAACCACAACACCACAGAGCCATTCCTGGGTTGTCATGTCCTCACACATCTGCACTTGTTTTCTGCTCATTATTGCTTGCCTACATTGGACCTCATCATATTCACCCAAACTTTTTTTTTTTTTTTTAAGACAAGGTCTCCCTGTAAACCAAGAGGACCTGGATCTCACAGAGATCCACCTGCCCCCTGGCTCCTGAGTGCTGGTATTAAAGGCACGCATTATTATGCCCCACCCTCACCAAAACTTTTGCAGCTGTCTTTTTATCTAATTATTCTTTTTTGGGGGGGGTCTTTTAGAGACAGGGTCTCCCTCTATCACCAGTTGGCCTGGAACTCGCTCTCCAGACCAGACTGGCCTTGAACTCACAGATATCCGCCTGCCTCTGCCTCCCGGAGTGCTGGGATTAAAGGAGTCCATCCCCACACCTGGCTCCACTACATCAGTATCAACTTATCCGTACAGAATTCCTCCTCGCTCCTCAGGGAAAGCCTTTCACCCACTCCGGCCACACCATAGTTTGTATCTTCCTCAAATCCTAACCATATCCCACAAGAAACAACAGATCCTTTGGTCTCTTGTAACATTTTTGATAACTTTTCAGAGTCACACACCATAATAATTACTTATTGTCTATTTGTCTCCTTTCTAGCCCTGAAATGATGAGCTGTGGGAGGTAGATCTTGTAATTTTCTACTCAAAAACTTTAGGACCAAGCAAATCCATAGTAAATATTAAATGACTTAGCTTATGTCACAAGAAAATATGTTCTTCACATAAAAAAATTAGAATAAAAATTAAAATATTGACTCTATTAATCAGTATCCTTGCATCAAACAATTTATTCCATAATTTAAAAATAAATTACTAATATCCATTAACCATGAACAAATTAACACCAGAAGAGTCACAATATGAAGTCTTAATTTTCAGCAAGTACAGTCTTGAATATTTCAACTCAAAGCTTTAAATTTCCTAAAGCAAATTAATGTGAGATTTTACCATTAAAAATCCTACAAAACAAGTTAACTTTAGTGAAGGACAGCACACATGTTACAGAAAAACATTGTCAGGATGCTTTGTTCTGGACCTACCTTATCACGGTCATGACTTTGAGGCCAGGTAATACAAGGACAGCTTTCTGCCCTGATTTCCTTGTGGTACTGTGTGACTGCTGGTTCTCCCTCAGCCTGCTCATCCCTACAGTGAGGTCTACAAAAAGAACTGACTTGGGGCCTGTTTCAAGGTGTCCTGCTAGCAGGAAAAGGGAAGTAGACGTTTCTGGCAGCCCCTGAACAAAATGAAAGCCATCAGATTCAAATCATACACAACCCAGTGCCTAAATAAGAGCCAAGTACTTATAATGGTTCCTTGCACTCGGTACAGTGTTTTCACACCCAGCTGTGTTTATTTGCTCCTTTCAATGATTCCGGAAAGGAAGTGGAGAAAACGTGTGTAGAGGTATTAATAACTCACATATTTTGTGTAAGGCCACAGAGATGTAAGCTCAGGACCATCGTGTCCATGTATCAGTACCATTTACCTTTCAAATATACCAACCTGTGACCTTGGAACGTCCACCATATGCAAGCTCTAAGAATTGCTTATAAAGTTGTCTTCAGCTGCCATGCAGTCAACACTCAGGAGCAAACTAGTGGTCTGAGCAGCATCACATTCTGATATTCCACTGGGTTTGCTGAAAATCATTTCAAATTGGGAACATGTCTGTTATCTCCCCTGCTGAAGGTCAGTTTGCCTTGTTTTTGTAGTTTGATTTCCCACTTCTTTGTATCTCAACTGATAAAAAGGAAAATGTCTTACACATGAAATGAGCAGGAAAAGGTGCAGGACAAGAGGGTATGAAAGAACTGTCTACAGTGTCAGGTGGCATTGATCCTAACTGCCCTTAGATGACATTTACCTTTCATCAAAAGGCAGTTTGAGCCATCCTCATAGGAGGTCTTGGCTTTGACCTTAACCTTCAGGCAAGAAAACCCTGAAACACCAAAGCTAATGAAAGAAAGTCGGCCAACAAGGCCACCACTATCTCCTAGATTTTGCCTCTCGTGAGGATAAGCACAAAGTTTTCAGGGAGCCATTCACAGCTGAAAGCTAACAAGTTAAACTTGGAGTCAGTACTTGGAATCTGAACTATACATTTTCTTTCACATTATTCTTTACCCATATTTGGATGTGTTTTCAGTGGCTGCCTCTAAACACTTCCCGCAAAGCACAGGAAGGCCAGGTGAAATTCCAAAGACCGCAGCTATTATTCTAACCTATCTGTTTAATCACTTCACCATGTAAATACTGCATTTTGATTACAAGCGGAGTCTCAAGAGATGGTAGAATGAAAGCAGGTAATTTTCTTTAAGGGAAACAAGTACTTTAACCAGAATACTGACGGAGCAGAAAGCAGAACTGTCAGAAACCATATGCTTATATTTTTAGAACAGGATGCAGCAATACAGAAGGAAAAGAATCTAGATAAATAAATGAGACACCTCTTGTGACAAGCAAAAGTTGTTGTTTTTTTTAACCTTCTGGACAAACACAAAGACTCCAAATAGTCTTTGGCAGGAACTTCACAAGAGAAAGCCAAGTCTGAGGGCTGTGTTTGTGTAGTGATCCAATCCCTTTCCTGAGTGTCTTTACATATAAAAGGCAGACTGTTAACAATGGAATATTAACCAATTTAAGCAGAATAGCTTGCCCATGTGCAGATGTTGCTGGCAAAAAACCATCCAAACAATTATGGACACGTCTCCACAGCTCTTTATGGAAAAGAAGAAACAGGAGCTGAGACCACAGACATGTTTTTCATCTCTTACAATCCATGATAGATATGAACAAGATGATGGGGCTTTGAATCCATTTAATTGACCTTACCATGATAAATTGCAGCTGGACATCTTCCCTTTACTGTGTTCCAAAGCCACTCAATTCAGCCATTACCATGCCATCATGTTCAGAAAGGTTTACTGAAGAGTCAATAAGTCACAGACAGAGGGAGCTATGGGGGCCTCTTTACTTTCCCAAATGCTAAATTTGGCCTTGGCTGTCAGCCCCCCCCCCAAAAAAAAACCTTCCAAATAACTATCAAGAATATAATGTCGTTTCAAAGCCTGCATGATAGGACATAGAAAGGTTCCATTATTTGTTTTAAAATATGCAAATAACAATTGCAAATGTTTTGCAGATTCAGTTTACAATAAAAAATAAAATGACCAAAAAAAAAGTCCTTATTGTTAACTAAGATGGCGTTTGTGAACAGGTAAATTGCACCTCTGGTATCTGAGTTTTGCAACAGCACCACCTTCCATTTAAAAGCACTAACATAAGAACATCTCTGTAGAGAACCATATCTGAGGTTGGTCTATCTGCAAAAATGAGAGCAAGCTGCTGCCAGTTCATTTCAGGCAAAAGTTCTCAGATTGTCTGCCCAGATCCCAAAGAGCACAAATCAGGACTTGCCTGAAAACATCCCTTACCTATAGGAGCAAATATCAATGCAGGAGAATCTGACTTAGCCAATTCTGCAGTCCCCAGTAAGAATAGCTTGTCAGGCTCCAACCTGCCAAAGCGTAGACACAAAAACAAAGAGCCACCTTTGAGCAAAAGTTCTGGGCTTCTCAGAAGGTGTAGATGCTGGGTAGGACCTAGCTGCCATGGTGTACACATAAATGCTTCCCCATGGGATCACATGCTTGAACACTAGCTCAGAGCTGGCAGTACTGTTTTAAGACATTGTAGAACCTTTAGGAGGTGGAGGTAGTCTTTAAGGTTATATAGGATGGCCCCAAGTTGTAGCCTGAGCTCTCCGCTGTTGGTCTACTAAGCTGTGAACAAGCAGCCACATTCCTGCCACCACAGACACAAGAGGCTCCTGCCACTGTGTGCCTTCCCTGCCATGACAGACTGTACCCTATGAACTTGAGTTAAAACCAACTTCTCAAGTTGCTTCTTGTATTTTAGCACAGGAATCTGAAAATTAGCTAATGCAATAGCTAAATCTTCAAAACACTTTTATTTGAGGCTAATCACAGAGACCGATAATACCAGCACGGCAATGTTTTCACTCACCACTGGCTTATTCTATTCACTTTCATTCAGAGCTAGAAATACAGGGTCAAAGATAATTTCTCCAAATCATGTCATATTAGACTGACATTCTTTTTTCTGTTAAGTTCTACTGGCAAATCAAAATCCTAAGAAATTTAGCATCGATTTGATGCAACTGTGTTCTTCTAGGCAGTAACCATACATAGAACTGAGATGTGCTGAACAGAAACAAACAAAACACACCCTGGATTTTAAAGAGCTAGTGCAAAAATAAGTGTAAAAGAAGATACTATGCAAACAGCCAAGGGAGAAACCAATCAATGATCCCATGCAGCTGTAAAGTCTGTGAAACCCAACAATGACTGGTCCAGAAAACTATCTTTCTTGGTGCATTAGTGCACTTTTATCTTAGGAATAATCAACAGCTGTCTAATTGGACTTAAGGTCCACTCAGTGGGAGGAAACTCACCTGTGGTACTGAAAACCTAGCCAAGTACACATGCATGAGGAGGACATAGACCCTAGAGACAAACCACCTTATGTCATTTCCTTGGACCAAGTTAATTTCTTACTCTAATCTAAATATATATATATATATATATTATATATATATCCTTATATTGTATGTGGTAAGTGTACCTCTCTCCATTCATTTAATAAACTTCTAAAAAAAGTCCTTAATTTCATTTGGAAAAACAAAAGATCTTGAATAGCCAAAGCTACCCTGAGTGAAAAGAAACAAGGTCATATACCAGACTTCAAAAATTACAGGGCTATGTCATAAAAACAGCTTGGTACGGGCACAAAAACAGACCTGTTGACCAATGGAATAAAACTGAAGATCCAAACCTGAGCACATACAATTTCAGCCACCTCATACTTGACAAGGGGGCAAAAAGAAAATGGAAGGGGAAAGACACATCTTCAGCAGTGGTGCTGGCAAAACTGGATCACCATTGTAGAAGAATGAAATTAAACCCCTACTTCTCACCCTGTACAAAAGTCAACTCCAGATGGATTAAAGACCCCAATGTGAAATGCCAAACACTGAAGGCAATAGAAGAAAAAGTTGGCAGCAGACTACAAGACATAGGCATAGGAAAAGACTTCCTAAATCAGACAGCAGCTGCACAAGAATTAAGGTCGACAATTGACAAATGGAACCTCATTAAACTCAAAAGCTTCTGTACATCAAAAGAAACAATCAAGGAAGTGAAGAAAAAATCCATAGAGTGGAGGAGGAAACTTTCACTGCAGATACATCTGAAAAAGCATTGATTTCCAGAGTATATAAACTACTCAAAAAACAAAGAGAAAGAAAACAAATGAATCACTCAAAAGATTGAACAAAGAGCTGAACAGAGACTTACAGAGTGGAGGAATTAGAGATGGCTGAGAAACATCTTAAAAGTGTTCAACTTCGGTAATATTTAAGGAAATGCAAATTAAAACCACTTTAAGTTCATCTCACTCCAATAAGATTGGCCAGGATCAAGAAAACAAAAAATGATACCAAGTGCTGGAGAGGTTGTGGGAAAGAGACACTCATCACTGCTGGTGGTGTAACTTCTATAGCACTATGGAAAGCAGTGTGGAGAACCCTTGAAGACTCAAAATGAGCTTACCACCTACCCAGTCATACCCTCGGGTATATACCCACAAGACTCTCTTACCACAGAGATACTTACACAGGTATGTTTATTGCAGCTCTGTTACAATAGCAAAAAGCTGAAACCACCTAAAGGCCCTGACTGAATGAGTGGAAGATACAAAATGGCTTCATCGTACCAAGGAGGCATGCAGCAGTAAAAAAAAGACAACTTCAGGAACTTCAGGAAGGAGGGAACTAGAAGATATATGTTAAGTGAAGAACACAACCAGAAAAACAAAACAATGAAGGTTCTCCCTCATCTGGGATGCCATGCCAATAACTTAGTTGAAAATTTTGTGGGAGGATGACAGCTGGGAAAGAACAACAACCAACCACCACAACGAAAAGACGCACAAAGATGACGCTAGAAAGTGGTGTGGGGGGGGGGGGGAGAAGGGACAGGCAGATCACTGCACACAAAAAGAAAATCAGAACGAATGACAAAAAAGAAAAAAAAGAAAACAAAAAAACAAACCTACAATAAATAAAAAACAATAATGTAATAATAAAACGACAAACAAACAAAACATAACTTTGTAAACATAACATAATTTCATTTTATATATTATCTAGATATATATCTTATATGATATAATAATTAAAAAATAAAAAAAGACTAAAAATACTTCTTTATGTGACAGATAAAGGTTATAGAAAATCGACACATCTGATGAAATGCAGAGAATAAAGTGACTGTGAGGTGCCCAGCCTAAGTGACACATCTGCAACACAACTTCTTTTTTTTTTTTTTTATTAAATAGTTTTTATTGATGCTTTGTGCATTCATACATTTTTCCAATTAGTTCAGGGCTTATTTCCCTTTCCCCCCCCACCCCCACCCCATCCCAGATCATGCATTCTGCCATAACTGTCCTGCATCTTTCTCTCAGTTTTTTTTTTTTCATTTTTAGCTATAAGTGAAATCCATGAGTACAAGCATCCTTCATGCAAAACTATCTGCGGCTGTTGTGCCCAAACACCTCAGCCCCACCATCAGTGGGGTGACAGGTGTTTGTTCAATCAAGTTGATCAAATGAGTGTCCAGATTCATTGCTGTAGTTCCCATTCACCCCAATCGCACGCCCTACATTCTACCACGCCCCCTCTTCCGCAGGTTGTTCCCTAGGCTTAAAAAGGGGCACAGGTGGATGAGAGGTAAAAAGTCCAACTGTAAATTGGAGACAACTATTGTAGAGGTAATCTCTTATAAAACCGGCAAAACTGCTTTCTTTAATTGACTACTAGACATGGGAACTGTGGAAGGGATTACTCTCTGTTCAGAACCAACTATAATACTAAAGTCCTACAACTTCTATACCTTAAAGCTCACAGTACATCAAAGACGAAGGGGTGAATAGAATGTAAGAGCTAGAGAGACAAGGTGTCTGATGCTAGAAAATGCATTCAGGACATGAGAGAGAGCTGCACCAGTGAGATCTGCATAGTACAGTAGTCTAGCAAGATCTGCATAAGGACAAAACAGTTGACATGCCAGGGCAAATGATGGGGGAATGTCACAGGGTTCCACCTCAAAATGAAAAGCTATGGTGTTCTAGTTTGTCCCCCATTGCTGTGACAAAACACTCTGACCGACACAAACTTGGGGAGGAAAGTGTTATTCAGTTTACATCTCCCGGTCACAGTTCCATCCTTGAGGGTAGCAAAGGCAGGAACTCAGGCAGGAATCTGGAGGCAGAGGCTGAGCACAGATCAGGAGGAAATGCTGTCCCACTGGCTTGCTCTCTTGGCTCACTGCCCAGCCCGCCTTCTTATACAGTACACAACCACCTGCCCAGGGTGGCATACTCATTGTGGGCTGGGCCCTCCCACACTGCTCGACCATCAGACAATACTCCACGATGTGGCCAAGGCCAATCCAATGGATCAATTCCCCAACTGAGGCTTCCTCAACCCAGGTGTGGTCAGTTGACACTAAAGCTATCCAACACAATTGACCCCTTGTCAACTTGACACACAAAACATCACTATCAAACCACCACCTTTCCAGTTCTTATCCCCAAAGTTAACATTAATCACAACCTAAACAGTACAACTTAAAAACCCCACAGTCCTAAAATGTTCAAACACTTAAAGTTCACAGTCCGTTAAAAGTCTCTTAACTGTGGGTTGCTGTAAAATCCAAAACAAGTACTGTCTTATTTCAAAGGGAAGAATCAGGCACTCTTCAAACAAAACCTAAGTCCAGCAAGTAGCTCAAGGCTGGACACCTGGGATTCATTCATGATCCTCTGGGCTCCAAAGGGTTTTGGCAGCTCCCCTTCTCTGCTCTGCCATCCGTGGCACACACAGCTCATCTCGCAGACACAGGCTGACTCCATTCCACACCTGCCACTGCTCTTGATGGTCGTCCCATGGTCCTGGCATCTCCAAAAAGCTGGGGTCACCACTGAAACTGAGGCAGCACCTTCACCAATGGTCTCTCCTGATCCCTCCTGGTGCAAAGCCTCAGCTTCTCTCCATGACCCCTGCAATCCTGGGGTCTTCACTGCAACCGAGGTGCACTTCCACCAATGGTCTTTCCTGACCCCTCACAGTGCCAAGCCTCGGCTGCTCTCTGTGACCCCCTCAAATTTCAAAAACCAGAACCATATAAGAGACTCTTACATACTACCAGTCCTGCTTCTGCTTGACATGGAGGCTCAGGCCCCTTCTGGATCACAGCTTCTGTGTTGCTGACCCTGAAGAAATTCTTCCCAGAAGATTTCACCACAGTGATGCTGGTTCTTGTTACTTACAGCTGATTTTTCAGCTCCAGCTAACCAGCATCAATTGTCCCAGTACAACAAAGATTTCCTCAGTTCTGGTCTCTTGTTACTTACAGTGATTCTTCAGCCCCAGCTGACCAGAACCCACAGATTACACGTCCTGATGATCTCTGTTCCCCTTTAAACTAGAAACTTCACAATCCAGGCCTCCATCTCTACAAATCCTTCAGCAAAACTGCTCCAAGCTCCACAGCAACAATCCTTAGACATTCAATGATCTTCCAGCCAAAGTTCCAAATGCTTCCACAATCCTTCCCCAAAACACCAAGGTTAGGTTTGTCACAGCATACCCCACTCTTCTGTACCAATTTCCGTTGTAGTTTGTCTTCCATTGCTGTAAAAACACTTGACCGACACAAACTTGGAGTAGAAAGGGTTTATCGCTCATCTCCTGGTTCACAGTTCAACACTGGACGCAGACCAGGCAGGAACTCAGGCAGGAACCTGGAGCAGGAGCCGAAGCACAAGCCATAGGAGGATGCTGTTTTACTGGCTTGCTCTCTTGGCTCATGCCCAGCCCGCCTTCTTATACAGTACACAACAACCACCTGCCCGGTGTGGCACCACTCATTGTGGGCTGGGCCCTCCCACACTGCTCGACCATCAAGACAATACTCCACAGATTGGCCACAGGCCAATCCAATGGATCTAATTCCCCAACTTGAGGCTCCCTCAACCCAGGTGTGTCAAGTTGACACTAAAGCTATCCAGCACATATGAGTAATCATTGCTTGCTAAGAGAGGGAGAGTCAGGCCGGGCTTGGTGATGCATGCCTTTAATCCTAGCACTTTGGGAGTCAGAGGCAGGCAGATCTTTGTGAGTTCAATGCCAGCCTTGTCTATCAGAGTAGTTCCAGGACAGCGGGGCTTACAGGGAGACCCTGTCTCGAAACAGGACCAAAACGAAAACCAAAAAAAAAAAAAAAAAAAAAAAAAAAAAAAGATGGAGAGTCAGTTTTCTCCAGGGGCTAGCTCCCTCCCCCCAAAAAAAACAAAATGGAAAGCCCTAAACACAAGTACACATAAGCACCACTAAAGGGATTGAGTGCATTATAAATAAACATATAAATACATTTATTTCTAAGCATATGCATGTATATTTAACACAAATAAAGAAGAGTACAAGAAACTGAGAAGGCAGTGGATACATGGGAGGAGGTGACAAGAACTGGGAGGGAGAGAAATAAGGCACAGACAATACTAATATATGAAATTCTCAAAAGTTAAAACATTGTAATATATGCATATATCACAACTGATTTTAAAATTGTGTTTGGATGTATTGGGTTATACAACATAGTATAACCCAATATGGCCTAGCAGTTAAGAGCACCGACTGCTCTTGCAGGGGACCCGGGTTCGATCCCCAGCACCCACGTGGCGGCCGAGGACCATCTGAAACTCAGATTCCAGGAGAACTCCGGTTCCAGGGGAATCCAACACCCTCTTCTGACCTCCGTGGCATTGCACGACACAGGTGCTCAAACCTGCATGCAGGCAGTACATTGATACACATACAGAAATAAATAAAATTAAAAAAAAAATGTCTTCCCAGCCCACAATGAGTAGTGCCACCCTGGGCAGGTGGTTGTGTACTGTATAAGAAGGCAGGCTGGGCATGAGCCAGGGGAGCAAGCCAGTGAACATCATTCTTCCATGGCTCATGCTTCAGCTACTGCCTCCAGGTTCCTGCCTTGAGTTCCTGCCTTAGGCTCCCTAAGTGATGAACTATGACCCAGGAGATGTAAGCTGAATAAACCCTTTACTCCCCAAGTTGGTGTTGGTCAGAATGTTTTGTCACAGCAATGGAAGACAAACTACAACAGAAATTGGTACCAGAAGAGTGGGGTATTGCTGTGACAGACCTGACCTTAGTGTTTTGGGGAAGTATTGTGGAGACATTTGGAACTTTGGGCTGGGAAGATCATTGCATACATAAAGATCATTGCCGTGGAGCTTGGAGCAGTTTTGCTGAAGGATGGAGGCCTAGATTGTGAAGTTTCTAGTTTCAAAAGGGAACAGAGATCATCAGGACTGTGTAATCTGTGGGTTCTGGTCAGCTGGGGCTGAAGAATCAGCTATAAGTAACAAGAGACCAGAACCTGAAGGGAAATCTTTGTGGTACTGGAACAATTGATGCTGGTTAGCTGGAGCTGAAAAATCAGCTGTAAGTAACAAGAGACCAGCATCACTGTGGTGAAATCTTCTGGGAAGAATTTCTTCAGGATCAGCACATAGAGGCTGTGTTCCAGAAGGGGCCTGAGCCTCCATCTCGAACCAGAAGCAGGACTTGGTAGTATGTAAGAGTCTCCTATATGGTTCTGGTGTTGAAATTTGAGGGGGTCACAGAGAGCATCTGAGGCTTGGTGATGTTAGAGGTCAGGAAAGACCATTGGTGGAAGTGCACCTCAGTTGCAGTGAAGACCCCAGGATTGCAGGGGTCATGGAGAGAAGCTGAGGCTTTGCACCAGGAGAGGTCAGAAGAGACCACTGGTGAAGGTGCTGCCTCAGTTTCAGTGGCGACCCCAGCTTTTTGGAGATGCCAGGACCATGGGATGACCACCAAGAGCAGTGGCAGGTGTGGAATGGAGTCGGCCTGGGCCTGCGAGATGAGCTGTGTGTGCCACAGACGGCAGAGTAGGAGAGGGGGAGCTGCCAAAACCCTTTGGAGCCCAGAAGATCATGAGTGAATCCCAGGCATCCAGCTTTGAGCTACTTGCTGGACTTAGGTTTTGTTTGAGAGTGCCTGATTCTTCCCTTTGAAATAAGACAGTTCTTGTTTTGGATTTTACAGCAGCGCACAGATAAGAGACTTTTAATAGACTGTGAACTTTTAAGTGTTTGGACATTTTGAGGACTCTGGGGCTTTTAAGGTTGTACTGTCTTAGGTTGTGATTAATGTTAACATCATACTTTTGGGGGTAAGAACTGGAAAGGTGGTGGTTTAATAGTGATGTGTTTTGTGTGTCAAGTTGACAAGGGGTCAATTGTGCTGGATAGCTTTAGTGTCAACTTGACACACCTGGATTGAGGGAGCCTCAATTGGGGAATTGGCTCCATTGGATTGGCCTGTGGCCACATCTGTGGAGTATTGTCTTGATGGTCGAGCAGTGTGGGAGGGCCCAGCCCACGATGAGTAGTGCCACCCTGGGCAGGTTGTTGTGTACCGAATAAGAAGGCAGGCTGGGCATGAGCCAGGGGAGCAAGCCAGTGAACAGCATTCCTCCATGGCCTGTTCTTCAGCTCCTGCGTCCAGGTTCATTTCCTGAGTTCCTGCCTTGGGCTCCCTAAGTGATGAACTGTGACCCGGGAGATGTAAGCTGAATAAACCCTTTCCTCCCCAAGTTGGTGTTGGTCAGAGTGTTTTGTCACAGCAATGGAAGACAAACTAGGACACCAGTTTAAGCATTTTTAGCATGGCTCCTAAAAATTTAAATTACATATGCAACTATTACTTCTGTCTCTTACGCTTTTTGGCTGGCTAGTGCTTCTAAAGAGTCTATCCAGTTTTCAAGATTAAAGTATGATCAGATCTTTTCATTTTCACAACCATGCTGAGTACAATTCAATTTCTCAGATCATAAAGTATTTCAATATTTGTAGAATATCAACTTAAGTTTTTGAAAAGGCAGAGGGAGACAGAGCAGGATACTTGATATCCTCCTCTGGCACCCATGAACATTCAAAGTTGCCTGCATCCACCCACACATATTCATGCACACACAAAAAAAAGAGAAAAATGTAGAAAGTAATGGTCACGATTGTATGACTGATATGCATTTAATTTATGGACACTGAAAATGGGATTTCGTAGAATTTTCTCGTTTCCTTTCAATATTTCCAAACATGTAGAAATCATTCTTCCTGTGTAAGGTGGGCAGTCCTCGGAAATGGACAGACTTTTGACTTGAAGGTTTTTCTCACATCCAAGAGCTCCAATCTCTCTAAGGGAGGAGCCAGAAATCCAGCAACTCCTCCAGCTTATGTAGAGGGAGGGGCTGAGGGCACAGCCAAACCCCAAGGCACAATGCTTGCTCTAGAGAATGTGTGTAGACCTCTGGGAAGCTGTGCGCACCATGTTAGGGGAGGAGTCATGGGGCATATATAAGCCAGCCATGTGAGGCTGGAGTTCTCTCGCCATTTTGTCACCTTGGGAGGAAGGCACTGATTGCATGCCAAGGCTCTGGGCGGCCATGAGGGAAAAGCCAATCACTGCTCAGACAGTGACATCTTAAGCTCATCACTTTGTAGACAAGCCTAAATAAACTTTCTAGGCTTCCCAAAATTAAGATTAGAGAGTCTGCTCCTCTGCTTGGTAACTGAGGAACTGGGCAGTGGCAGGGGAGGGATGAGAAGCCACAGCGTGGGCGGTAACCCCCACAGGAAATCTCTATGACGTCCTGTGATCCTCACATATGCCTCCACTGTGACAGTCATCTTCCATAAATTCAGTCTCTCACTGTTTTGTTGGAGAGGGTCAATTATTAATTATGTAATTTATTCCTTAGGAATTTCATATATGCGACTACCACAGGTTGTGATTGTTTCCAGCCCACACAACCTCCTCCAGCTCCTACCAGAACCCCCCCAACACATCTCCCTGCAAACTTCATGTCCATATTTTCAAAATCACTGAGTCAGGTTCCTGTGCCTGGTTTTGGCATAGGTGTGGGTCCATTCACTGAAGGATAACTGACAAAAACTAGAGATTCCAGGAAGAGGGAACTTCACCTAAGGAATTTCCTCCATCAGATTGGCTGATGTGCATATCTGTCAGTGTATTTTCTTCACTGCCAGGCCTCAGTAGGGTGTACTATGTCTGGGCAGTTGGGTGGGGCTACATAAGCAATTAGCTGAGAAAGCTGAAAGACACGGGCTCTTCCCCCCGCCCCCGCTTCTTTTATCTTAGTATCTTTATTTTTTCAATAAAACATTTTATTGCATATATATATATATATACACATAAATATATGGAAACGTACATACACATATCACCTGAGTTGGAGGATTTTCTCTCTCTCTTTTTTTTTTTTTTTTTGCTAAAAGATGTCATGTTTTCCCCAAGGAAGTACTTGAAGGCTCCTCTTTGGCAAACCCAAACAGCCATCAATCCTGCCCCCGTGCTCCACACTGGGATCCCTCCCCACCATGGTCACCCAAATGAGGTCCAGCAAGCATGCATCCTGTCCTGATCTCCTTGAACTGTGCTCCATGACACAGCCTGGGTAGTCCAACAATGGCAGTCTACACTCTGAGGAGCCCAAAGTCCCAGCAGCCGCTCAGTCCACAGGCTGGATATCTCAGCATTCCCCATCTGGCACTGAAGGTTTGGAGGATTCTTAGAGAGACATGAGACAGGCTCTTAAGCAGCACTCCTCTATGGGTACTGCTTCGGTTCCTGCCTTGGCTTCCTGTAACCTATAAGCCAAATAAAACTTTACATCCCCACGTTGGTTTTGGTCAGTGATTTAGCACAGCAACAGAAAACGAACTAGGACAATGGGCAACCTCTGAGACATGCTCTTGATGACCTAATGACTCTCCCGTCCCCAGTAGCCATCGACTGCCAGTAGCACCTCAGCTGGAGTGGGGCTGTATGTACCTCCCCCTAAATGATGTCATTTGGGGATTCCTTATCTTTCTGTACCTTCAGAGCAGAAGGATAATCTATGAATGCACACCACACGGCCACATGAACATATGATGTGTTCTAAAATTGTGTTTTCAGTATTGAGTTGTTTTTAGAAATGCTCAAAGAAGAAAGCTCTAAACTGATTTTAAAGCTGTCACTTTCTTCTTTCTATGCTAGTTAGTATTCACCAGTTGCTCGAGGATAAGCAAGTCTATAGCGTCGTTTACCCACATGCACTCCCTGCTGGTCTCCCAGGCTATTTTATATTTTCTTTTCCAAAGATATTTCTATTTCATCTTTCCAATAAACCTTAAAGGTATGTCTGTATAACATATATATATATATATATATATATTGAAGTTTTGCGCATTTCATTCACATTTCTCAGTCCAATTTAGACTATTCCTCTTTCCATGCCTCCCACCCCACCCAAGATCAAGCATTCTGCCAACATATCTTGCATCTTTTTCCAGTCTTTTTTAAAGTTTTTACTATGCAGAAGTTTATTGTTTTGGCAGAAGTTTACTGTTTCAGTCAGTTCTTGGTCCTTCTGTTGTGTATTCATTCCCTCGATTTTATATTGACTTCAAAATATGTATGTATATATCTCCCATATATACCAAGAATTATAACATCTGAAAGAAAACTGTATGTTAACTTCAAATCATGTTAGGAATTCACATTTTCCCTTTAATTTTATATTACTCTAGAAATAGGCATACATACAATCTCCACCCATCTACCAAAATTACACAGTCTGAAATAGGTGGTACTTAATTCTAGAGGGCCTATAAGGGATTCTATTATAATAGCACAGTTGTTTTCAGATAAAAAGAAATCATAACATTAACGTTCCTCAGTTTGCCTTACGTCTTAATCTTTCTGGCTTATACATAAAAGATCTAGCACTTGGAAGGCAGAGGCAGGAGGATCTTGGAGTTCAAGGCAGCCTGGTCTAAGAGCGAGTTTCAGACAGCTGGGGCATACTACAAGTGGAGACCCTATTTGTGAAAAGAGCCAAAAAGAAAGAAAGAAAGAAAGAAAGAAAGAAAGAAAGGAAGGAAGGAAGGAAGGAAGGAAGGAAGGAAGGAAGGAAGGAAGGAAGGAAGGAAGGAAAAAGAAAGAGGAAGAAAGAAAGAAAGAAAGAAAGAAAGAAAGAAAGAAAGAAAGAAAGAAAGAAAGAAAGAACGAACCTGAGGTTGGACAGGGTCAGGCACCATCACCCTCTTATTGGGTTCTCTCTGCTCTGGAAAAGCAAGCAGAAAACTCCAAATCTGTAGCAGAATTATTACAGAATGCATTGGCTCTTCCAGTCCATAGGGAAAGATGCTCACTTGCAACTTACAAAGGGTGGAAACCAGTAAGCACACTGTGCATGGTAAGTATCCTCAAAAACAGACAAGAGAAGAGAGGTCTGAGAGCCAAGCTAACAAGTAGGAAATGAAAAGCTGAAGGAAAGAAAAGTAAGGCACGACCATGCCCGGAACACGTGTCTCCACGTGTTTTCATGTTTCCCATTCATTCCTGCCTTGATCAAATGTTTTCCTATATTCGTGGACAGAATATCAAAGAGAGGTATCCCTAAAATGAAGAGTGGCCATGGGTCTGTTTTAGAATTCCAAAGCTCCTCCGTTTAAACCAGAAAATATAATTTAAAAGCATAAGCATTGTCACCCTTGACAGGGTCCTTGATGTTTTCACATCGCTATCTAGTGTCCTATCTATGTGTCAGTATAAAAATGCTGTTTACTTCCATGTAGAAAACATTTCCAGTATGGCTAAAAGAATATGCTCTGTAAATACAGAATTTTTGATGAGCTCATACCAGCATTTAGTTGGCCCAGTTTAGTCTCAATGGTGGAAAAATTCGCTACAACAAGGGTATCTCTCATACCAGCCTGTTAGTAAGGGGGTCGTGAAAAGGAAACTTGGTACCCAATTACCATTCTCGCTGTTTATGAGTGCAATTGTATTAGTACAGCTGAAATTTAGCCCAAAGCCTAAGCTATAATCAAACGATTATTTGGTCTTTTATTTTTAATCAGACCATTGTTTTCCATAGAATAAAATGTATAAATTCCATTTATTGGTTGAAGGAAAAAGATAAAATTGCAATCAATCTAAGTTCATATATAACACAGTGTATTGTGTTCACACATAATACAGTGCATTGTGTCTTGATTTGAAATTTATGAGATAATCAAAATTCTATGAATCCTGTGAAATAATGTTGAGAACATAGAAGCATACAACCTGAATTACTCAAATAACCCAAGAAGGAATTTAAATATTTTTATGGTCAGAAATATGGAAGATCATCAAAACTGTCATTTCTATGGTTAAAGGAAACTTGAAAAAAGTTTAAAAACTCGTAAGGCCTATTTAGTTTTGATTCTTTCTGGCTAATTATTTTTTATGTTTTTTTTTTTTCTGTTTTTCTGAGACAGGGTCTCCCTGTAGCCCCACCTGGCCTGGAGCTTGCTATATAAACCAGGCTGAATCATGTCTCCAGAGATCTGCCTGCCTCTGTCTCCCTAGTGCTGGGATTAAAGGCATGAGCCACCAAGCCCAGTTTATCTGGCAATTCTGATTTCCAGCCATCATGGCAATACAAGCTTTGCCCTCTCTCCCCTGCCATCTCAGTGTGAAGATGTAATAGGTTAAGAATCCCTCTCAAGGACCGGAGAAATGGCTCAGTGGTTAAGAGCACTGGCTGCTCTTGCAGAAAACGAGGGGTTTGAATCCCAGCACCCACATGGTGGCTAACAACTGTCTGCACCTCTAGTTCCAGGGGATCTGATGACACCTTCTGTCCTCCACAGGTACTGTACAACACAGGTGCACTTACATGCAGGAGAAACACTCATACACATAAACAATACAAATTAAATAAATAATTTTTTTAAAGAAAAGAATACCTCTGAAAGTAGATGAAGCCCAACTATAAAGAGATGTTTCTAGGTTCAACAGAGTCCCCATACAGTGGCTAACGCCTTCAAGTCTCTGATAGTATCCCACAGCACAGTCTCTACTGGGTCAGAATGAACTTCCAAGATCTACGGTTGAATTCCAAACACTTCCCGTCATGCCTCCTGCTGAAATAAAGCTTGCTATATCTTCCCCACCCAAAGTCCCCACTGTAGAGTGTGTACATCCCAAGGTAGGCACACTGCATCAGAGTGGGGAAACAAATATTAAGCCATCTCCTCATGCTTTCTAACCTTCAAAACAAGACTAAACTTGCTCTACGTGCCTGGGCCCAGATATCCCCCCTCATCCCATGTTAGCCGGGCATGGTGGCACATGCCTTTAATCCTAGCACTTGGGAGGAAGAGGCAGGTGGATCTTTGTGATTTCTAGGCCAGCCTGGTCTACAGAGCGAGTTCCAGGACAGCTGAGGCCACAGGGAGACCCTATCTTGAAAAGAAAAAAAAAAAACACATTATTAGAGAGCTAACAGCTAGTATTAGTTAATTAACCTTTGTAGTAGACGGTGCATAAACAACAATATAAGAGCTATAAATCAAATGCAATACAACTTATACAAACACATGTGAATAATAAGAAAATAACAAAGCTAATATTTTTCTTATATTAAATATAAGACACATGCTCAACCCACTGTTGAGAGGTAAGGATGACTTTTCGGTAATATCTGCTGCTGCTTTTGTGTGTGTGTGTGTGTGTGTGTGTGTGTGAGAGAGAGAGAGAGAGAGAGAGAGAGAGAGAGAGAGAGAGAGAGTCTCCCTGTAGCCCCAGCTGGCCTGGAACTCACTATGTACGCCAGGTTGGCCTTGAATTCACAGAGATTCACCAGCTTCTACCTCTGGAGTGCTGGGATTAAAGGTGTGGGCCACCCGCACCCACCTTAATATCTGCTTCTTAAAAGAAACTTACTGTGGAGTAAGCTTTTGGAAATCTAACCAACTGCAGTAAGCCTTCTTTATCCTTAGATTCTGTATCCATAGATTCAAAGAATCTTGGATCAAAAATATTTGGAAAAAAAAGTATCTGAACATGCACAGAACTGTTTCTCTACCATCTTCCCTTAAATCTCACATTATTGAAACTACATAATGCTTCCATTGCAATAGGTACTGGAAGTAATGTAAAGATGTTATAAAACGTACAGGAGGGGGGGCTGGAAAGATGGTTCTGTGGTTAAGAGCACTTGTTGCTCTTGCAGACAGTCCAACTTGGTTTACAGCATCCATGCATAGCTTACAACCACCTTTAACTCCAGCTCCAGGAGTTACACTCTCTCTGTCCTCCTCAGTCACTAGCAAACACCTGTGTCACAGATCTACAGAGACAGGGGACACACATACACATACATAAAAGTGAAGTAACTGTAAAAACTCATTGTTAAAATATTATAGGGGCTGAAGAGAGGGCTCAGTGGTGTGGAGCACTGGCTGTTCTTGTAGACGATTCAGGCTTGGTTCCTAGCACTCATCTGGCAACCAACAACCATATGTAATTCTAGTTCCAAGGGATCTGACCTCTCCTCTGACCTCTGTGGACCCTGAACAATAAGGGTGCACTTACAAACATGCAGGAAATACACTCATGCACATAAAATAAAATATATATATAAAATATTTTTAAAAATGGAACATTCAAAGGTATTCATATTCATAGATTTCTTACAAGTGACAAGCAAGCTGTATTACACAAAACTCCTGCACACATGCAGGTCTTTGCCATCCATACAGGATTCTGGAGTCAGTTCACCACAGACACTGTGAGTAACTATCAGGTTATTTCATTAACAACAAAATGTCACCTATAAAACTCTGATTCCTAAGTACTAAAAAACTACTAAAAACATAAAGTTTCTTCCTGGATTATTAAAATAAATCTTCCCAAAGTCACTCCTTAATGAATCTTACATTTGCTAAAAGTAAAATGGGTAAATCTGAGTACTTGCCAATGAATCTGAGGAGTAACTGAGGGCCGTCAGGAGAGACAGCAATTGATCAGCCTCATTTCAACACAAACATTGTTTCAGAGTATTTCTTCCACATGCTTCCACCTCTCTGTGGGATGCCAGCATCTGTCACCTCTCAAAACATTAAAATTGAACATGAGAGGAGACAGTAGATAGAAGAAGGCTCTGCACACCCATCTGTACCTCTCCTGCCTTTCAACAAGCCACTCTTCTTCCACAGTCTGCCTGTAGTAAATTTGTAAAGCATGATTAGAATACAAAGCAGCTCTGTGGGTAGAGTTAGGAATCAGATGATCAGCCCATTTAGTACAGTGAAATGGAAGGTGTGAACACAGGAATACTTTGCTAACAAAAGAACGTCCAAGACACCAGAAGCACCTGTTGGGACAGGACTCACTGTGGTATATATACAGAGAGGTGCACAGGCTGGCCTGCACGCATACCAGCATCAGTATTATCTCCTTCTCTTATTGGTACACACATTTGGGCTGGTAACTTTTCTGGTTGCCTTGACAAAGTGTCTAACAGAAACAATTGAAGGGAGGGTTTATATTCATTGAAGGTTCCCAATTACAGCTTATCATAATGGAGAAGGTAGTTGGAATGGTTCAAAGCTGTGGAAGTAAGACTGTGACGCTGCTCAATAACATCTTGGCTGATCAGGAATCAGAGGACAGGAATGCTGGCCTTCATCTGGCTTCCTCCTTACATTAGTTACTTTCTGTCACTGTGATAAAACATCATCACCAAGGAAACTTATAGAAAGAAGAGTTTATTTGGCTTACAGTTCCAGAAGAATGAGTCCACCATGCCGGGGAGGCATAGCAACAGAGGTAGATAAAACAGAAGCAGAGGGCTCACCTCTTCAAGCAGGTGCAGGAAGCAGGGGAATACAGCAAGGATTAAGAGCTTGCCAAATCTGCCCTGGGGTGACTTGCTTCCACTAGCAAGGTCAGATCACCTAATCCTACACCAACAGTAGCACCAACTGGGGCTACATATGTGACTACTTGGAGCCTATGGAGGACGTGCCCATTCAAACCACCACACTGCCTTTCCCTTTTTACTCAGTCTTCAACCACGGCCCATGAGATTGTCCTGCCCATAATCAGGATGACTCTTTCTTTTTGGGTTAATACTCTCTGTTAATACTCTCTATAAACACCCTCACAGACAAGCCCAGAGCTGTATCTCCTAGGAGAATCTAATTCCAGCCAAAGTCATCAATAAAGATTCAACATTGTAACATGTAAAATTATAACTATGGTTTGCATTCATATCAACAGACATAGGAGGAACAAGTATTAGAAAATGTGATAGAAAATAACTAAAGACTAACACAGCAGAAATTCAGAATTGAAATCATAAAGAAATATGCTGAATTTTTCAAGATTTCAGTACATTCCCACAATTCACCAGGATAGTGATAGCAGGTGGCCCTGATGTGGTGAAGTACAGGTTTGCAGTACAAACCAGAGCATCAGGTCTTCTATCTCAGCATCAGAAATATAATTCTGCTATCAATAGCCATTAATTAACACAAATACATTAGCACAATGAGTTTTATTTATAACATATTTGAAACTGTTTGCAGTGGATTCATGTGGATAATATACAAGATATGGAGTATCATGTGTCTCTTTCTAAAATTTTAGCTCAGATGTACAAAATCAGCATGTAGCAGACACTGGCATTTCCAAGACATTCATTCTGCTCATGTCCTAAGGGAGTCGGGAGACTCCTGCAATGAACAGGGAGGGACAAATATTTCCACTCAAATAGAATGACTAAGAATCACTCCAATCCTCCTGTGAGACACAGGATTTTCCCTCTTTGAGTACAGAACTCAAGAAGAAAGCATGCAAGGTGATTATCCCTTTGCTCAATCCTCCTCCCATCTTTTTCACTGTTTTCAAGGTGGATTCTTTGTGGTTGACCATCATCCATTCACTGATGTCCACCACCTTTATTGTCCACGTCCTTCTCTAGAATATTCAGCGAGTGCCCAGAATCTTGGAGATGAACAAGATAAATGTTTATGAATTAAAAGGACATCCTTTTGATGAAAAAAATGTCAAATGTATAAGTGGTTTTAAGTAGGTCACTGAAGACAAGGGGCATCAGACTTTTCTTTTAATTGAAGATGAGAGAGAGAGATGAAGAAACTTTGTTCCAACTAGTCATTGGCTGGAATTAAGAGGAGCAGCTAAGATTAGAGAATCCTAGACTGTGACCGCAGACACACAGGTATCTTACAGAATGCTGCTAAGGGTCCTAGATGGTGTCTATAGACATGCAGGCAGCCTGTAAAACACTGCTGAGGGTCCCAGGCTACCTGCAGAAATGCAGGCAGCCTGCAGAATAATGCTTTTCATCTTCTAAGAGCAAAAACAAAGATGCATCCTTTCTTTCAGACAGGTTCACAGGACCTTCCACTTCAACATATCTGACTTATAAAATCACTGAGAAATCAAACTAATTATAAGGAACGATGGATTGAAAACAGACACAGAAGAGGGAGCAGAAAGATTGTCAGAGCCAGGAAGGAAGTGCATGAGCATATGGAAATAGAGTCCTACAAGCTCCTGAAACCTTTCTTGCTCACATGAAACTATAGCAATGGTGTCAGCATGCCCAAGACCCAGACCAACTCAAGAAGACAAAAACCCAGCACAGAACTGTGGAAATGGGCAACAAGCTGCAATCTTGGTTGGAGAATTATGGTCAGCTGATTACTGCTGGGAGAGGAAGAGCTGATCCTCTTCAAGGGAAGAATTCTACATAGGCTGACTGGACCCCAGTGGATGAACTTGCACTGGAAAGCATCTGGGGACCCTAACTTGACACAATAGGCCTTAACACAAATAAATGATACAATTATTAATTGGGGGGTGGCTACAGGAGTGTGCCGTTGGGGAAAAGAATATAATGCTGAAATATTAATTGAGATGTTCTGTTTGAAATACACAAAAATTCAACTAAAAAATTACCAGAAAAGAAAATAACAGAGCATCCACTTTCCTAATACATGCATAAAAGCAGTTAGCCAGTAAGTTCGCATGACTTACAAAACCTCCAGGAGGGTATGGAAACTGAGCCTGAGTGAGCTCATAGAAACTGAGGTAGACAGATCCTCTATCCCACTGGGGATTGTTGGGAGGCTGTGAGCCAACAAACAGCCTCTGTGATGTTTGAGAGGGGGGCCGGGAAGAGCCCCAGATGAAATGTATCCTTAGTTTTTCAGGTTCCATATAAGTGAGAAAACATATAAAGGCTGCTTTCTGTGTGTCTGGCTTATTTCTCTTAATATGATGCCCGCCATTTTCATCCATTTTCCTGAAAATAACAACAGTATTTGACATTGTTATGGATAAATAGTATTCCTGTATTCCTCTGTGTGTGTATGTATGTGTGTGTGTGTGTGTGTGTGTGTGTGTGTATGTGTGTGTGTGTGTGTTTCTTTCTTCCACTGACAGGCTGCTAGGACAATTCTGTATCTTAGTACCATGAATAATGCCACAGCAGGCATGGATGTACAGGTGGGGGTTTTTTAATGCTGATATTGATGTCATCACCTTGTGAAAATGGCATCTCTAGTTTTAACTTTTTGAGGAATCGTATACTGTGTTCCATAGCAACTGTACTAGTGAACATCTCCATCAATAGTGGATAACAATGTGCTCTTCTCTTCATCCCTGCTGGCTCCTACCAATGCTATTTTTATTTTGACTAGAAGCCATAATTTGCATTACATTGATGGTCAGAGATACTGAACATTTTTCATACATTGTCCTTTAGAGTTCTCCTTTGGAGAAATAACTACTCATTTTAATAAGGCTATTTTCTTGATGTTCAGCTCCTTTAAGTTCTTCATATATCTGGATAGCCATTTTCTGTCAGTTAAACAGCTGACATAGACTTTCTACCATTCTGCAAACATCGCTTCCCTCTGTTCAGTCTTTCCTCTGCTGGCAGGAGCTCAGTGTGATCTTATTTCTCCTGTTTCTTGGAAAAGCTTCCGGCCCTCTACATATGGGCAATGTTTCACAGTCTTGAGGACCACTTTCAACAGTCATCCAGACATATAGATGTGCAGAAACAAGGCCACAGAGATTTTTTCATGTACATGTTATCAATGCCACATAAAGGCTGGGTAAGGGAGGTTAATACACATTGGATCATATGACCACACAATAGTTTATACATGTCCTGCTGCAGTGAACAGGGTAGAGTGATGTCACCACTCATGTGACTGAAATCAGTGTAAAAAACTATAAAGATAACTTTTTAGAGATTGATTTATTATTTTTATTTATTTATGTGTACATCTTTGAGCCTGCATGAATACATGTCCACACACGCATAGAGTATCCAACAGAAGCAAGAATAGGGCTTTCGATCCTTTGGAACTCAAGTTGCAGATGGCTATGAGCTGCCATATGGGTGATGGGAATTAAACCTAGGTCTTCTGTAATAGTAGTAACTTTTTTTGTCTTTCTGTGACAGGGTCTTCCTATAGTCCCAGCTGTCTGGTGTCCAGGAACTCGCTCTGTAGACCAGGCTGGCTTTGAACTCACAGAGATCTGTCTGCCTCTGCCTTCCTTCATAACTGCTTTTAACCACCAATCCACATCTCCAGACACTGTAAAGAGATCAAATTCACAACAAAGAGACTTGGCTTCTCAACATTGCTCCATCCTGAACTTACCATACGAATTGACATAAATTATCTATTTTACTGCACTCTAATTTCCCCAGCCACAAAATGGATGAATGGTAACATGCATTTGCATTTTCCTGATGGCTGGAGATGTTGAGCAGTTTTCATATGTTTATTGGTTATTCATATTTCTCTATTTAAGAAGTGGGTTTTACTCAGAAATAGTTAATACAGCAAGGTACGATGAACAGAAAGCAGAATTCCTTCTAGAGGGTTCAAGTGAAGAAGATGGGCAGACTGGAAAGGTAGTAAGGCTTCCCAGACTATTAACACTGGGGAGCTCTTCTTACACCCCAGGACTGACATGAAAGCAATAGAAAGACTTGTTAGTAGACATCTCTGAGAACCCCAGCTGTAAAGGAGGGATTCCCGTGGGGGATCTTATGGGGGAAGGAAATAGCTGCATGTTGAGATGCAACCCCACATCCCTCAGCTCTCTCCCAATTCACCTCTGTTCTCATTCTTATACCAACTGAGGACCAAATCTGGACAAACCCATGTGAGGAAGCCTGATGAAGACCCAGTCCAGGCTACAGAAGCATCAGAGACTCAACTAGGAACAAAAAAAGGAAGATATCTAAATAGCATAAATATTCTACACAATGATTTCTAAGATTCTACAGGTGAGGTCCACATACCTAATTCAGAAAGCATTAAAACTGCTGCTTTTAAAGTTGGGTCATATTTATGTTAAAAGTAACTCCCCCCCCCTTTTTTTTCCAAATGGACTTTAAATTTTCCAGTACTATGTGAGACATGAAGAGTTGGAATGAGTTCAAAGAAAGTCAGTAAAGGATGGTGAACAAACTCTAAGAGGAGGGTAGGTAGTTAAGGAAGCAGGAGCCAGGGAAAGAGTCTGAAGGGAGGAGTCATAAAACAATGATTTTCAAGACCGACTGAAGAGGAGATACAGAGATACTGGATTTACTCATGTTAGAGATCATTGCAATAAATCCTCTTGATTCTCACATTAGAGTAAATATTATTCTTTGGATTTAATGTAAACAGCGGGGTACCGGGTAGACTGCAGATGGCAAGCATGTGAGCCATTCCTCAGCTCACAGTTTCCCTTGATTTCATAAAAGGGAATATTTCCACTGGTGAAAGAATTATAGCTTAAATGAATAATATCTGCTTATAAATTAAATAAAAGAAAATCTGGCTTTCTCATATTGGTGGATATAAATGTTATCAACTTAAAAACAACCTACAGAAGATATCTCTAAAGCCACAAACATTCAGAGGAAAATCCCTCAAAGGCAAGCCACAGATGTGAGTGGCCTCAGATGCAGAGGAATTCTGGCTTCAAGAAAAGACTTTTTCTGGATATTTTACTGTTTTTCATAACTGCATTCTTCAAAATGGTAAGGGAGGAAAGAAAGGAAGTTTTAAACTATAAGAATGGTTAAAAAAATAATGAAAAATTTAGAATGTTTGCTTGTACTTTAGTAAGATTTCATTTTTGAATCTGCAGTTGGAAATCTCAGACTAGAAATCAGAGGGGAATGGAGGACTCACTGGGGTTGAGTAGTTTCTGCTAGCAGTGAGGTCTGCAACTTAAATGGGCTCCATTGCTGGTGTGGTACCTCTATGAGAAACATAGCAAAGAATCTAAGCTTTGAATAGCCAGGCGTGGTGGCGCACGCCTTTAATCCTAGCACTTGGGAGGCAGAGGCAGGCAGATCTTTGTGAGTTCAAGGCCAGCCTGGTCTACAGAGTAAGTTCCAGGACAGCTGGAACTACAGGGAGACCCTGTCTCTAAAAAGACAAAAAAAATAAAAATAAAAAGCATCAAAGAGGAAAAGATGACACAGCACCCTGCCATCATAGTCCTTGGGCTATGCCCAAGACACTGTAAACCTCACCAGGTAATAACTCAAAGCACTTAAAGCAGCTTAATGATGTCAAGAAGTCACCAAGTCCGTATCAGCCAGCATGCAAGGCCTCACACATCCAATGGTATTTACCAAGCAAGAGCCAACAGGAGCCGTGGTGAGTAAGGGAGACCTGAGCCTGCAATTCAGTACTAAACGCTAGGAATGAGCTTTCTTCTGGAATCTAACTTTACAAGATGAAAACATCGTGTACTAATGTGAAGAAAACCTGTTGTTTGTTTTCGGAGGACAACATTCCCTTACAGAATGTGAATCCTATGTCTACCATGAGAAGTTCCAAAGGCCAGTTGACAATAGCAATAGAGTCCCCACCTGTCTACTCAGGCTTTCAACTTCGAGGATCCCATTGTGTCCTGGAAGCGAAAGCAAATTCCCGACCAAGCTACAGACCTGCTTTAGGTCTGCCCATGAATGGACACCATTTATACCATTCATCTCAC
The DNA here is from genome assembly GCA_009823505.1 of Rhizomys pruinosus. NCBI lineage: Eukaryota > Metazoa > Chordata > Mammalia > Rodentia > Spalacidae > Rhizomys > Rhizomys pruinosus. The sequence goes on along the minus strand of VZQC01000816.1, from coordinate 955,463 downwards.
ACTGCCGTTCCTGGGCAGAATGAAATATGAATGCTCATTGTATTACACTCTGGAGGTAAGAGGCTGTGGCGAGATTGACGAAATAATTATGTAAATAATGAGCGACGGCTAGGGAAGACTAATGGCTGAAAAAAGCTGAATAACATTAAAAAGTTAATATATTTAATGTTAACCTTTGCAGCTTTCTGTAATAATTCAAATATAAGAAAATTGTTGTCGAAAGCATAGTGATATTAAAAGCAAAGCGAAAGACGTCATGGTAATAAATGAACAACACAGATTTCCGGGAAAATGAAAGGATATTATTCTACAATAACATTAAAAGCTAAGCACAAATTTTTATTAATTTAGAGTGCTATTATTCTTTTTTGTACTACCTGTACCTAGAAAAATGGAGACTTTTATTTTTAACTAAGTATTTCCATCAAAATCCTAAAAGTTCTCAACCAAAGAACTTAAATATTGCTATAATAAAAAAAAATACCAACCATTAGAATATTAAAGGGGAATGTATCCAAAATGGACTGAAAAATGATGTATGAAACATACAAAATGTTAATAAAAAGAACATAATTTAAAAAAAGAAAAGTTATGGCTTGAAGAAGGGGCTACAGAACATATATGGCAGACTGCATGAACTTGGGAGGGGTGGGGGGCATGGAGGGGGAAATGAGTGGATTGAACTGAGAAGTGATGTACAAAATGCACAAAACTTCAATAAAATATTTTTAAAAGATCAAAACATAAGCATCTTAGCTTTATTTTTAATTGACCTACATTGACTAACTTATTTGAGCTTCTCAGAAGTAAGTATCATAGAATTTCTCATAAAATATATCTCACATAAATTTTATTAAGAATTGATAACCTGGGTGGTGGTAGCTTACTCCTTTAATCCCAGCACTGGGGAGGCAGAGGCAGGCAGATCTCTGTGAATTCAAGGCCAGCTTTGTCTACAAAGCAAGTTCTAGGCCAGCTGGGGCTACAGGGAAACCCTGTCTCAAAAATAAAAAAAAAAAATGATTATTGGAGCATAAGAGTAAGATTAGAGACCTTGACATGAGGTGATTTTTTTATTTTAATTTCATAGGTGAAAGAGCTCAAGGGGGTAAGCACCTGACAGTGCTTTTTCCCTGAAATGTCTGGCTGATTGGGAAATTTGATTGGTCAGTTCAGATATGGAGAAGTTTGAGATCACTCCATATGAAAACAAAAATTCTTGATTCATTGAAAATCATTTCATTTCCTATGGAAAGAAGTTGGGTTCTGAAGAGAAACACTTGAGGGAGTCTGAGATCGAGCACTTATATTCAGACAAGGGAAGATGTATAATTGCATGTTTATCTTTATCATCTTTAACAAGAAAATAAGGACAACCTACACATTCCTTCAGTTTTCTCTAGTCAGTTAAGTATTTTTGCAATAGCCATAAATTGCCTAGCATTTGACTAAAATCACACTGCTGTCTTGACTAAAAAGACTAAAATTTTATCTGTCAGTTTCCACATGAAATGCTACAATACTTGTGAGGCCACGGAAATATATTTTGGGGTATCTCTGTACTAGAGGCAAAGGAAAATGGAAATGCTCTGCAACACCAAAATACTGCATGAAAATGCTCTCCGACACCAAAATACAAGAAACTGCATGAATTTCGCAGGGCTCTTAGCCTTTAAGCACAAACTTTCTATCAATAAGCTCTTAAGAACAAGAAATGAGCAAATCAAGGGAAAGGCAGACATTTGAGAAAATGCTTGGTTCACTTGAGTACTGTGAACTCTGGACAAGTTAAATGTTAATATGTCACTCCTTTGTGACGATGTAGAAATCAGAGACTCAGAGGCACATGACTTCATGTGACACCCCTCAGCAAGTAGCCATATTGAGACGCAGGTTGAATGAGGATTGAGATTTGTTATTATTCCCCAAGCACAGTCCATTGTTCTGTTCTACTCTGCTAGCTTGAATGCATATTGCTCCCTGGAAAGAACTTGTGATTCCCTTTACAATGAGTTTACAGTTGATTAAAGAATGGATTTGCAATTCAGAGTCTATAATTAGAGCAAAGGGTCTCTATAATTTTAACTCCCCTCATCCACTAATGATGATGTTATGGAGATTAGCCACTATTATGAAGACCCATGGCCACTAAAATGATTACTGGAAAACATGTACTGAGGTTTAGTAATTCATTCTTTTACCACAGGAAGCCTATTATAAACAGAGTGTTATACAAGAATCCTAGACAGGAAAAATGAGATTAACAATTAACACCTTGCTCAAAAGATTAGTATATCCCTTCTTCGGTGATGGCTTGTGTTCTAATTAAGACTCTTGAGGAAGTGTGTGTGGCCGTGTGTGCGAGGATACGTCCTTTCTTGGGTTCCTGCTGTGGGCCTGGGGATTAGAGAAGTGAGCTGATGTATTCCATGATCCATCCGGTAACAAACCTTTTTTGGAAGAGGAATTTCACACTGGTCTTAATAACCCATGTAATATTTTCTAAGGATAATTTCAATATATACTTAGAGTAGTTAACTGTATTTAAGGATTTTTATTGCTTTTATATATGTTCTGTGTATGTGTGTCCATGCGTGCATGTATGCCCTAGTGCTCATGTGCAGGTAAGAAGACAATTTGTGGAAGTCAGTTCTCTCCTTCTACCACTTGTGTCCTGGGAATTGAACTCAGATCTCAGGCTCAGTGTCATGAGCCTTTACCTGCTAAGCCATGGTACTAGCCTCTATTTACTCTATTTTGATCCTATTGAGCTACTATATGTTTTTATTCATAATCACCTTTCCATTTATTTAACAATAATTTCAATGGATTTCCACATTCTTTTCTTTTTTATTTTATTAAACTTTTCCCATAAATCATATATCATTTCTCAATCAAATCTAGAGTTGCTTCCCTTTCCATGCCTGTACCCTACCAGAGTCCCTACACTCTGTCATATATGTCCTGCATCTTTTTCTGAGTCTTTCCAGAGTTTTTTTTTTTCAGTTCATTTGTTGTTCTCTCAAACTTGTATTGCTACAGAATAGATAGATAGATAGATAGATAGATAGATAGATAGATACATACATACATACATACATACATACATACACACATACATACACATATCACTTGAATTGGAGGATTTTTTTTCCTAAAAGTTGTCATGTTTTCCTTAAGGAAGTGCTCAAAGTTTCCTCCTTGGCAATCCCAAACAGCCATCAGTGCTGCGCCTTTGCTCCACATGGGGGTCTTTCCCTCCCATGGTCCCCCAAATGAAGTCCAATAAGCACATATCCTGTCTTGTTACCCCTGTACTGGCCTCCATAATACAACCCAGGTAGTCCAACAATGGCAGTCTATATTCTGAGGAGGCTGAAATCCCCTTAGCTGTTTAGTCCACAAGCTAGGTACCTCAGTAGTCCCCATCTAGCATTGAAGGTTTGGAGGATTCTTGGAGAGACATGAGTCTTCAGTCCATATTGGAAGGTTAAAAAGCTGTGTCTCATGTGTTTGAGGAGTGCCAAAAGCGGTAGCAGCCACAGAGTAGATGCACTTGCCAGTAAGAATTGAAGACAGGCCAAACAATAGTACTCACTCTTTTTTCTCTTTGTCTTTTTACTAAGATCTCAGTTTTATGTCTGTCGTACAGTTTCTCTGGTCTTACTGATTATTTATTTATGGTTGTACTTTCCTTTTGGATGCTTAAGCCCACACAGCCCAGATTAATCAAGGTTTTTGTTTTCTCGGGGTCAGTTGAGGATCTGGTCCTCAGGGGACTCTCTGGGTATTTGGGGGGTGAAGAGGGTGGGAGCACCTTGCTCTTCTCAGATTTTCATTTACCAGTTCCATCCACTCAAGGACAAAATCAGGTCTTTCTAGACCAGGTTTCCTTTTCTGAAGCATGAGCACACTTTCGTCTTTATAGACTGGACACTGGCTGAAGTCCCATTAGTGGCTCTCCAAGACCTCCCTGAAAAGGAAGACTGGTGACCCACATTTGCAGGACATTTCAAGAGATGCCCCCATGCATACTCCCCTGAGACTTGGTTGACCTCTGAGGGCAAGGAACAAAGTTACCCCTTAGGTCCCTTGGCCAAATTGGTATTGGCATTAAGTATGGCCATTAAGCACCCAGAAAGACTAAGTTGCACCATCCTATTACATTGCACCTATATTAAAATTGTATCCTGGGCTGGAGAGATGGCCTAGCGGTTAAGAGCGCCGACCGCTCTTACAGAAGACCCGGGTTCGATCCCCAGCACCCACATGGCAGCTGAGAACCGTCTGAAGCTCCAATTCCAGGAGAACTCCAGCTCCAGGGGAATCTGAGACCCTCTTCTGAACTCCGTGGCATTGCACAACACGGGTGCACAGACTTGCATGCAGACAGTACATTCATACACATACAGAAATAAATAAAATTAATTAAAAAAATAAGTAAATAAATAAAATTCTATCCTTTGGAAACAAACTATATGTTATTTCCATATCATATTTCTTGATTTGCATGTTTCCATTTTAATCCCATATTACTTTAAAAGATGCACACATACCCTCCGTCATATACCGAAAACCCAATGTCTGAAGATAAATGTTAGATCAGCTCTAGAACCTGTTTAGGGATTCACAATGCAAGAGCACAGCTGTCTTTAGATCATGAGGAATATAACATTAATGCTGCTCAGTTTGTCCCACAACCAGACACTAGGTACAAGCATCCACAGATGAGGGATACCATTCATCTTTTGTTTTTCTGGGATTGTGTTACTTCATTTAGCATAAAATCTTCTAGTTTCATCTATTTACCTGCAAATTTCATGATGTCATCTTTCTTTACTGATGCATAGAACTCCGTTGTGTAGATGTACCACATTTTCTCTATCCATTCATTAGTTGAGGGGCACTTGGGTTGCTTCCAGCTCTTTGCTATTGTGAAGAGAGCTGAAATAAACATGGCTGTATATGTATCTCTGTGGTAGGAAGAGTCTGATGGATATATACCCAGAAGTGGCATGGCTGTGTCAGGTGGTAGGCTCATTTTGAGTCTTTTAAGGGTTCTCTGTACTGCTTTCCATAGTGGTTGTACAAGTTTGCATTCCCACCAGCAGTGGATGAGTGTTCCCCTTTCCCCACACCCTCTCCAGTATTTGGTATCATTTGTTTTCTTGATCCTTGCCAGCCTTATCAGGGTGAGATGATATCTTAAAGTGGTTTTAATTTGCATTTCCTTAATTATTAGAGCTGTTGAACACCGTTTAAGATGTTTCTCAGCCATCTCTATTTTCTCACTTGTGAAGTCTCTGCTCAGCTCTTTATTCCATTTTTGAGTGAGTCATTTGTTTTCTTACTTCTTTGTTTTTTGTGTAGTTTATATATTCTGGAAGTTAATGCTCTTTCAGATGTAACAGCAGTGTAGGGTTCCTCCCACTCTGTGGGTTTCTCTTCAATTCCCTGATTGTTTCTTTTGCTGTACATAAACTTTTGAGTTTAAAAAGGTCCCAGTTGTCAATTGTCGACCTTATTTCCTGTGCAGCTGCTGTCTGATTTAGAAAGTCTTTTCCTACACCTATGTTTTGTAGGTTGCTGCCAACTTTTTCTGAGTTTTGGGTTTCACATTGAGGTCTTTGATCCATTTGGAGTTGATTTTTGTACAGGGTGAGAGGTAGGGGTTTAATTTTATTCTTCTACAAGTGGTGATCCAGTTTTGCCAACACCACTTGCTGAAGATGCTGACTTTGCTCCATTGAATCTTTTTGGCCCCCTTGTCAAATATGAGGTGGCTGAAATTTCATGTGCTCAAGTTTGGCTCTTCAGTTTTGCTCCATTGGTCTACAGGTCTGTTTTTGAACCAGTACCAGGCTGTTTTTATGACTATAGCCCTATAGTATATTTTGATGTCTAGTATAGAAATCACCCCCTGTATTGCTCTTTTCACTCAGGGTTGCTTTGGCTAATTAGGGTCTTTTGTTGTTCCATATGATTTTAAGAATATTTTCCAAGCCTGTGAAGAATGTCCTTGGGATTTTATGTGGAATTGCGTTGAATCTGTATATTAATTTGGGTAGAATGGACATTTTTACTATAATACTTTTTCCAATCCAATGAGCATGGGAGGTCTTTCCATCTTCTGATGTCTTTTTCAGTCTCCTTTTTCAGGAGGTTATAATTTTTGTTGTAGAGTTCATTGGTGGTTTTGGTTAGATTTCTTCCTAGGTATTTTATTGTTTTTGAGGCTACTATGATTGGGCACATCTCCTCGTATTACTTCTTCAGTTGCTTGTTGTTGGTGTAAAGAAAGGCTACTGACTTTTCTACATTGATTTTGTATCCCACCATTTTACTGAAACTCTTAATCATTTCTAGGAGTTTTCTGGTGGAGTGTTTAGCATCCCTTAGGTAAACTGTCATATCGTCTGCAAAAAGGGTAGTTTCACTTCCTCTTTTCCAATTAATATTCCTTTAATTTTCTTTTCTTGCCTTATTTCCCTAGCCAGTGTTTCAAGCACTATATTGAAGAGGAGTGGAGACAAGGGGGCAGCCTTGTCGGGTTCCAACCTTTATAGGGAATCCTTCTAACTTTTCTCCATTTAGGATGATGCTGGGTGTGGGTTTCTTATATTTGGCTTTGATTATGTTGAGGAATGATCCTTCCAGTACAATTCCCTCTGGTACTTTATTCATGAAGGGATGCTGGATTTTGTCAAAGGCTTTTTCTGCATCAATTGAGATGATCATGTGGTTTTTGTCCTTCAGTCCATTTATGTGTTTTATGATATTTGCTGATTTTTGTATGCAAAACCATCCCTGCATCTCTGGTATGAATCCAACTTGATCGTGGTGAATGATCTTTTTGATGTAGATCTGTATATGGTTTGCAAGTATTTTGTTGAGAATTTTTGCATCTGAGTTCATTAATGAGATGGGTCTGTAGTTCTCTTTCTTGGTTGCATCCTTGCCTAGTTTTAGTATTAGAGTAATGCTGGCTTCATAGAAGGAATTTGCAAGATTTCCCTCTGCTTGTATCCTTCTGAACAGTTTGAGTAATAATGGTTGTAAGTCCTCTTTAAATGTTTTATAGAATTCTGCTGTGAAACCATCTCAACCTGGGCTTTTTTTAGTTGGGAGATCTCTTGTTACATTTTCAATTTCTTCATATATTATGGTTCTGTTTAAGCTGTCAGTCTCTTCTTTGTTTAGCTTTGGCAATTCCCTCAATTGCAGATATTCATCCATTTCTCTTAGGTTTTCAAATTTAGTAGAATATAGGTTTTTGAAATATTCCTATATGATTGTCTGGATATTTTCATTGTCTGTTATGATATTTCCCCTTTCATCATGAATTCTATTGATTTGGAGTTGTTCTTTCTTTCTGTTGGTTAACTGGGCTAGGGGTCTGTCTATCTTGTTTATTCTCTCAAAGAACCAACTTTTGGATTAATTGATTTTTCGTATTGTTTTCTTTGTTTCTATTTCATTAATTTCTGCCCTGATTTTTGTTATTTCTGCCTGTCTGTTGCATTTAGGGTTTATGTGTTGTTGTCTTTCAAGTGTTTTTAGCTTACCATTAGCTCATTTATCTGTGCTCTTTCTGTTTTGTTTTGTTTTGTTTTGTTTTAATATAGATACCCAGGGCTGTAAACTTCTCTCTTAGGACTGCTTTTAAAATGTCCATCCCATAGGTTTTGTTGTGTTATACTGTCATTGTCGTTTAGTTACAGGAATGCTTTTATTTCTTTATTTCCTCCTTGATCTATTCATTATTCAGGAGTGTGTTGTTTAGTCTCCATGTGGTCATACAGGTAGCAGGACTTACCCTAGTGTTAATATCGAGCTTTATTGTACTATGGTCTGATAGAACACATGAAATTATTTCAGTTTTTTTTTTTTTTGTATTTGTTGAGGTTTTCTCTGTGTCCAAGTATGTGGTCAATTTTGGAGAATGTTCTCCGTCAGATGCTAAGTAGAAAATATAATCTCTGGTGCTTGGGTGGAATATTTGGAAGCTGTCTGTGAGGTCCATTTCCTATATTGTATTGTTCAATTCAGATGTCTCTCTATTTATCCTTCGTCCAGTTGATCTGTCCAAAGGACTCAGTGGGGTACTTAAGTCCCCTACTATGAGTGTGCTGGGGTTAGTCTGTGCCTTGAGGTCCTGTAGAGTTGTATTTATAAAGGTCAGTGCACTGGAGTTTGGTGCATATATATTCATGATTGTGAAGTCTTCATGGTTAATTTTCCCTTTAAGAAGGATATAATGGCCCTCTTTGTGTCTTCTAATTGCTTCTACTTTGAAGTCTATTTTGTCTGATATTAAGATGGCAACTCCTGCTTTCTTTTTGGTACCATTTGCTTAGAATCTTTTTTCCCATCTTTTTACTTTAAGTTGGTGCCTAGCCTTGAGGATGAGATGGGTTTCTTATAGAAAGCATATCAATGGATTCTGTTTCCTAATCCATTCTCCCAGTCTATGCCTTTTGATTGGGGAGTTTAGTCCATTAATATTTAAAGTTATATTTGGGAGGTATGTGTTGCTTCCTTTCACCTTATTATCCATTTGCATTTTTCGTGTAGGTTTCTACTTCTGCATTTCTGTTTTTATTAAATTTTTCTTTCAGGGTGCCTGGGGGTAGTTGCTCCTCTCCTCTGTCCTTCGAATTGCTTCAAGTATTCTCTGAAGGGTTGGTTTTCTGGACATGTATTCTTTCATCTTATTTATGTCATGGAATATTTTTCTCTTTCTTTCAACTAGAATCCACATTTTTGCAGGGTATAGTAACCTGGGTTGGCATTTATAATCATTTAGCACTGGGAATGCTTTGGTCCATGTTCTTCTTGCTTTCATAGTTGCACTGAAAAGTCAGCTGTAATTCTGATAGGTTTCCCCTTATATGTAACTTGTTTTCTCTTGTACCTTTCAGAATTTTGTCTTTGTTTTGGGCACTTAGCGTTTTAACTATGATATGGTGAGGGGAGTTTCTTTTCTGGTCTAGTCTATTTGGTGTTCTATATGCTTCTTATATTTGTATGGGTTTGTCTTTTTTTAATTTGGGGAAAGTTTCATCTATTATTCTGTTGACAATCTGACCAATACTATTCTCTTGGGATTCTTCTCATTCCTCTATCCCTATGATGCAGAGGTTTGATCTTTTCATAGTGTCCCACATTTCCTGGTTGTTCCACTCTTGTGTATTTTTAAATTTTTCATGTTTTTTACTTAAGCTATTTAGTTGTTCTGTGTTATCTTATAGGTCTGATATTCTTTTTTCTGCTTCCTCCGTTCTGCTTCTGAGGCTTTTTCCCATTCTTTCCTTTTGATTGGATGACTGTTTGATTTCCTTTTTCATTTCCTCCTGTGTTTTCTTTACTATTTCCACTTCCTTTTGGAGCTTCTCAATCTTTTCTTGTAGCTTCTCATTTCACTCTTTGGTTTCCTTTTTCATTTCAGCATTGGATCTTTTCAGTGTTTCCACTTCCTTTTGGAGTTTGTCATTTTGTCCCTCTAGCTCTTTCCAGAGTCTGTCATTTTCCCCTTTTAGTTCTTTCCAAAGTTTGTCCTTGTCTCCCTCTAGGTCCTGAGTTTTTCATTCTCTCCCCTTAGTTCTATGATTTCTTTGAATGTGATTGTTATTCTACAATCTGTGTCTTGGGTTACCTCTAGGGAGATCCCAGTTGCCCGCTGCATCTGTGTTTGCACCTCAGCTCCTAGTTCCAGAACCCTCTAGGCTGACAGGTCAGTCCACACAAGCGCAGTCCCAGAAGTTGCCTGCTGAGTCTGTGTTCAAACCTCAGCTCCCAGCTCCCAGAACCCTCTGGGCCGACACGCCAGTCAGCACACACTCTGCCCCAGCAGTTGCCTGCTATGTTTGTGGATTTCCACATTTGTATAGAAATTACTAGTGCTTCATTGCAAGCCAAAATTAAATTCACAAGGATATCCAAAGGCACAGTCCATGCATTCTGCTATCAGGGACTATGAAATCATTAAATTTCTCTGCAGAAAATAAAATTTCTATATTTATTATTTAAAAACTCTAGGCTGGAGAAATGCCTCAGCAGTTAAGAACTCTTTCAGAGGACCCTAGTTAGGTTCCAAGTATGCATATCAGGAAGCTCACAGGCACCTATACCTATGGGGAACCAGTGCCCCTTTCTGGCTTCCTGAACACATGTGCGTGCACACACAACCACACACACACACACACACACACACATACACACACACACACACACACACACACACACATACACACACATTCTAAATCTTAAATTGAAAAACCATCCTTTTGCAATTTATATTTGTGATTTTTGAAAGTGCATGTATAAATGGTATAAGAAAACATTATATAATTCATAAAAAAATTTGCATATATTAAATGTGTATGGATTTTCCGAAGTTTGCAAATGAATAATAAGTATTTCTGTTTTTTCAGTCTTTGTCAGACATGTAAACTTAGATCCCCAAACCTTTGTATTCTCTAACTACTTTTTCCATTCAAGTTGCTATGACAATACGGACATTTAAATTTATTTCTCCCTGAATTCCCTAGCTATTCTGAATATAACTTACTAACAATTATGTATATGATTTTAAGCAACTTACCATGGAGGTGAAAGGATAACAAGAAAAATATTTAAAATCAGTAATGCCAGATGGTGACTCATGGATGTGCTTCAGAGAAGAGGGGACATTGCTAGTGGAATGAAACCTTACTTCCTGTGCCACTTAAACGTCTTATAACTGATTACTTAATATAAATTTGGTGAATGAGAAAGGGGAAAGTCGCCACACAGAGCAGAAGACACTCAAAATTGAGAGACTTAAACAGAATCCACCAACATGGCATCACAGTTCTTGGTAGGTGGTACTCAGTAAAGACGGCTTGAGTGAATAGGTGAAGAAGTCTCTTACATAACTGCACACAAGAACATGGAAACCTTTTTCATTAATTTTGGATGGCTTCATGATTTTTTTTTCAAAATTAAAAATAAGACATTAAAGGATAAATGGGAACTTGGAAAAAAAAACTAAAACAATGAATTGCATAGATATAAATATCTTCACAAGGCCATCGATTATGAGCTAGGTTGGTTCTGTGACACTGCAAGAAAAGGATGCTAGTCAACATGCACACATGCACATGCAAACACATGTACCTGAGTACACACAATCAAAATACATATTGTTTTCTCTAATTGAGATAGGAAAAATTTTATGCATCAAGTTTAATTATTTGTGCAGTGATAAAAAATAGCAAAACAGAAACCTGGTGCTTTTTCATTTCTGCAAATCATGGTACATGTTCTGTGTAACATTTTGTTGAGGAAGTTTTTGAAAAGTTACATGTGTTAAGGATATTGCAACTACACAATGACTATTTGATAAGGAAATATATGAATAAAATTAATTAACATAGATTATGAGTATTAAAGGAGATCTCAAATTTAGGGAAAATATCCAGATAGCTATTTTAAATGATAGAAAACTGGAAAATACCAATTAAAACACTCTTTATTAATAATAGAAGGCAATCTCTAGGGGTAGGATCTCTAGGGATTCAAATATAAAATCATTAAACATGAGAATCATGAGAAATTATATAATTAGCTACAAATAAACAAATAGTAATTTTAATGAATATAATTGAAGAAAATAAAACTTGGTTATATAAACACATATTTCCATTTTATTAAAGCATATGCTATTGACAGACTAAGCTATTATCTGAAGATGCAAATACTCCAGTCTCCTTCTTAACACTTCAAAGTCTCCATCACACAGTGTAATTAAAACTTGAACCCCAACAGATGAGTGGATGACAAAAATGTGGTACATTTTAATGGAGTACTATTCAGGAGTAAAGAAAGATGACATCATGAATTTTGCAGGTAAATGGATGGAACTTGAAGCCATTATGCTAAGTGAAGTAACACAGTCCCAGAAAAACAAACAGCAATTGGTTTCCCTCAGTTGTGGATGCTAACACCAAATCCCCAGTTGAAAGGCAAGCTGAACAGCATTATTGTTATATTTCTTTTATCTGAAAGCAACTATGTTGTTATAATGTAAATCTCTTAACGGGCTCTAGAATCGACTTACCATTTATTTTCAGACTCTGTAATTACTCTATATAGGTGGAAGATATGTATTCACATTTTAGAGTAATATAAAATGCTATATAATCACACATGCATCAAAATTATGACCTCTGGGAATAAACTGTATGTTAATTCCAAAATATGTTTAATTTTGATGCATGTGTGATTATATAGCATTTGTTGGAGCAATACAAAGGGGAGGGAAAAACAACATAAAGGCTGGGTTAAAGAACTGAATGATACAGTTAACTCTGCACAAAACAACAAGCCTCTGCAGGGAAAAACTTTGGAAAGACTAAGAGAAAGATGCAACACACGTATGGCAGAAGGCATGAACAGGGGTGGGATGGAGACAGGGAGAGAGGAATGTGTCTAAATTGGACTGAAGGATAATGAATGAAATACACAATTCATCAATAAAAGTATTAAAAAAAACCTTGAACCAGTATGTAAAGTTCTTAGAAAAATGTCAACTGATAAAGTATAGATTGGCAAGTTATTAAATACAGAGCACAGGGCAGGTGCTGGCTGAAAAATCACACTCAGAGCAGAGAGGCATAGCAGTAACTTTAAGGATGAGCTTTCATGATGCAGAATAGAAAAAACGATTCTCTCCCTTGCTGTCTGCTAGTCACCAAGGACAAAACTAGCACAGGATTCAAGGACGCAGGCATCAGACCACTTAGATGCACTGTCGTGTTCCTCTGATATGGACATAGGAGTGAGAATTGATCTTTGGATTTCTTTTTTTTTTTTTTTTTCCAACCTTAGAGATTTTTTTTCTTTTTTTATTGATGTTTTATGTATTTCATACAACATTTTTCAGTTCTGTTCAGGCATATTCCCCTATCCCTTCCCCCCACCCCACCCCAAACCATTCCAGATCATGTATTCTGTCATAACTGTCCTGCATCTTTCTCTCAGTCTTTTTTTATGCTTAGGAATTCACATTTTCCTCTGTTAATTTCATATTATTCTAAAATATGGATACATACTCTCCACCCATATACAGTAATTACAGAGTCTGAAAATAATTGGTGGGTGGATTCTAGAGCCCATTGAGGGATTCAGATTATAAGAACATAGTTGCTTTCAGATAAACCAAAAATATAACCATACTGTCATTCAGCTTGCCTTTCATCTGGGGGATTTGTTGTTAGCATCCACAAATGAAGGAAACCATTCTCTGTCTTTCTGGGAGACAGATAGACAATAGTCAGCATAATAGCTTCGAACTCCATCCATTTACCTGCAAAGTTTATAATGCCATCCTTCTTTACCGCTGAATAGTACTCCATTGTGTAGATGTACCACATTTTTGTCATCCACTCATCTGTTGAAGGGCATATGGATTGGTTCCAGCTCTTTGCTATCGTGAAGAGAGCTGCAATAAACATGGATATGCATATATCTTTGCGGTAGGATGAGTCTTTGGGGTATATACCCAGGAGTGGTATGATTGGGTCAGGTGGTAAGCTCATTCCAAGTCATTTAAGGTTCTCCACGCTGCTTTCCATAGTGGTTGTACAAGTTTACATCCCACCAGCAGTGGATGAGTGTTCCTCTTTCCCCCAAACCCCTCCAGCATCTGTTGTCTTTTTGTTTTCTTGATCTTAGCTAGCCCTACTAGAGTGAGATGATATCTGAGAGTGGTTTTAATTTGCATTTCCTTAATTATTAATGATATTGAACACTTTTTAAGATGTTTCCCAGCCATCTTTAATTCCTCACTGGTGAAGACTCTGTTCAGCTCTTTACTCCATCTTTTGAGTAGGTTATTTGTCTTCTTACTTCTTTGTTTTTTTGAGTAGTTTATATATTCTTGATGTTAATGCTCTGTCAGATGTGTCACTGGTAAAGATTTCTTCCCACTCTGTGGGTTTTCTCTCCACCTCCTTGATTGTTTCTTTCACTGTACAGAAGCTTTTGAGTTTTATGAGGTCCCACTTGTCAACTGTTGACCTTACTTCCTGTGCAGCTGTTGTCTGGTTTAGAAACTCTCCTCCTACACCTATGTCTTATAGGTTGTTGCCAACTTTTTCTTTTATCACCTTCAAGGTTTCAGGTTTTAGGTTGAGATCTTTGATCCACTTGGAGTTGATTTTTGTACAGGGTGAGTGTTAGGGGTTTAATTTTGTTTTCTACTAATGGTGATCCAGTTATGCCAACACCATTTGCTGAAGATGCTATCTTTCCTCCATTGAGCATTTTTGGCCCCTTTGTCAAATATGAGGTGGCAGAAGTTTATGAGCTCAAGTTTGTATCTTCAGTTTTGTTCCATTTGTCAATGTTTCTGTTTATTTTCCAGTACCAGGCTGTCTTTATGACTATAACCCTGTAATATAGCTTGAAGTCTGGTAATGTAATCCCCCCAGTATTGCACTTTTCACTCAGGGTTGCTTTAGCTATTCGGGGTCTTTTGTTTTTCCATATGAATTTAAGGATTTTTTTTTCTAAGTCTGTGAAAAAGCTCATGGGGATTTTGATTGGTATTGCATTGAATCTGTATATTAATTTGAGAAGAATGGACATTTTTACTATATTAATTTTTTCCAATCCATGAGCATGGGAGTTCTTTCCATCTTTTGATGTCATTTTTAATCTCCTTCTTCAGGGTTTTAAAATTTTTGTTGTAGAGGTCTTTGGTGTCTTTAGTTAGGTTTATTCCTAGGTATTTTTTTTTAGGCAATTGTGATTGGGAAGGTCTCCTTATATTCCCTCTCCAGTTGCTTATTGTTGGTGTAAAGGAATTTTCTAGGTTTATTTTGTATCCTGCTACTTTACTGAAACTTCTGATTGTTTCTAAGAGTTTTCTGGTGGAGTTTTTAGCATCCCTTAGGTAAACTATCATATCAATGCAAAAAGGGATAGTTTTACTTCCTCTTTTCCAAATAGTACTCCTTGCCTTGTTGCCCTAGAAAGCATTTCAAGCACTATATTGAAGAGGAGTGGCGATAGTGGACAGCCTTGTCGTGTTCCTGCCTTTAAGGAGAATGCTTCCAACTTTTCTCCATTTTGGATGATGTTGGCTGTGGGTTTCTTGTATATGGCTTTGATTACAATGAGGAATGATCCCTCCAGTCCAATTCCCTCTAAGATTTTAAGCATGAAGGGATGCTGGATTTCATTGAAAGTTTTTTCTGCATCAGTTGAGATGATTGTGTGGTTTTTGTCTTTAAGTCCATTTATGTGTTTTATGATATTTATTGATTTACATATGTTGAACCATCCCTGCATCTCTGGTATGAATCCAACCTGGTCATGATGGATGATCTTTTTGATGTGGGTCTGTATGCGATTTGCAAGTATTTTGTTGAGAATTTTTGCATCTGTGTTCATCAATGTGTTGGGTCTATAGTTTTCTTTCTTGTTTATGTCTTTGCCTGGTTTTGGTATTAGAGTGATGCTGGCTTCATAGAAGGAATTTGGGATATTTGTTCCCTTCCAGAGAGATCTCGTTGTTTGGATCTTCTACAGGAGTGGCTGTAGAATAAAATAGGGGATTTATTTTAAGCTTTTCTCATGTTGTTGTTTTTCCATTTTGTTTTTGGCATGTGTATTTTTGTTGTTGTTGTTTTCCCCCCTTTGTTTATTTGTTTGCCTTCTGTTGCTAATCTCAAATGTTGCTATGGGGGATTGTTTGGTCACTCGGTTTGCTTCCTGTTGGTTTCTTCCTCAGTTTTGGCTATGCAGCCTCCAATCACTGATACTGCTGTATCTTCCCAACAGCTTTAAACCTCAGCACCAGCAGTTTACACTTTCCACCTCAGTATCAGTAGCTTGAGCAGGGCGGGGTGCGGGGTTGGTTGGGTTTAATCCTTTGGGCACAGATAGTGTGCACCGCTGGCTGACCTTCTATCCACCCTCGCAGTCCCTCACTATGGTCCTAGCGTTGGATGGCGCCTGCCGGGGTGGGCCACCAGACCACCGCCTGAACAATACAGATGGGCCTTGGCAGCCGGGCACAGGTAGTGTGCACTGCTGGCTGACCTCTGGATTTCTTTAAGATAAGATTGATGGTCTAGACTAAAAAAAAAAAAAAAATAAAGAAAAAAAAACAGCTAAAGGAATATTTAGAATGTGATTTTGGGTTTTCTTTTTTTTCAGACCTATGCAGTATTTTGAGTGAGGATTGCCAATAATCAACGTAACACCAGTTCTGGGTCAAAAGAAGAAGTAAAGAAACATGTTAACTTTTTTATTTTAATTCCAGTTAAACTTGGGATACATGTCCGCTCTGTAACGACGTAAGTTTCTTCGGATTACTTTGGTGGTCCTAATTGGAAAATTGAAGCATTAGCTTACAGGTCAGCACACACATGCAGCTCCCTAAGTCTGCCTGCTTTTCTGAATTACACAGAAAAGCCTAACTTTTCCTTTTCCTCTTTCTCTTTCTTTTCCAAACACACTTACCTTAATGCTTTGGCCTTCTTGCAAGGTCCTCTTCGCACCACAAGGCTGCTCATCCACCATGGGCCTGTCCTCCAAGCCAGCTTAACTTGACTAGCACAGCAGTTTCCCTTTCTCATCCCCATTCTTCTCCTCTGAGCAGCTACTAAGATTTACAGTTTGCCTGTCCTGAGATTGCTGTACTAGTCATTGTGTGGATTAGTGGAGCCTTTACAACAGCTGGGTTTGAGACGTATGTGAATCTGATTTTTCCACAGTTTTTTTTATCCACCTTAGCAGTTACATAGTACTCCTCCACAACTATGAAAAGCTAGTCTTACAGGAACGGAGACTTCATATCGCAGGTCTGTTGATAATCTATTGCTCACCAGTCTGTGTCAATGGTGTACAGTCCTTTCTTCATCAATAAGGGTCTTTACCTTCAAGCGAAATTTGACTAAATCCGATAGAGCACCAGAGGCTAGCAAAGGTTAAAAGCCTCAATTCCAATGGGATGGACTCATCTTTGGAAATGGTTGAATCAAGAAGGGTACTATAGGACTTCAAGACACATGTCGCAAAACATCTTATTTGCACTCTTGGACACCTGCTTGACAGTAGACTCTATTACTGAAGAAGAGTTACGAAAATACAAAGGCAGTGGGGAAAGATAGAAAAAGTCAAGCTGGGTATTAGAGGCTTCGAAAAATTCATCGTCTGGATGGGACGAAAGATATGCCTAATGCGTTTAAGACACTGACTGGTCTGAGAGGACTCTGGGTTTGATCCCAGCAGCCACATGGTGGCGTGAGAACCGTCTGTAACTTCAATGCCAGGAGAACTCACTAATACGGCTGACGGTATACCGAGTGGGAAACTGCGAGACCCTCTTCTGACTTCCGAGGCAATGCACGACACGGGTGCAAGACAGAACTACAAGCGCAAAACAAGAAACAGGTGAATCATCGACACATAAATATAATACAAACATAAAAAAAGATTCACTGCTCATCTGGCCTAATGTCTCATAGTGCTAGAAGGTCTGTGCATGCTACTGGAAAGAAAAATTCATCCCCGTACTTTACTCGCGATGATCCTAAATTATGCTGCTAAAAGAAGCTAACGCTGAAGAAGTACTGACACCTGGATGAATAGTGGACAAGAATAAGACATCATGGAGTAGATCTGATACCACTAATCTTTTAGATGAAGAATTTTAACGGAGTATCTACCATTCATTACAGGATGGAGCCCTATGCCTGGCATTGATGCTCAGGCCTAGGGAACCTGATGTCCTTAGACAGGCTTGTAGGCAAATATGGGGGGTAGCCTAATAAGCATATTGCTGATGAATAGAATATATTATTGAGGGAAGACTCCAATGGCGTCATTTGTTATGACACAAGTAAGATTAAGCATGCTCAACTCCATCCAGAGGCACTCTCATGTGGCGATGATGATTAACAATGAATTACCCTCAAAGTTACCCAAATTGACAGATAAGAACACTGGGAGAATGGATTATCTGAAAGTTGATGTGAATGAAACCAACACCTGTATCAACCTTCCTGCCTCCAAGGAGGCTAGGGACATTGTAGGAGAGATGTGCAGAAAGATTATATAGAGCGCAGATAGAATGATGGAATGACCACACGGGAATAAAGTGTTATTTTTTTTTTCCAAACAGCTTCTCAGTTACTCATATGAACCAATAGGCAATTGAAGTAGGGCAATGCGAATGCAAGATACCATCAGACTAAATTCAAGCTCAGACTTGACAAAATCCCAACATAGACATACAGAAGTGGGGTAACAAACACCAACAAATATGACGGAAAAGATGCAGAAACGATAGAGCTGTGGAATATAGCAAGATATAATCCTTCCTTTAAGGGTAAAATGTGACTCTTGGCGGGTTAACCAGGCTCCAGTGAGATAGGACGCACATCAGAGGCACATCAGAACATGCATAATTTGACCTTCTTAAGACCTTAATATTCAGAAGCACTATGAAATAGAACAGAAATGGTTGTGGTGCAGCAAGCAGATAGGGGAGAGGGTATAAATTTTTAAAAAACATATATTCAGTGGGCGATTGCATTGACACAGGTACACCAACCTAATTGCAGACAGTAATTCACAATACACATAAAAGTAACAAATAAATAAATTATCGAATGAAATTTCGTAAAGTTCGAGAATTTCAATTAAAAGAGAAGAAGGAGAAGCGAAGGGATGGAATTAGGGAATGAGATGGAAGAGGAAGGAAGGACTAATAAGTTGAACGTGCCATCTGCGAATGGAATAGGTGATACTGGATGATCCCAGGATTGAGAACATATTTTATATGGTAATAGAATCCATAGACTCAATGTCAGCACGAGACTCACAAATATTCTTATACGTTAGTGAGGATCCTCAACTTCTGTAAATAGTGGAGATGGGGAAGTTATCGGAGACACGAAAAGTATCGCAACATATTGCGCTGACCGTACCTATACAATCCCTTAGCGGATGAAATAAAGAATCTGCAGTGATATCACTGAAACGCACCACGTACCGAGCATAGAATAGACTGTGTAATACCGTACAGCTAGACGAATTCCATCCATACCATTCTATCATGCGGGCAAAAGAAGATAAGCGCTATCGAGATATTAGAAAGAGGGCAGTGGTATAAGAGAATTGCAATAGAGGCCAATCATAGTTATATGGCTTGGTTAATATAACACAAAGAGAACTGCGTATCTTGATGAACGAACAAGGCAGTCTGCACAGTGAAGGCACCAGAGCATTTGAGCGACAGTGCAAGCACAGAGGGCCTGGGGAGGAAGGTGGAGAGAGCAGAAGGGGCACCAAATGCCGCAGTCGGTAGTTGAGAGGCTTGAGTGAGGATGAATCCCCAGTGAGTAAGCTCGACACTATTGTAGGCGTAACTTTCGTTTTGGCAACAGCAGAACTGAGGATGATGGAGAGAGTAACCTGGGAGCAGTCCATATATTTCTTTAAGGGTATAGAAAGGTATGGGGTGGAGTGGCAAAGATGTTAGAACTACACGCGTCCAGGATCCAGAGCACAGCCTAGACATCCAGTATGTTGGGAGCACACAATTAGACCCCTTAAGACGTAAGAAAAGAAATCAAAAAGGCTCATGAACTTTGGAGGCAGTAGGAATATGGGGTAGAAAATGTGTGTAGGAGGTCACGAATGTATCACAATTCCTATAAAGCTTCCAGAATCAACAAAACTATTTTAGAATAGAGTTAGAAGGGAGATGGCCTGCATGGCTGGATAATGCTTTCATAGGAGCTAACTGTAGTGATCAAAACTCCCAGTCCCAGGTGCTGGATACCTCTTACAAGAAGTTGGTGGTCAAGAAGGTCTCAGAGACCACCCCACACAAGCCTTTTCATCCTCTACGATTGACCAGAAGACTTTACATGATAAGACATAATTGCTAAGACATCCACAGTTTGGTTACAGGAGACAGAGGAATCAAGATTAAATCTCGAGAAGGAGCTCCCTCTCCAATTATGGTGCTCAGCTTCATAAGTGCTGAAGTGTGGGTAGTAGCACACCATTTTTGGCCTGGGGAGAGAGAGGAGTATAGGGTCCAATACGCATTGAACCCAACGCCTGAGCTACAAATTATAGATACCAAAGCTGCGAGGCAAAAGATGTGGCACACTGATGCAATTATGTGGCAAAACTGTGTAGAGGGATAGACAATCTACACCTCAGATTGGACTTGAAAGCCTGGCTCCACAGGAAGGAATTTAACTTTGGGGTTATCAACTTAATCAAAAACCCATGGCTAAAGATGCTGTAGCCCCAGTGAGGAGCTCCCTGCTTTTGCTTAGGTAAATTGACATAGGACAAAACTGCATTCTAGATATTTANGCTCTTGCAGAGGACCCGGGTTCGATCCCCAGCACCCACATGGTGGCTGAGAACCGTCTGTAACTCCAATTCCAGGAGAACTCCAGTTCCAGGGGAATCCGAGACCCTCTTCTGACCTCCGAGGCACTGCACGACACGGGTGCACAGACCTACACGCAAACAGAACATTCATACACATAAATAAATAAAATTAAAAAAAAATTCATCTCTACTGGCTAATTCTCATAGAGCAGGAAGGTCCTGTGCATGCTACCAGAAGAAGAAATTCATCCGTACCTTTACCCAGCTGTGAATCCTATATGCTTCAAAAGAAAACTAACCTGGAAGATATGACCCCTGATGAAATAGTGACAAGAATACTATGGGAGTAATTGATCACTTTTTAATTGGATTTAAGGTCCACTTCATAAGATGGAGCCCATGCCTGGCATTGATGTCAGGCCTAGGAACCTGTGTCTAGACAGGCTGTAGGCAATAGGGGGGTAGCTAATAGCATTATTCTGATGAATAGATATATTATTAGGGAGACTCCCAATGGCGTCTTGTTATACCAGTAGATTAATGCATACCTCAACTCTCATCAGAGGCACTTCCTCATGTGGCAGATGATGATTAACATAGAAATTCCTAACTAGCCCACATTCATAGAATAAGAAACTGGAGAATGATTATCCCTAAATTGGTCACCTGTATCAAACTTCTGCCTCCAAAGGCTCAGGGACCATTGTAGGAGAGATGGCAGAAAGATTATAAGAGCCAGAGATGATGGATGACCACAAGGAAATAAAGTGTTTTTTTTTTTCCAAACAGCTTCTCAGTTACTCATATGAACTCATGGCAATAGTGGCAGCATGCCAAGTACCAACTAAATTCAAGCCAGACAAAAGATCCCAACATAGACATGAAGAAGTGGGTAACAAACCCCAACCCTACCTGAGGAAAGAGCAGAAACAGATGGCTGCTGGAAATTAGAGTATATCTCTTTTAAGGGTATGAATCTTGGTGGGTTAACCAGGCTCCAGTGGATAGACCCACATCAGAGGACATCAGAGAATGCAAATTTGACTTCTTAGACCTTAATATACATGAGAGCACATGAAACTAGACAGAAATGGTAAGGTGCAAGCAGATAGGGGAGAGGGTATAAATTTAAAAAATATATTGTGGGGCATTGCATGACATAGGTGCACCAACCTACATGCAGACAGTACATTCATACACATAAAAATAACAAATAAATAAATATTATATGAAATTTTCAGAATTCAATTTAAAAAGAGAAGAAAGGAAAGAAGGAAGGAAGGAAGGAATGAAGGAAGGAAGGAAGGACTATTATTCTGCCAAATGGATATAGTATTAAACTGATTCCCAATGACTTATTGTTATATCCATAGATCATCAGCACATCATTTTTACTGGAGAATCTACTTCTTAAAGTAGATGGGAACTATCACAAAGACCCACAACTGGTCAACCTTCAGAAAATAAAAATCTGCAGTGTTCTCAACCCAAGATAGAATACCTGTAATACCTGTACCCCACCATCTCCTCCCAAGCCTCAGAGATCATTAGGGAAGAGGGAGTGGAAAGATTGCAAGAGCCATAGGTTATGGCTTGGGTTATAAACACAAAGAGACTGCGTTCTCTGCACACAACAAGGCAGCTGCACACGTGAACCCAGAGCATTTGCGACAGCAAGCACAAGGCCTGTGGAAGCTCAAACCAGACAAAATACCAGGGTATTGGTAGGGGAGGTTGGTGAGAATCCCCAGTACTCATTGAGGAACTATTGGCAATCAGTAGGTGCTGGAAGAGTAAGAGTCCATTTTCTTTAAGGGTATAATACATGGTAGGTTGACCAGGCTCCAGGAGTCAGAGCCACCCTCAAGATCATTTGGGGAGCACAAATTAGACCCCTTAAGACGTAAGAAAAAAATCAAAAAGGCCATGAAACTTTGGAGCAGTAGGAATATGGGGTAGAAATGTGTGAGGAGGTCAGAATGTGATCACAATTCACTATAAAGCTTCCAGAATCAACAAAACTATTTTAGAATAGAGTTAGAAGGGAGATGGCCTGCATGGCTGGATAATGCTTCTCCTAGGAGCTACTGTGTATCAAAACTCCCAGTCCCAGGTGCTGGATACCTCTTACAAGAAGTTGGTGGTCAAGAAGGTCTCAGAGACCACCCCACACAAGCCTTTTCCATTCCTCTCGATTGACCAGGAACTACATGATAAGACCATATTGCTGAAGACATCCCACACCTTGGTTACAGGAGACAGAGGAATCAAGATTAAACTGAGAAGGAGCCTCCCTCCCAATTGGTGCTAGCTTCATAATGCTGAAGTGGGGTATGCAGACTGCTGGGGAAGAAGAGTTACCAATGATCTGACCCAACTCTGAGTCCTACAAATTATGATACCAGCCTGCGAGGCAAAATGTGCACACTGATGCAATAGTGGCAAAACTGTGATAGGGATAACAAGTCACCCTCAGATTGGACTTGAAGCCGGCTCCACAGGAAGGAATTTAACTTTGGGGTTATCAACTTAATCAAAAACCCATGGCTAAAGATGCTGTAGCCCCAGTGAGGAGCTCCCTGCTTTTGCTTAGGTAAATTGACATAGGACAAAACTGCATTCTAGATATTTATATTTATACCTATAGATGGATGCTATTTTTAGCATTAGTCAGAGAAACCTCTCTTCACAGAGATCTGTGGTGAATTCAGAGACTCACAGCTGCCCAGTGTACCTAGAGTAAGTGATGGCTGAGTGGTCAGCACTAAACAGGGCAGTTAAACCAAAAAGACATGAATGTAAGAAAGGGACTAGAAAGAAGACATGGAGATGAGAGAAGTGGGAAGGAGATGAGAGAAGGTGGGTGAGAGCAGTCAGTGTGCATTTTATATATATACATATGTCTATATGTATATATATATATATATATATGAAACTGTCAAACAAATTTAATCTGAAAAAAACTATGATAGGAAAAATGAATTTGGATATAAAGTTGGAAAATATATAGGCAATATATTTGTTCTAATAGTTTTATGTTAAATGCAAGAAATTTATTAAGGTGAAATTGCAGTTGTTAAATTTGTGGTACATGTTCTTTAGGGTAATTTTATTATAGAATTAATTCAAAACATAAATCTGAGTAAATTCATAGCATATCTATGCTAATGCATAGTCCACACACACACACACACACACACACACACACACACACACACACGTCTGCTGCCTCCTGTTTCTATCCAGTGCTTTCTTACTTCTTGATTGTAAGCATTAATATCCTAGCTTGCTTTCTATTGCTGTGACAAACAGCATGTTAAAAAGCATCTTGGAGGTAAAAGTATTCATTAGCCTACATTTTTAATATAATACTTTTATTGGCATTTTGTGTATTTCAGACATCATTTTTCAGTTCAATTTACACATATTCCCTTTTCCTTTCCCCCCACCCCACTTCAGTTCCTGCATTTTGCCATATATGCCCTGTATCTTTCTCTCAGTCTTTTTGAAGTTTTCCTCTGCAGAGGTTAATTGTTTTGGGCAGAATTTAACTATATCAGTCCATTCTTTGGACCAGTCCTTATGTTGTTGTGGTTACCTTCCAATTGTATTGCTCCAAAATATGCCTATATAAACATCATATATGTACAGGAATTATGTCCTCCAGGAATAAACTGTATGTTAATTCCAATATATGTTTAGGAGTTCATATTTTTCCCTTTAGCTTTATATTACTCTAAAATATTAATATATATCTTCCACCCATATACATTAATTACCATGTCTGAAAGTAAGTGGTAAGTTAATTCTAAGGCTCATCAAGAGATTCACTTTATAACATCACAGTTATCTGTTTTCAGATAGAAAGAAATATAACAATGTTGCTCAGCTTGCCTTTCAATTGGGGGATTTGGTACTAGCATCCACATATGAGGGAAGCCATTCCCCATTTGTTTTTCTGGGACAGTGTTACTTCACTTAGCATAGTGGCTTCGAGTTTCATCCACTTACCTGCAAAGTTCATGATGTCATCTTTCTTTACCACTGCATAGAACTCCATTGTGTAGATATACCACATTTTTGTTATCCACTCATCAGTTGAGGGGCATTTTGGGTTGGTCCCATCTCTTGGCTATTGAGCCAAAGTAGGAACTCAAGGAAGGAACCTGGAGTCAGAAACTGAAACAGAGACCACTGGAAGGCTTGCTTCTTCTAGTTTGCTCATCTACCTCTCTTATGTAGCCCAGGCCCACCTGCCACACACAATAGGCTGGGCACTCCTAAATCAGTTAGCAATCAAGAAAATGCCCCATAGACATGCCCACCGGTAAGTCTCCTCAATGAGAGTCCCTCTTCCCGGGTACATCAAGTTGATAACTAAAGGCAGCTAGGACAAGTCGTTTTCACCCATAGGACAATGACAGTATCTAAGGATTTTGTAACAGTCACTAACATCTAGTGAGAAAACAGCAAGATTATTGCCAACATCTTACAGTGTAGAGTTAGGAACTCTGATCTAATGAATAACTGTTTCTTATTATTTAAAGTGTTCAAAATAATTGCACGACATACTATTGTATCATTCAGTTTATCATGAAATCATTAACTTGGTAGCACTTACTGAAGTATTTTTAATGTTCCCAGATATTTATCAAATATCAAAGTTTATATAAAAATACAACCTGTGGCTGGAGAGATAGCCTAGCGGTTAAGAGCACAGCACCGACTGCTCTTGCAGAGGACCCAGGTTTGATCCCCAGCACCCACATGGAGGCTGAGAACCATCCATAACTCCAATTCCAGGAGAACTCCAGTTCCAGGGGAATCTGACACCCTCTTCTGACCTCTGCAGCATTGCACAACACGGATGCACAAACCTACATGCAGACAGTACATTCATACACATAAATAAATAAATTAAATTAAAAAAATACAACCAAGAGAAGCCCCTGATGGATTCCTTTCTTCTCATTAGTCTGTTGGATATAGCGACTTTATATGAATTATTGTTATAATATAATATGAGGTTTGTTCTTCAAAACTTTCAAGGACTTTCAGAATTCCAGAGGATTGCAGTCTCCTTCACTCCTTAGTAATCTCGAAAATACATCCTTTGACATTTAGAGCCTGATATTCATAACATACTAAATGAAAACAAATCAGAGATGCTTATGTTGATTCTCTTGATGAGAAAAGAATACTTCTTCAGTCCTTCCCAAGATAAGGAAAATTACAAGTATTTGATAGAGACTGAGGTAGTTATTGTTCCAATCTTGCTTTTTTTAAAGCAGTATAATATTAACCATAAACAGCTCAAAGTCATGTCTCAAAAAAGACTGAAGCTACTCAGTTTCAGATATCTTTCTCATCAATATATAAAACCAGTAATTTTCTCTCCTACCCATCAATTTTCTTAAATATACAAGTCATCATGAGAAAGTTTATACACTCTCCTTTCTACATGCCATGAATAATTAGAGCATACATAACTTGGCAAAAATATGCTTAGTGATGTAAATGTCGGTAGAGCGGGTCTTTACGGGAATAGTGACTAGGCCTGTTTATAAAGCTTTAGTCACTTAGGTAGATTTATTTTCTGGTTTTCTCCTGGACATTGATTGTATTTGTCAAGCCCTATTTCTTGAGCTTCAAGCTGCCTTTTTTCCACACCAGGTAAATCTAAAACATTTATGAAAAGCAAAGACCGTCAAATTAGCATTGTTCTCAAGAATTCATCTGTTTCAGGAGCCAGAGAAACGCTTACATGATATCAAAGATATTATTTCTGCCTGAATGATCCCATCAGCACACCCCCAAGTTCAGAATATTATAGCCTAAATGAGCTGATGCTAATGCTTAAAATTGAACAGATTATTTTTCTTGAAGTTGAAAGCTGTGATCATTTGGGCTATCTTCTTAAAATACAGAAAGAAAAAAAAGATGTAGTAAGCAACAACTGGATGTCATTCATTTAATGGGTAAGTATGTTCTTTGGTCTCTCTGTATGTAGGGCTATCCAAGACAGCAAGTTGAAGCTATCCATATTGGTGACTTCTTTTCATTAACTTTTTAAAATTCTGTTCATTCACATTGTAAGTATGTGTATTTGTATTTGTGTGTACCTTTGTGCATATACATGAGTTTATGAATATGTGTGTTCATATTCACATAAGTGTGCATGGATATAAAGTCAGGAGGTAAAAGCCTTTGAGTGCTTTACTCAGTTGCTCTCCAGATTATTTTTTAATATTTAATTTACTTTCATTTTATGTGCATGAGTGTTTTGACTGCATGTAAATGCACCTATGTGTGCAATGCTCATGAAGACCAGAAAAAGGGGCATCACATACTCTGTAACAAGAGTTACAGACAGTGGTGCATTGCCATATGGGTGCTGGGTACTTAACCAGGGTTCTCTTCAAGAGTAGCCAGTGTGGTTAACTGCTGAGCTATCTCTCCCATCCGTCCACAAGCATTCTCTCAATATTCCGGAAGCAGTTGTACAATGAGCCAGAAGCTCACTGATTTGTCTAAACTGCCTGACCAGCAAACCAGAAGTGCCCCCATTTCCACCTTCCTAGCACTGAGCACATGGAGGTCTCCTATGTGGGTTCTGGGGGATTGATCTCAGGTATTCATGCTTATGCACCAAGCACTGTACTGACTGTCCCACCTCCTTATACCCTCTGTTGATTACTTCTTGGCCCCAGAGCCTGTGATGGTGAATTTTGAATGTCAGTTTGACAGGATTTAAAATCACATCTCTGAGTATGTCTATGAGTGTATTTCCAGCAAGGTTTAGCTTAAGAAAGAAGACCCAGCCTAAATAAGGCTAGCCCCATCCCATGTGCTAGAATCCCTGACAGAACACAAAAAAGAAAGTGAGCAGCGCACCAGAATTTCCCTTTAAAATAAACCCTTATTTCCTTCAGTTGTTTCACCGGGTACTTTGTCACAGTGAGGAAACAGTTAACTAATACGGAATCTACTTGATATCCTCACAGATGAAGTCTTACTGTCATGTATCTTTCCTGTGTCCAGTGAGCTTGTGGAAAGCATCATGGTAATTAAGGAAGAAGGCCTTCTTCACTGATGAAGACAGGCAGCCATCGTCATCTGTGGAGGGGATCAGAGACATCTCCTCCAGGGATTTCAGCTGCCATCTGAATCTGACTCTCCACTGCTGTCATTTATTTCAAAGGGGGTTGTTCCTCACATGTTGCTTCCTTTATCAAATGGACTGATTTTCCACTTAAGCTGTATCCTGTATTTTAAATCTGTTTTCAGGTCCTGGATAGATGGCTCAGCAGTTAAGAACACTGGCTACTCTTCCAGAGATGCTAGGCTCTGTTCTGAGCACCCACATGATGGCAAACACTTATATCTCCAGTTCCAGAGGATCCGATGCCCTCATCTGGCTTCCATGGGCAATGCATGCATAGGTGCACTTACAGACATGCAGGCAAAACCTCACACACACAATATACAAATACACCAAAAAATTAAACCGGTTTCCAAAATTAAGTATAGTTAAAATTTCCAGATATTTTTCTCAAACTTTCTTGATTTATAACCTGAGGTTTCATTCCACAGAGTCTCACTACTGATGTTTTCTCCTTTTAAATATGAAGTCTACATATTTGCAAGTACGTTAATGAAGGAATTCAAAGTTTTAGATAAATACCATAAGGAGGTGTTTTATTTAGTACATTGCTAGAGGCATTTGAAGATTCATTTTGAAAACTGGCATAATCACTGTTTTTAGTAGTTAGAATTTCATTAATAATGCAGCTCAGTGTTAGGTGTGAATGCTTTCTATTCTTGATGATTCCTGCAAAATGAAGGAGCATACACCATATTTGGTCTCTCTGTCACCTCCCTCAGGCACACCTAAGTGTTGCTACATCTTAGCAGATCAGGGTGAAGTTAGAGAGAAGTGTGCCATTTCTTGATTCAACCCTGCCTCTACTTTCTGTTCTTTCTCATTGAGATTTCGGCATCACAGTATTACCTCATCGGCGAGACCTATGACTTGGCAGAACAGCCTCAGATCATGTATTTCTAACTATTTATTTTATTTTATTTATTTTTTATGTGTATGAATGTACTGTCTGCATGTAGGTTTGTGCATCCATGTTGTGCAGTGCCGAGGAAGTCAGAAGAGGGTGTCGGATTCCCCTGGAACTGGAGTTAAAGACGGCTCTCAGCTGCCATGTGGGTGCTGGGGGTTTCTAAGTGATCCTGGTGTTCAGGGTCTGGAGCTCACAAGGCAATTGCATTAGCTCAGCCTTGGCACAGAATGAAGAAACTATTTGTACCTGCATCTACTCACTCTTCCACTCATCCAGTTGATTAGAATCTATTGTAGACACCTGGTGAAAAGACTTCTTGGGTCATTCTAAAGCATTGATTTCTATTTTCTTCCTAGTTTCTTGATCCTATGATGCATGTGGTTGTGATGGCTTCCCTCCAAACCTATAAACAGGGGTTCTCAACTTTGGCTACATGTTGAAGTCACTTGGAGAATTGTACAAATCCTACTATCTAGATTATATCCCAGACCAAATAAGCAAGAAACTTCAGAATCTGGACTAAAGCATTTATTGATCTCCTCTGATCACTGCATATGCTCGAAGGTGAGGAGATATTTCTAGATGCTGTCCAACAGCACATTGCCCACATGTACAAAAAATATTTTCCTCAGCTTCAGCTTCCACAGCTCTCACTGTGTATTCTTCCTTCCAGCTTTTTTTCTGATTCTTGATTCTGTTCTTTCTTTAAATTTGGTGTTTGAATGCTGTCTTGCCAGATGGGAGTCCCAGTAGTCACTCATGCACTTGCTCAGTTCACTTCATGGATTTCCCTTTTGAGATACCTTAACTCATTCTCTCCCAACCAACCCACCCAAGACCCCCCTCCACATCTGTCAGTAGCTAGGGTCCTGTCACAATATATCAACAAACCCAGAACCTGTGCTAATTGGAAGCTTTGCAGTTCTATCCAACAGTGCATGGCACTATCCATTCTGTTACTGCTTCCAAAGTGCTGATGAATATTTGCTCTAATTATAAAGTGGACTTAAGCCCCATGTTTATCCCTAAGGATTCCAGTTCTTATAGTGCCTTGTTCATGAGAGCATAAATTGAGCCACTAAATTATAAAAATCATAAATCATGTAGTGAAATGGCAGTCTACTACCAGAAGGACAGTGTCAAACACCATAATGCAATCACTGAAATGAAAATACTTGTTGGTGTTCTATGTGGAAGGCTGAGCACAGGCCAGCTTCCCTCATAAACACCAGCATATCCTCAGGGTCTCAAGAAGAAAATGTTAACATCCATTTTTTATCACAGATGATCTTACATAAGTTAAAATCACATAAGAAGAAATATTATAGAATCTAGCTAACTGAAAAAGAAATCAAGTAGGAATACTTTTACCAGAGACAGTTAAGTTGAGACATACAAGCCATTGTTTTCAACAACTTCCAGGCGGGTTACAAAGATGAGAAAAAAAAGAACATAAGAGAAGAAGAATAAAACTTCAACCAGGTTGTCTTTTTAACACTTAATTTGGATAACTCATAAAATCCATACTTCTCTTAAATAAATTTTGCCATATATGCATTTTAATGTAATTTACGCTCACAATTTCTGAAAATTTTTCTTGGCATAGAACTTACTTAGATACCACCTTCAGGCCAACAGAAACATTCACCATCTTATACCTTCCTAGATACTATACATAAAACACTAATGGTGTGCCACGCTTCTCACATAAAATGCTACCTTCTCCTTAAAGCCTAAAGATTGCATCCGAATTACATTGGAATTTAATTATCTATGATTTGAATTTTAAATTGTTTAATTTTTTTATAAAAGAAGGTAAGAAATAATAATATTCTTGTCCTTGTCTGTCACAATCTCTCCAAGTTAACACAACCCGAATGTCAGCTATTTTCCATACACATGTGGAGAGAAAACAGAATTAATTCATGTTAGAGGCATGGCTGTATCTTATGATGTCATTAGTCTAAGAATAGAGTAAGGGTTGACTATTTATTTTCACCTGTATGATTAAGAAAACATAGTATTACAGTTTTTAAACAAAACTTTCTCTATGATGGAACATATATATATATATATATATTGTAGGTTTCATTCAAGGTGTTGACAACATCCTTTACACCACCCCATACAGTCTGGATCTTGGCTTCCTTGGGGATTACCTCGGTAATAACTACCAAGATAACTTGGCTCGGGGTACTGGCTCCAATCTAAGTATTTCTCCTGAGAATCAAGGCTGGAATATTCTAAACTAGGTTCCAACAGGGAGACAAATTGTATCAATTTCCTGATCTTGTTTGCTCTAAGCGATGTCCTGCCCCACATAAAATAGGGAGTTTGTCTATTAGTCATAACCTAGGAGACTAAAGAAAGACATCAAGCAGTGAGAAAGAAGAAGAAAACATGTCCGTTCAACCAGACAGCTCAGCAAAATTAACTTCAAACATAGAAAGGTGTCCGGTGGCACAGATGTAGCATCTGGGTGAATTTTCATCATGTAAGTGGTTACTGACACCTATAATATGCTAATCTTTACCATATAGAATGGGGACATGAATCTCCTATTCTTGCAACATTCATTATCAATTTCTGTCAATATACATTAAAACCACCAGTCCAAAGCAGATTTCAAGCCCCTCAAACACTCAAATAGTTTGTGAACAAATATAGTGTCAACTAACAAGAATCACTTAAAGATGTTTCTTTTTTCTTCAAACTTTAGAATCACATAGATTTGTTGAAAGAATATAGGTTATTAAATAGGCTCTGGCCAGACATGGTGGCCCATGCCTTTAATTCCAGCACTCAGGAGGTAGAGGCAGAGGCAGAAGGATCTCTGTGAGTTCAAGGCCAACCTGGTCTACATATTGAGTTCCAGGACACCTGGGGCTACAGGGAGACCCTGTCTGGAAAAGAACAAAATAATAAATAAATAAATAAATAAATAAATAAATAAATAAATAAATAAATAAATAAATAAATTAGCTCTGAATAACTGACTCATTTGTAAGAGAATATTAACAACTATAAAATCAACCATACATTTTATATTTGCCCAATGGAAAGGAACAAAATTTACTTGATGAACATTCTCATGCTACTATTGTCTTAGCTCATTCCAAATGGTACAGACCACTTCTTTCTGAAAGACCACTGGCTGAATTTTAGGGGTTGGCTGATGTACCTTTTCAAGGATGTTAGATTTATGGACCATTTGGAAAGTGTGAGAATTTAAGCCATATTCTGAAGCAGGCTTCAATTTAAGTGGATTCTACCCAATTCCTTGTAAAGATCAACAGAAACATGATTAGAATGTGTAAAGGTTTGAAAGTGTCTTAGGATAAGATGAAGGAACTCTGTGCTGCTTCAAGTTCCAGCAGGCTTCATGCAAGCATGAACTTAGTCGATGCCCATTTTACCTTTCAACCAAACTCTTCACTAAGTAGATCACCATCCCTCTGAGCAACAGATCTTTCCATAGTGCTTCTGCTATATTTTCCCAGGTAAAGATGCAAAGTATCTCTCAAAACCTTATGTTGTTTTGAATTGAGGCGACCCCTCTTAATAGAAAGAAAATGATGAACAAGACCAAAAGTTATCCTGGGGTAAAAGAAATGGGCAAACCACAATAGGAAATATAGATCCATTCCAAAAGTCATTGGTATCACAGGGGCCCAGTGAGACATCCAGAGGCAGCAGCAGGGGAGAAGATGCAGCCGACAAACCACGAGAGTGGACAATTTTGTCTAGGGTAGGAAAGAAAATCTACTTTGTACATTTCTTGAGAAATTGTAGTCACTCTAATATTACAAAGATTTATGTTCCCAGATGAAATTGGTTTTTCCTTTCTGGAAAATGGAACTCTGTACACACAGTCTCCTTGAATCATTTACTCTGTGACTTGGGCCAAGGAGACCCACTTAAATGCTTCCTATGCCTTAGGGGAGAATGATTTTCAGTTTCAAACAAACAAAGTCATAAGCTTAGCAGAGCGGAGAAGTACAAGGAAACTCCTCAGGAAGTGGAGGAATCTCCGCCAACTCTGTCTCGCGGCCCCCTGCCCATCTGGTTCTGACCTTATCATTACCCTTTCACCACCCTGTCTCTCATCCTGAAATGCCCCTTCCAAGTGTTGATCTAAAATTTAACCAAAACATCTCTTAAGATTGCAGGATAGGTTGGTATTTTTAAACTATCTTTAGTGAATTAGCCAGAGCAATAAAAAAGAGAACTGGGAAGATTTTCCTTCTTGCTTTGAAGAGTGAAGCCTGTTCCTCCTTTCCAGGATGGTCCAACAGCCTCCTTAGAAGCATCTTGGACAGCTTCTGGTCCTGCACTCTCTGTGTACTTCCACCAGAAAAGGAAGAGTTTTATTCCTTTTTCAATTATTTCTTTTCACCTCAAACAGCATTAGATTCCGTGGTGTTTGGCTGTCAGACATTATGGGTGTGATTTTTATGCACTTTAAAAACTACAGCGATGTTTCCTTCCGATGCTCTAGGTTTTTTTTTTTTTTATTTCTTTTTTTTTTTTTTCCTCTTCTCTTTTAAAAAATTATTTTTAATTAAGAAATGTTGAGAATTTGATTCATATCATGAAATTTTTTTTTAAATTTTTGTTCTTTTTAATTAGAGATTTTTTATTGTCATTGGGAGCTTTGTGCATTTTCTAACATTTCTTCCTAATTCCAATCAGTTCAGGCTTATTTCCCTTTCCTTCCCCCCCACCCCCACCATCCCGATCATGATACTGCATGACTCGTCCTGCAATCTTTCTGCGTAGTTTTTTTTGTTTTCTTTTTTTATCTATTTTAACTATATAGAGTAGAAGTGAAATCCTCGATAGGAGGTAAATCAAAGCATCCTTCATGCAACAACCCTATCTGCAGGCTGTTGCGGCCCCAAGACAGGCCCACAAAAGTAGTAAGCGGCTCCTGCCTCTAAGTTTGGGCGTAGCTACAAGTGAGGAGAGGCAATAAGATCCTGCTGCCGAAGACCCGACATTAACAATGGGAGGGATGTATTTGAAGGACCACAATTGACATGCAAGTGTAGCAGGATGGCCCATCATGGGTAAACTGGAATGGCCAAGAGAGTGTTACACCAATATTTTATAAAAGGCCTACTAAACCAATAAAGGTGCAACATATAATATGGGCTCACCCTCAGGATACAAGGCAAAGACTGAGTCCACCGTCAGCACCAGATACACCTCTAGGTTCCTTTAAAGCTTTGAGTGTTTGATTCTCAAAAAGAATAAGACATAAAAGTTTGGGTGCGGCAGCTCAGTGATAGATTCATCTAGTAAGTAGAAGACTCTGAGTGTTTTGATCACCCGAGACTTTCACTAAACAAATAAATAGTAACCAATACACTTTAATCAGTAACATGGACAAGAGTTTACATAATTCTTTAATTTGCATTCCTGTGCAATTTGCCTCTTCGGATACAGACACTGAGATGTTTTTGTAAGCTGCCCCCTGCTTTTGCTGCTGAGAGAACCCCACCAGCCAAGAGACAATTCCCAAAATTACTCTTCTCACTCTCTCGTCACTGCACGAATTTTGTGCACAATTAGCACAGAACTGTGAGATATGGAATTGCTATGATGTAAGCAACATCTCTGAGCATCTATATAAACATAAAGAAACACACGTTCGGTTCATTCATATGTATGCCTATCTAGTATTTTAAATGCGAAATAATATACTCAATAGAATCTTTATAATGAAATCTACGAGTTTCACGGAGGTGAGATTATTACCATATTCACCTCTGACCCTCTCACTATCTATGATTTAGGTACACAATTGAGCCTTCTCTTCCATCAAGACCTATTCAGGAGGTAAGTATTATAGCTTATTATAGGATGGCCAGTTGGATTTGGAGTGGTATAACACAGAGAGGCAATATTCCATCTGGGCTGTCAGAGGGGCCGCACGAGAAAAGAGTAAGTATTGTCCATCCTGGAGCAGGCTTCCATCGCCACAGACCATATACCAGACATTCATAGAATATTTCCACCTCTTTACCTCGTGTGGCTTCCTTTAGAATAGAATAACATGCACCATCCTAAGCCCAACCAAATAACAATACAATGCAACAAACATTGATTCAGTTGTGATCATCACTATACGACAGTGGAGGGAAAGAGCGAATATTGCGTAAAGGAGCCAGATAGTAGAGATGAAGATCAGGAAGGACCATGACAGAGAGACATAGCACTCCCTGAATTCTCATAGCAGCTGGTGCATTGCCTACAAAAGACACTACATCAAAATCAGCCGTCCACAATCTGGCATGGAGGGTAGGTGATGGCTTCAATGGGAACTCCAACGACCTTAACTGAGGGAGTGCATCCACAGTTGATGAACATCTAAGAAGGGAGAGTACCAGTACTATTAATGGATGTGGGCTCACTGGTAGGATCAGGAAGTATTCATGGAGTAGGCCACAATTGGTGAGTCACTGGTTATTAAAAAAAGAAAGAGAGATGAGCATCCTAAAGCGGTTAAGAAGCACCGACCTGCTCTTGGCAAGGGTACCCAGGTTCAATCCCCAGAACACCCACATGGGCGGCTGAGCCATCTGAAACTCCAAATTCTCAGGAAGAAACTCTGCAGTTCCAGGGAGTATCCGACCCCTCTTTCTGACCTCCAAACATGGGACAGGTTGACACGTGACATCTGGGTGCAGCAAGACTTGTCGCATGCAGACCAATAACACTTCATGAACACATAACGGAAATAAATAGGAAAATTACAAAAAAAAAAGAAAGAAAGAAAGAAGAGAGAGTGAAGAGGAGATGAGAGAGAGAGAGGAGGAAGGAGAATGGATAGGAAAGGAAAGGAAGAAGGAAGGAAAGNGGCAACGGAAAGGCTGACCCGTCTGAACATTCAAAGGAAGAAAAGCCTCAGATTGCCATAAACATCGAACCCCTCTGTGGATCCTACATGTAACAACTAGTTATAATGAGTCCTAATGAAACTTACCTTCTAGGTGCCACAAAGGTTCTGATATGAGAGACTTCCTTGCCTTCCCACCCATAGAACAAGGAGAAATATGACAATGATGAGGTCGCTCCCCAACTGTAAATTGGAGACAACTATTGTAGAGGTAATCTCTTATAAAACCGGTAAAACTGCTTTCTTTAATTGACTACTAGACATGGGAACTGTGGAAGGGATTACTCTCTGTTCAGAACCAAATATAATACTAAAGTCCTAGGGCTATGCACTCAGGCAAAATATATTAATACAGGAGCTCTGACATCAGCAATGGATTGTTCTACCAGGTGGATGTTGGCCAGGGGATCCAAGGCCCCACAAAAGGTAAGGGCTCCTTGCCTCTAAGTTGGGATACCTACAGGAGGAGAGGCAATAAGACCCTGCTGCCGAAGACCTGACGTTAACATGGGAGGGATGTATTGAGACCACACATGCAAGTGTACAGATGGCCTCTGGAATGCCAGAGAGTGTTACCAAAGGCCACTAAACCAATAAAGCAAATATGGGTCTCCCTGAGTCAAGCAAGACTCCACCGTCAGCACCAGATACGCCTCTAGGTTCTTAAAGGTAATTTTGATTCAAAAAGAATAAGACATAAAAGTTTGGGTGCGGCAGCTCAGTGATAGATTCATCTAGTAAGTAGAAGACTCTGAGTTTGATCACCGACACTACAAATAATAGTAATAATAATAATACAGTAATACAGATTTACATTTTCTTAATTTGTAATCCTGTGCATCCCTTCGGATACAAACTGAGATGTTTGTAAGCTGCCCCTGCTTTGCTGCTGAGAGACCCACAGCCAAGACAATTCCAAATCTCTTCTCACTCTCCCTGCAGAATTGGCAATTAGCACAAACTGATTGAATTCATTGTAGCAATCTGAAGCACTAAAAATAAAAACAAGTTGGTTATAATTAGCTATTGTATTTAAATGAGAATTAAACTCAATAACTTTAAAAATAATCGTATTTTCCATATCTCTCTACCCGTAGATTAGCACAACTCTCAAACCTCAACAGAGAAGTTTCTTTGTGCCGTGGATGGTGGTTAACACAGAAATTCATTGGCGGTTCATGGGCGAGAATAAATGTCCATGGAGCACTCAGCCACAATGAGACATCTATATCACCTGCCACCACCACCAACATACATGCACAATGCTCAGGATCACCATAGACAGGGTGGGAAGATTGTAAGAGCCAGATGTAAGAGATAAGAGTCAGGAGGACCTGACAGGAGAACTGCACTCCTGAATTCATAGCAGCTGTGCTTGCCTACAAAAGACCTACACAAAATCAAGCCAGTCAACATCTGGCATGGGGTGGTGAGGCTTCATGAACTCCAAACCTTAACTGAGGAGCATCCCACAGTTGATGACATCTAAGGAAGGGAGAGTCAGTACTTTAAGGATGTGGGCTCTGGTAGGTCAGGAGTACATGGGTAGCACAAATTGGAGTCTACTGGTTATTAAAAAAGAAAGAGAGATGGCCTAGCGGTTAAGAGCACCGACCGCTCTTGCAGAGGACCCAGGTTCAATCCCCAGCACCCACATGGCGGCCGAGCCATCTGAAACTCCAATTCCAGGAGAACTCCAGTTCCAGGGGAGTCCGACACCCTCTTCTGACCTCCACGGCGTTGCACGTCACGGGTGCACAGACTTGCATGCAGACAATACATTCATACACATACGGAAATAAATAAAAATTAAAAAAAAGAAAGAAAGAAAGAAAGAGAGAGAGAGAGAGAGAGAGAGAGAGAGGAAGGAAGGAAGGAAGG
>VZQC01000816.1:809478-915168 GCA_009823505.1 Rhizomys pruinosus | reverse complement strand
TATATATATATATATATATATATATATTATTACTTTTTGTTGCTGTGATAAAACACTGTGATCAAGGCAACTTTTAGAAGAAAGAGGTTATTTGATCTTACAGTTCCAGGAGTTAGAGTTCATAACTGTGGGCGGGAGGTTGGGGAGGAGGCATAGAGGAAAAGGGCTGAAGCAGAAAGCAAAGTGATCCCATCTTCGAGCAGGCACAGGGAATAAAAAAGTGGCTGGAAATTCAGCAAGGCCTAAGACCTCTCAAAGCCCTGCCCCAGTGATGAGCTCCTGAAGCTCGGCCATGCTGCCTAAAGACGTTCCATTACTTTTATCTGAATGAAAGTTAAATCAAATGTTCTAATTATCAGTCTTTTTCCAAGAATTTCTTTGCTTCTGTGATTAGCCAAGATTCATTCCATTTTGAGGAGGATCCTCAAAATGCACCACAAACTGGGGACCAAGTCTCCAAATACTTGGAGCCTATGGGGGACATTCTCATTCAAATCACAACAACCCATGTTCCGACTTCTTATTTTGATAGAATGAATATTTGAGAATATTGGTTCATTGAAAAGAGGGACAAGTGACTCAGAATTTATGTTCTATTATCACAAGTCTGGAAAAGTCATTAATTTTATATTTCCTCTTAGTGAAGTGCTTTGGGAAAACGGTTTCAATCAGGAAAATATGTTATATCCTCCTGAACAACACTTATTCATAGTTCTTCCACAAAACGATCTCCTTCAGATAAACTTTCAGGAGTTGATTTCAAAACAAAGTTAAGTTCTAGTGGAGAAGTAGCATTCTGTTCAAATCCAGCTGATGCTTTAGAAGGATGAAACACATAAAAGGTTCATATGGGGGCTGGAGAGATGCCATAGTGGGTAAAACACTCTGGGGCCGTTGTCAGGAGATAGCGGGGACTCGGGAAACAAGGTACTATCCTATAAAAGGTGAAATACATACTAGAATTGTGAGAAGACCCAGGACTTCATCTCTGTGTCATACTGAGAACTTAGTCATCAGTCATTGAGATAGATTGTCATAATGTGCTAACAACCCCAAACTAACAGCACATTTCAATGCTTCTTTTTGCTGCACTGATGGTTTGGCTAGTCTCTGTCCAGGTCAACACTGAGGTCACCTAGGGCCACCTCATCTTCTGCCAAATGTAGATATAGAGGCCTCCAACACAGACACAGCTGACCTTGGGACAGGAAAATTTCATGGCTTTAGATATTCAAAATGTTTGCAAAATTTCTGCATGTTTTCTATTGGTCTAAGTATTTCAAAGGGCCAAATTTGCATCACTGATACAAAGTAACATCAGTACTCCCTCATGAGCCTATAAGGTGTATTTATAAAACCAAAGCAACAATAAGTCTATCTCACACTGCTAACACATACAATGATGGAACTTATTCTACACCAATAAAGAAAACAAACAGCTCTTGGATCAGATGTGTGGAGCACCTTCCCTGAACAATGACTCATAGAGGTCACTCATCTGGTCTCCCTCTCAGTGGATTAAACTTTTGCAGGCCTTAGAGAAAACAATAGAAAAAATTAAGAAGTCTCAGTGATGTTGATCCAATGAAAAGTTTAGAAGCACCGAAACAATTCTTAAGACAAGAAAACACAAACAAAAACAGCAAGTGATGAATGACTACAGGTCCTACAATAAATAAATACAGGGATACTGTGAGTAACAATGTCAATAGTAGGGAGTGTAAGATGACAAGAACAGATTCTTTAAGGTTAAAACTAACCTCAGCTGACAGAAAGAAAATAAATGTATGTAAATAGAGAAATCCTAAAATGTATGCCACAGGATTCATGAATTAACTATCAAAATGCCAATAGCTTTATATAAAGAACAGTTTACTGTTAAAGACTGCTTTCCAAACTTTGACAGTTACACAAGTGTAGTTTTGTGTTCAGATTGAGAAGTAGATCAATGGAATGGAAGACAACACACGTGAATCTATTAAACTGATTTCCAACCAAGGCACCATTATTACTTGAAAAAGAAACATGTAATTCATGGATTAACATATCATCCAAACATATGTGTCTATGCTAAAGTAACCTACCATGACTATTAGTGCTGCTTAAATACCTATATATCTAATTGCTTGTGCTTCATTAGTAGGATCGAAAGGTTATTCCTGGACAAACTGTCAGCCCATGAAAGGAAACAGCCAGAACTGACCAGAGTCCAAGTCAACAGCTCCAGAGAAAGTGGACTGTTTTACCTCTCATCCACCTGTGCCCCTTTTCTAAGCCTAGGGAACAACCTGCGGAAGAGGGGGCGTGGTAGAATGTAAGGGCTGCGATTGGGGTGAATGGTGAAACTACAGCAATGTAGTCTGGACACTCATTTGATCAACTTGATTGAACAAACAACCTGTCACCCCCCACTGGATGGTGGGGCTGTGGGGGTTTGGGCACAACAGCCTGCAGATTGGTTTTGCACGAAGGATGCTTGTACTCATGGATTATCACTTATAGCTAAAAAATGAAAAAAAAAAAAAACTGAGAGAAAGATGCAGGACAGTTATGGCAGAATGCATGATCTGGGATGGGGTTGGGGTGGGGGGGAAGGGAAAGGGAAATAAGCCTGAACTGAATTGGAAAATAATGTATGAAATGCACAAAGCATCAATAAAAATTAAATAAAAAAAAAGAAAAAGAAACATGTGATTCCCAGAAAGAACATGGAGAATGTTTAATAGTAAATAAACATTGCCTCTTAATAGGAATCAAGGCAGAGAATAACAGGGACAGGATCCTTGACTGCCTGAAGTTATCAGGTATTGAGAAGAATGCAGTAAATTACCACCATATTTGTCATAAAAAAATATTTTAAAGACCAAAAAAGTGAAACATTTTCTGATATATTTCACTTTATCAAAATAGTAAAATATGGGGGCTGGAGAGATGGCCTAGTGGTTAAGAGCACCGACAGCTCTTACAGAGGAGCCAGGTTTGATCCCCAGCACCCACAGGGCAGCTGAGAACCATCTGTAACTCCAATTCCAGGAGAACTCCAGTTCCAGGGGAATCCCTCTCTGACCTCCGAGGCATTGCACGACACGGGTGCACAAACCTACATGCAGACAGTATATTCATGCACATACAGAAATAAATAAAAATAAAAATAAAAAAAATAGTAAAATATGCTGGGCATGGTGGTACATGCCTTTAAGCCTAGCACTCAGGAAGCAGAGGCAGGCAGATCTCTCTGAGGTGGAGTCCAGCCTGGACTACATAGTAAGTTCCAGGCCAGCTGGGGCAAGGGATAGATCTTGTCTCAATAAATAAAGCAAAATATGTGTTTGTAAATAGAGGAAACTAAAAAAAGTTTAAGAGCAATCCATAGAAGGACAGAAAATACTTGTGATGTAAAAATGCACACACATATTTCACAACAGATTTGCACCCAGATACAGGAGGAACTCCTATATATCAAAAACAAAAAGACAAACAATAAAAATAAAAGTTTGAAAAGATAATTCAGGAAAGAAATATATTTCCAAAAGCCACATAAAAATGTTCAGCATTATAAGACAGCAAAGACAGCTATGCTAAATGTACAATAAGGTACTACTCTTTGCCTAGCAGATTGGATAGAGTTAGGAAACCATCTATAGACACTCAAAGTTCTGAGTGTGCAGAAGAACTCACCTACATTTCTGAAAATGATGTAAAGTAATATAAAGTAATTAAATTGTGTATGAATTCATTTCTTTTTATTAGATAAGTCTCTTCAAATATAACACTAAGCAAAAGAGTAAAGAAATACTCTGATATAAAAAAACTATTTTTTTTAGTTGTAGGGACTCAATCAAGAAAATTAAAGTGTGGAGAAATTGAAACCCTCAGACACGGCTGGTGGAGGTGAAATAATGCAATTTTTTTTTTTTTTGGTCTTTTGGAGACAGGGTCTCCCTGTAGCCCCAGCTGTCCTGGAACTCACTCTGTAGACCAGGCTGGCCTTGAACTCACAAAGATCCACCTGCCTCTGCCTCCAGAGTGCTAGGATTAAAGGCGTGCACCACCACGCCCAGCAATGCAATTCTTTTAAAGAGAATTCTAGCAGCTCTTCAAAACCTTCCTGGGAGGCAATACATCTAACTCTACTTATTTACAGGGTATATTTCAAGATATTTGGTGATGCATGCAACCACAGATAGCACTGACCCTTATAATTCTGCTTTCTCTTGCACACATAGACCTGGCAGAGTTTAATTATACTAGATGCTATGAATGATTTACAATAACATAAACTAGATAGTATGAACACTGAAAGTTAGTTAAACTTTTGGAGGTGATTTCTAACATCTGCCACTTATGTAATATTCCTGGGATGAAGGTGATTGTGGTGTCCTTGCTACTTTTCTGTTGCTGAGAAAAACATCACAACCTAAATCAACTAGAGGGAGGAAAGTGTTTCTTTGGCTTTCACTTCCATGTAGCAGTCTGTTCTAGTTTGTCTTCCATT
The DNA here is from genome assembly GCA_009823505.1 of Rhizomys pruinosus. Lineage (NCBI taxonomy): Eukaryota > Metazoa > Chordata > Mammalia > Rodentia > Spalacidae > Rhizomys > Rhizomys pruinosus. The sequence continues at coordinate 910,673 of VZQC01000816.1, read as the reverse complement.
GCTGTGACAAAACACTCTGACCAACACCAACTTGGGGAGGAAAGGGTTTATTCAGCTTACGTCTCCTGGGTCACAGTTCATCACTTAGGGAGCCCAAAGCAGGAACTCAGGGCAGGAACCTGGAGGCAGGAGCTGAAGCACAGGCCATGGAGGAATGCTGCTCACTGGCTTGCTCCCCTGGCTCATGCCCAGCCTGCCTTCTTAAGTACACAACAACCTGCCCAGGGTGGCACCACTCTTGTGGGCTGGGCCCTCCCACACTGCTCGACCATCAAGACAATACTCCACAGATGTGGCCACAGGCCAATCCAATGGAGCCAATTCCCCAACTGAGGCTCCCTCAACCCAGGTGTGTCAAGTTGACACTAAAGCTATCCAGCACACAGTCCATCAGTGAGGGAAGTCAGGGCAGGAACTGAAGGGAGGAACCTGGAGGCAGGAACTAAAGCAGAGACCAGGGAAGAAAGCTACATATTGGCTTCCTCAGCTACTCTTCTAGATTACCCAGGAACCCTCCAGTGGGCTAGGTCTTGCAACATCAATTAACAACCAAGGCAGCCCTCCACAGACACACTCCCTGGCCCTTCTAATCTAGATAATTCCTCAGTAAAAATTTTCTTCCCAAGTAAGTGTAAGCTGTGTCAAGGTGACAGCTAAAACATAATCATCAATGCCAGGCATGGTGGCTCACTCTTTTAGTTCCAGCACTCAGGAGGCAGAGGCAGGCAGATCTCAATGAGTTCAAGGCCAGCCAGGTTTACATAGTGAGTTCCAAGACAGCTGGGGTTACAGGGAGACTCTGTCTCAAAAAGACCAAATTAAAAAAAAAAAAAATACGAATCGTCGTAGCACCCTGAAAATAATGAAGCATTTCTTCACAGTTCATACCTGAATTTTCAAATGATCATGATTCATAGTACCCAAAAAACTGGAGGAAAAAAAATTAAAGTCCAACAAGCAATGAAAGGATTAGATTAACATGCCATAGTTAGCAAGCCCTGGTGGCACACACTTTAATCCCAGCACTCTAGGAGAAGAGACAGGCTGTTCTCTGTGAGATTGAGGCCATTCTTGTATACATAGTAAATTCCAGGCCAGCTGGAGCTATACAGAAACCCTATCTCAAAACAACAATGACATGGCACAGTCATACATGGTATAGTATTTAGCACTAAAGAGACGTAAAAAACGCAAGCTTATGACCCGCACTTACTGGGAATTCCTCATTCATGGGGAATAATTGCAATCCCCAATCCCCATCACGAATGGGGTTCAACGGGTAGGCACACGCTGAGCCAGTCAGCTTAGCGCGCATGTAGTCCCAGACATCTAAGGACATCACAGACCTGTTATTGCTCAATCTCGGGTGGCTGAACGCCACTTGTCCCTCTAAGAAGTTGGGGGATGCCGACCGCTCGGGGGTCGCGTAACTAGTTAGCATGCCAGAGTCTCGTTCATTATTGGAATTAACCAGACAAATTGCTCCACCAACTAAGAACGGCCATGCACCACCACCCACGGAATCGAGAAAGAGCTATCAGTCTGTCAATCCTGTTGGGAAGGGGGGAGGGGTGGGAGAAGGACACGGGTGTATATTCTATTAATGCATATTTAATTGACATGAGTTCAACAAGTACCCAGTTTTGCCCAGATACTGTCTACAGGTTACATGGTGTCTTAGGACTTAGTAAAGGTAAATATGTGTGTATTAAACAACATTGGTTTACAGACTCTGATAAAAACGGTAAGGCATCTGAGTTAAATGGAGATATAAATCACTGTCGTCCACATTTGTTTTACATAAAATGTGTAGAGCAATAACTTTTGGATTGGCACATAAAATATTTCTCTATTGTACAGTATCACCTTGTAGCATTCTCTTTAAGATGATTTAACGTAAAAATTAAGTTTGCTTCCCAACTTAATCATAGTCACCCAAAACAACATGGGTGAATTTGATGAAATCTGTGCCTTGATTCCACCCTATAGTTATATATAATACAACTGTCTTCTGGAGACTCATGGGTTAAAAAAAAGGGGGGGGTTTTTTTTTTTTTTTAATCTTTTCATTAAAAACCTTGCAATTCAAATCTTAAAACTAACTACAGGAAAAGATTTGTGGGTTCCAACAAGACAAAATGCCACCAACTTAACAGCTGAGAAAGAAAAGATACAGCTTTGCACTGAGTAGGATGTACCAGAAAGTGCCAACTGAAAGGTTGACCTGTCTGAACATTGAAAGGAAGAAAAGCCTCAGATTGCTATAAACATCGAACCCCTCTGTGGATCCTACTTGTAACAACTATTTATAATGAGTCCTAATGAAACTTACCTTCTAGGTGCCGCAAAGGTTTTGATATGAGAGACTTTCTTACCTCCCCCCCATAGAAAAAGGAGAAATATGGTGATGATAAGGTCACTCTCCAACTGTAAATTGGAGACAACTATTATAGAGGTAATCACTTATAAAACCAGTAAAACTGCCTTCTTTAATTGACTAATAGACATAAGAACTGTGAAAAGGATTATTCTCTGTTCAGAACCAAATATAATACTAAAGTCCTTAAGCTATGCACTTAAGCAAAATATATTAATACAGGAGCTCTGACATCAGCAATGGATTGTTCTACCAGGGAGATGTTGGCCAGGGGATCCAAGGCCCCACAAAAGGTAAAGGCTCCTTGCCTCTAAACTGGGATACCTGCAAGAAGAGAGGCGATAAGGCCCTGCTGCCAAAGACCTGACGTTAACATGGGAAAGATGTATTGAGACCACACATGCAAATGTACAGATGGCCTCTGGAATACCAGAGAGTGTTACCAAAGGCCACTAAACCAATAAAGCAAATATGGGTCTCCTTGAGTCAAGCAAGACTCCACCATCAGCACCAGCTACACCTCACCTGCCTAGAAACACTGTGCAGCAGAGGCAGCCATATGCCTGTATATCCCAAATCTAATTGGCTATTGGCTCTCTCCTTGGAGGAATAACCCATGGCTGATGCCACAAGCTTACATCCTCTACAGGTTAGGAGATGTTATAAGCCACAGTAAGACCCTGTCATATTTAACAGGAAAAAATGTAATTCATGGATTAACATATCATCCAAACATATGTGTCTATACCAAAGTAACCTACCATAATTATTAGTGCTGTTTAAATACCTATATATCTAATTGCTTGTGCTTCATTAGTAGGATTGAAAGGTTATTCCTGGACAAACTGTCAGCCCATGAAAGGAAACAACCAGAATTGACCAGAGTCCAAGACAACAGCTCCAGAGAGTGGACTGTTTTGCTTCTCATCCACCTGTGCCCATTTTCTAAGCCTAGGGAACAATCTGCGGAAGAGGGGGTGTGGTAGAATGTAAGGGCTGCGATTGGGGTGAATGGTGAAACTACAGCAATGTAGTCTGGACACTCATTTGATCAACTTGATTGAACATACAACCCCTCACCCCCTGCTGGATGGTGGGGCTGTGGGGGTTTGGGCACAACAGCCTGCAAATTGGTTTCATATGAAGGATGCTTGTACTCATGGATTATCACTTATAGCTAAAAAATGAAAAAAAAAAACTGAGAGAAAGATGCAGGACAGTTATGGCAGAATGCATGATCTGGGATGGGGTGGGGGTGGGGGGGAAGGGAAAGGGAAATATGCTTGAACTGAATTGGAAAATGATGTATGAAATGCACAAAGCATCAATTAAAAAATGTTAAATAAAAAAAAGAGATGTAAAAAACATATATAGTAATGTATGTGAACTTCAAAATATCATGCCAAGTGAAGTACTCAGTCCCAAAATGACACGTATAGTATCATTCTGTTTTATGAAATGTCCACTGACAAGTGGATAGAGAAAATGGAGTTCTATGTAGTGGTAAAGAAAGATGACATCATGAACTTTGCAGGTAAATAGATAGAGCTAGAAGATAGGCTGAGTGAAGTAACACAGTCCCAGAAAAACAAACGATGAATGGCATCCCTCATCTGTGGATGCTAGCACCAATTACCTAATTGTATGGCAAACTGAGCAATGTTAATGTGATCTGAAAACAACTGTGCTTTTATATTGTAGAATCCCTTAAAAAAAAAAAATAAACAAGCTGGGTGTGGTGGCGCACGCCTTTAATCCTAGAACTTGGGAGGCAGAGGCAGGCGGATCTGTGTGAGTTCAAGGCCAGCCTGGTCTACAGAGTGAGTTCCAGGACAGCTGGGGCTACAGGGAGACCCTGTCTCCAAAAGACAAAAAAAATAAATAAATAAATAAAAATAAACAAATATTTTTTTTTAAAGTCCAAAAGATAGTTCTATATAGAGAAGAAATAGGCATTTTCTCCTACCCCTGCAGGGTAAGAGGAAAATGGACAATAATTGCTAATGTGTACAGAGTTTCTTTACGGGTTAAAAAAATATCCTGAAGTTGATGGTGGTGATGGCTACACACCATTGAAGAATTCACTAGAAATGTTGACTTGTATACTTAGAATTTGGGGGTCTAGGTCTCAAAAAGGATGTAACATACACAGAAGAAATGTAAAGCCACTCCTCCAAACTTCATTAAGTGGAAGTTTCTCAAGTGAGAATATGAAAGAGTGGTAATGGAAGCCTCATCTAGACCTGAGCTATTCAGCATGTGATCACCCCAGAGTTAAATCAGGGGAAAGGGAGGCAAGAGAGCACAGAGCTTCAGTAACAGGAAGTTTGATTCATGGTTCTTTTGGGCTATCACATTCTGCTTTGACAAGCCATTTAATATCCCTGGACTTCAGTGATCTCCCCTGTAATACACCATGTTGGACAGGAGTACCTCTAAGATTCTATTGCGAAAACTCCAGCATTTCCAACAAAAGACTGAATTTGTACTTTCAATACCAGCATACCATCTTCCTATTCAGTTCAACTCCTAGATTTTATTTTCTGCATTTAACTCAAAGCCATCTGAGGGCTGCTTGCCCGCACTAGCTCAGATAGTACCTTGTTTCTGAGCAAGGATGCATTGCAGCCTAAGTGCTGAATCCCCAGTGGCGCTATTCACTACCTGCCAGCCTTGGAGAATGCAGTGAACTGTGTCATTGTATTGTAGAATCCCTTAAAAATAAAAATAAAAATAAATATATAAAATAATAAAAAAAAAGAAAAGAGCAGTAGGTTGAACAAGATTGAGGTCTTCATTATAGAGCCACAGAAGGGCTCCCAAGTGGCATGACTGTGGGTCTTGGCTATAGTACTGAGAAACCAACCCCAACACAGTCAATATTTCTTGGATTTTGGAGAATCTGAATATGCACTGGCCAGTGAGACAGACATTTGTTATCCACACTGTTCTTGACACATAATGCATTCCCAAACATAAAGTAGCAATGTCCAACCATGCAGAATAAAGTAGTTTCTATATGTTACTGAGAAATTGAAAAGTGTGACAATGGACCAGGAAATGGACTTGAGATGCAGAATACTTTAAACTGTGTGAAGTTGTCCATAATATTGAGCAGGAGGGATTGCTGAGGACAAACTGCCTAAAGTCTTCCTACTTTGACAAAGGTCAGTGCCTCCATAAAGAGAGTGAAAATGTACTTCAAGCATCTCATTACAAGTAGTTGACTCCACTTTCATGTAAGTTATTTATGCTTATGGAGAGAAGTCTGGAAATTGAATATCCCCAGCTGATTTTCATGTATCACCACAGAAACTTGCACCAGACAGTCTTGTATATTGCCTTTTTAAGTTTCCTTCTGATTGTATCCTTTCTCTTTACCTTTATTTTTCAGCTGTCAAACACCAACTAGAATAGCTGATATTTGGCTGAAGAGTCTGCTTGCCCAGATTCAAGTATTACGATGATTACACTTATTCTGTCTGCATAGCACGTACCGGTCCTAAAGCAGTTTCTCTCTGAACTGCCTGATTCTGTGACCAGCAAGCTGGAGGTCAGGCTGCCATAAACCCTCAGAGAGAAGAGTGTCCTGCTGCTCTAGGAAGGCAGCAGGCAGTGAAGATGTCTTTAGTGGGGAATGGGGGGTCTCACAGGGAGTCGGGGCACTTGAACACATCTCACTATCAGATCTTTTTCCTTATCTCTCAGTCTGAATAATCATACACAAATAAAACCACGTACCAATCTACATTCCCAGAAGGTTTGAGTGGAGAAAATGTTATAAAGGAAATGAGACTATCAAAATAAGGAGGAATAAGGGAGGGATGTCATACTTCTCCTTAGATGACGTTCACATGCAGAATGTTTATAGATGCCAGGGCAGACCCCAGTGGTATCTAGATTTGCTGTAGATAAGAACACCTCCAGATACAAGACTACAAGAATCTTTCCAGTCCATCATAACTGAGAGCATGTTTTGTTGATGCATATTAATTTTCACCTCTAAAAATGTTCCAAAATGAGTGACCCTCATGTCTTTTTCCATGGGTCACATTCCTATAAATTAGTGAGAAAAATTTGGCAGATGCAATTGTTGAAAATAGATATTAGGATTATTATGACACCCTCTCTACTTATGCACAAACACGATTTTTTCAGAATATGACATTAAAATAAGAAAAAAAATCTGTCAGCCTGCCAGTAATTACTCTTATCACTCATTAAAGATTATTTTAATACAAACCTGTGAGTTGAAAAGGTAAACTTTTCTAAAAGAAGCTCAGAGAACACCTGGCCTATTCTGCCAACCTTTAGTCAGTACGCGGCAAGAGAGGGAAACGCAGAGTTGGCTTCCAGCGCAGATCAGCCTGCGGGTCTTGGGCACTGGACCTCCTGGCCCCGGACTTCCTGTGTCCCTTGGCTCTTGTCTGTTCCAGGCTGCTCCACATGGTACCAAGGCAGGTTTACTGAGTGTCTTCCACTAGGAAGAACACTGGACAAAAGAAGAGGCTCTGTCTTGTTTCTTTCTCATGTGTAACTAGAAAGATATCCATCACTTAGTCTATTTCTCCACTGAATTAAATGAGTTTGGGGAGAGCAACAGCAGACAGGAATCCGCCATTAGAAGGATGAAGACACTGGTTAAAGGACACCAGGCATGGCGGTGCATGCCTTAAACACCAGTACTCAGAAGGCAGAAGCAAGTGGATCTCTGTGAGATCAAGACCAGTCTGGTCTACATAGTGAGTTCTAGGCCAGTTGTAGCTACAGGGAGACCCTGTCTCAAAAAGACACACACACACACACACACACACACACACACACACACACACACACACAAAGATACTGGTTAAGAGAATTAATTGCAAGCAGTATAATAAATGCTGTTTACACTAACCCTAACAACCACAAATTGGGGTGTGAGAACAAATTCCAAATGAACTGACAGCTAGCTCCCAAATAAAATCTATTAGTTCAGAACAATGTTAGAAGATATTTTAGCATCACTTCCCTTGACCTCCCTACACAGTAGCAATGTCTTTTACAAGATTCCTTTCTGACTGAATCCCCTGCAGAGTCTGACCACCCAACTGTGGCATTAGAGACATCATGGGCTGGATGAACCTTTGATGTGTGAAACTACTCACGTAGTGAGGGATGATTATCAGTATTCTGAACTTCTAACCGCACATGCCAGTAGTAATTTCATCTCTTAACTGTGGAAACTCCTTCATAGACATTGTCCAATGACCCATGGGAGTGAAACGATACCACTTGGGGAACCAGTGCTCCAGAAAGTCCACACTGTGTTCAGGAACCTAGGGTGATTATTGTCAACCTCTTCCTTCTGCTCCAGGAAAATGTGGTTAGCTGACATTAACTGACGTTCATTTTCTTTTCCTCCTCCTTCTCCACCTCCTCCTCCTCTTCCTCCTCCTCCTTCTCCTCCTCCTCCTTTTCTTCCTCCTCCTCCTCTTCCTCCTCTTCCTCCTCCTCCTCCTCCTCTTCCACTTCTTCCTCTACTTCTTCCTGTTCTTCCTCTTCCTCCCTCTCCTTCCCAATTTCCACTTCACTCTCTTTGACTTTGTACTTTTTTTACAGTTATCCATAACAAACACTAAATACTTAAAAGCAAGGGTCATATCTTGAATGTACTAAATGCATGTGCTAAGGTCCTAACTCCAAGTGCCTTGGATAGAGTCTTTGAAATGGGATATTTGCATATGTAATTACTTAAGATGAGATAGATCTCTGACTGGTCATGATCATGTTCTTCAAAAAGCAATCCCATGTGAAGAGGACATGTGTGCAGAGGCAGAGGGAGGTGGAGACACAGATGGAGCATGTTCTTCAAAAAGCAATCCCATGTGAAGAGGACATGTGTGCAGAGGCAGAGGGAGGTGGAGACACAGATGGAGCCCCACCGACTTGGAATGTTAACAGTTGCCAGAAACTACCAGAAGCTAGGAGAGACACTTGACTAGATTTCCCTCAACTCCTGAGAAGGAGCCAACTCTCCTGACACCGTATTCTTGGACTTTTGGCCTTCATAGCTCTGAGGCAAAAGAATTAAGCTGGTTAGACACTGATGGTTTGTTAAGACAGCCCTAAAAAAGTAATACAATACTCAGCATAAGTTTCTTGTACTCAAGCACAGTAATCAATGTGAATATCTTGGTATTTGTCTGCCTCTTGATCTTGAAAGCATTTCTGAGTCCCTAGTCACTCCAAATCCAACACTCAAAGATCACCAACAGTACCCTCATTTCCAATAGAAGCCATTTCCTTATTTTGAGTTCTTTCTTATGTCAGCATTGGCTTTCCCTGGTTCTGGAATCTTTAGTAGTCTTACCTTCACTTAATTACTCTGTGTTTCTGTTTATACGACATGGTAATAGCACACTCATCATTTATAAGTCTCATTACTCAGCATGGGACGTAGCTACTGGAAACTGCTTACACAATATGTGTAAGGTCCTGGGTCCTATGCCCTATACTAATGAATGAATTAAAACAAGATAAAGTCTCATTGCTTCTATTACATGAAACTCTCCTCTTAGTATGTCAAAATGACTTGAGATGATTCAGCCTCAAATCCTTACATAGAATGCCTTAGATAGTTCAAGATCACTGTCTTACACCTGTCAGTATCATCAATTAAAGAACGTTACTAAACATTCACATTAGGTGCACAGCACACAGCATATAACCTTCCACATGCATTGCCTGTCTTGAACGCTGTGGTGATTAATTGAACATGTCAACATGCCCAGGCCACAGAGTGCCCAGACAGTTGTTCAAACATTATTCTCGGTGTGCCTGTGAAAGGGTTAGAAAATCAGAGTTAGAAAATCAGAGGACTCACATGCATGGGGTCTTATCCCATCAGTCAGAGGTCTGAGTAGAACCAACAGAATTTGCAGAGGGATGTCTTTCTGTCTGTCTTCCTTGAGCTGGGGCATCCTCCTTTAACTGCCTTCACACGTAAGTTGAAGCATCTGCTCTTCACAAGTCTCCAACTTTCATGAATTAAACTGGAACTGCATCATGGGCTCTGCAGGATCTCCAGCCTACTTGTTCCTCCTGCAGATCATAGGACAATCTGACCTACAACTACATGAATTAGTTCTTTATCTCCCTATACCAATATAAGAGATAGATGATAGATATATAGATGACAGATGGATAGATAATATATAAACAATAAGTAATAGATACATATATATAGTAAAAAAAAAAAACTAAAATGTATAGATATATACTGGTTTTGTTTCCCTAGACAACTCTGACCAACCAAGTCTCTTAACTCCATTAGAGATTTTATATTTCTATTCTAAAGATGAAGAAATTGGATTATAGGTTCTATAAATTGTTCAAGAGTCCTGTTTTAAAGACGGTGAGTGAGGATGTGAATCTGGTTCTATGTGGCAGTATTATTTAATCTTAGCATTGCTCTTCTTGTATTTATCTGAACAGACCTTTGTCATGACTGCTATTTCCTTTAAGGGCATCCCATTATCTTTCTGTGGCTTTTTAACAAACCATAGAAACAAAGGGGTGACAGGAGGTTTATAAAAGCCAAGAGTTTCATAGAGTCAGTCCAGGATTGATTGATCTTGTTGCTTTGGCTGGTGGCAGAGCAGCACAGCATGGGCGGAGTGCTTGGGGACAGAAGAACCTAAGGAAGGAAGGAAGGAAGGAAGGAAGGAAGGAAGGAAGGAAGGAAGGAAGGAAGGAAGGAAGGAAAGAAGGAAAGAAGGAAAGAAGGAAAGAGGAAAGAAGGAAAGAAGGAAAGAAGGAAAGAGGAAAGAAGGAAAGAAGGAAAGAAGGAAAGAAGGAGGGAGCCAATGAAGATGGAGGGAGGGAGAGGAAAGGAAAAGAGAGGACAATGAAGAGAATGAGACGAGCCTATGCGGGGAGGAAGAGGAACACCCAAAGCCCCAACATCATGTGCCTTTGTGACATAAATTCTTCCCTCCACGTCCTATTTCTTTATTTTCTTTCTTTCTTTCTTTCTTTCTTTATTTTTATGTGTATGAATATACTGTCTGCATGTAGGTTTGTGCACCCGTGTCATGCAATGCCACAGAGGTCAGAAGAGGGTGTCGGATTCCTCTGGAACTGGAGTTAAAGATGGTTCTCAGCCACCATGTGGGTGCTGGGAATTGAACCTGGGTCCTCTGAGAGCAGTCGGTGCTCTTAACCGCTAGGCCATCTCTCCAGTCCCCTAGGCCCCATTTCTTAAAGGTATTGCCACTCCCAGTAATGCCAAAGGCTAGTGACCAAGCTTTTAACATATGGGCTTTCAGGGAATAATTGGGATCCAAACTATCACAGGTATTATGAATTTACCTTGTATATCACCTCTCATTCTCAGAAAGATCTTTACAACCTCCATTATTCTAATGTGAACATATCTTCCAAATCCATATGTGTGTCTCCTTTATTTATATTCTAGATGGTACAACCCTAATTGAGTTCCTGAACATGTCCCCGTTGCAAAATCACATGCAGACTGGATTGCATGCCTGATTCCTTCCATTCTTCCTTTGCAGTTTATTAATTAGTGTTTCTGAGTGACACATTGATTACATCCTTTGACAGCTCAGAAGGCTTTAGTGGATCTCCACTGCCTTGTCCTGAGATGTATAAAAGTGGCATCGTTCTGATTGCCCCCTACTCTGAGGTGTCAGAGCCCATGCTGTCTGAATGGGTAAACATTTTCAGTATCACTCTTGTGTATCAACATCTATTTGGGGAGCTTTCTCCATCTAAACTTGCATGCCATGTGAAACTCTTGCATAGCAATCAGGCACCTGTCTTCTCAAAGTGTTTCTCTGGTATAACTTCTCTATTGTCAGTTACTGACCAAGAGGTTCAATTTCAAGATGACTCTCCTCTCACTCTCCCAGCCTCCAAACCATTGGTTTGCTTTAGGAATATGTACAAGCCTCTACTCCAGCCTTAGAGCATACCCTTTGATTGACACTGTATGCAAGTCCACATACAGGCAAGCACATAACTGGGAGTAGAGTAGGAGTCCTCTCCCTGTGCATAGTCCCAGCACATTCTTAATCTCCATGTGACTAATCTCACTAGACCATGGGTTCAGAATGTTGTCCTTGCTATTACTCGACTGATACATCAGTGGCAATGCTGAGCCCTAGGGTATAATATGACAGGAATGTAGAATATGGAATCACTTTCACCCAGGAAAGATATCAGAGCATGATTCAAAGTATGTGAGAACTGACAGGACAAAGCCAGGCTCGAGTGCCACAGCTTTTACTAACAAGGGAAGAGAGTACAAGGTCTATCTTCTTGCAATGCCTGGTCCCGCGATGTCAATAGAACCCTCTCATAATCAACCAGTTGAAGTGTCTCAAGTGAAAGAAGTCCCACCTTGCCATTTGAGGACTGAAATAAAGCAAGCTGGAGGAACTTCCGAGGAGCATGGATGCACTCATTTGAGCAGAGTGAAGGAGACCCACTGAACCCCTAACAAACACACACTACACTCATGACAACCCAGACCATGAGGCCTTTCCTTCTAGATCAAGAAATGTTCCTTATCCAATGTCTGTTTGATTTGACAGGTTTTGAAGTCTGCATCTTTCCATAGTGAATGTAAAACTTAGTTTTTTTTTTTTAATCTGAGGGAGACATGTCCATTGTTTCAGAGCCGTTTCCTGGGTACCTCTGTCTTTTCAATTCAAGTACATTTTACATAACACAACTTATTTACCGTAATGTTTCTCAAAGAAACTTACTGTGGAAATATTTAATACACATTTAACAAGGAAAGATTTAGAGTAGAGTTGCATTTATGGAAAAAAATGTTAGCCCTTTTTAGGCTTACAGGGAGGGCTAAGAGCAGGAAGGAGGTAGACCTTTTGTCTGGGCTGCTTCTCTTAATGCAGGATTCTCACAGCCCAAACACCCCTCTTCTGCACACAAAGTTCCAACGCTTCCTTTTCTGCCAAGTACGGAGACTCAGGAATCTTCTCTGCACTGAAACACTGCAGAAGAGGTTTACTTTCTTCCCCAATTAAAAAGAAATAAATGTCACAAATTGCCCCTTGCCATTGCATAATGTACATAGGCAAATCATAGAGATTTCATCTCATGCCTGTGCTCACACTGTTCTTGTGAAAAAAAGTTCACAAAGTAATTTGATAACTTATGACTGGGTAAAAATATTTAATACCTCTTTATGCCAGACTTTTTTACACCAAGCTAAGGTTTCAAAGTTAATGAGAGGCTTTAATTAGAACAACTCAGGGTTCATATAGTTTAAATTAAATTCAGGTTGAAGAAGTTTAAAATCTAATCTGTAATTGTTTACATGAGAATGTCTCCCACAGGCTCCAAGTTTTTGGATGCGTCGTCCTCAGTTTGTGGTCCTGTTTGAGGAGAGTCACGAAACCCTCAGGAGGTGTGGCCATCCTGGAGGAAGCACATCACAGGGGGCAGGGTGTGAGAGTTCTTAAACCTTTTCCAATTTCCAGTTTCTCTCTCTCTCTCTCTCTCTCTCTCTCTCTCTCTCTCTCTCTCTCTCTCTCTCTCTCTCTCCTCTGTGCCTCCCCTGCCATTACAGCCTCTAATCCCTCTGGAATCATAAGCCAAGTAAACTCTTCCTTTTTTTTTAATTTTATTTATTTATTTATTTATTTATTTATTTATTTGTATGAATGTACTGTCTGCATGTAGGTTTGTGCACCCGTGTCGTGCAATGCCGCGGAGGTCAGAAGAGGGTGTTGGATTCCCCTGGAATGGAGTTCTCCTGGAATTGGAGTTACAGACGGTTCTCAGCCACCATGTGGGTGCTGGGGATCGAACCCGGGTCCTCCACAAGAGTAGTTGGTGCTCTTAACCACTAGGCCATCTCTCCAGCCCTATAAACTCTTCCTTCTGTACATTGCCTTGGTCACAGTGTTTTATCACAGCAAAAAAAAGTAACTAATACGCAAGTCCTTTGGCTTAAAATAGAACTTGAGATGATGTAAGACAGGAAAATTCTTCTCCAAATTATTTCATGTCTGATATGGATATTGTATGCATTTTTATAAAACATTAAAAGTTGGGTGTTTTTTTCATAGCCCAGTTTCCTAGTTGTGAATTTCTATTATCAGTGGTTTAAATGGCTGTTCAGTCTAGAGATTTAGCAATGTTCTGCAGAGGAACTGCTTTCTATTTTGACATTCAGCCTTCCAGCAGGGGAGGAGACTTGACTATTCATACTGTGCTCTAATTCTCTATCAAGTCATTCTTGCCAAGCTCAAAACTCACCAAACATGAGTCTTGGGCTAAAGCATAAGTTCTATGTCTTTTCCCCAGCAGAAACTCCAGCCTACCAATGTATTCAATAGTTTAGGTTGAAACAACTAAATTTCCCTCTTTACAATCTAGATTTGTGAGCCCAGGGACCTAACCATCAGAAATTAGAAGATAATCACACCCAGTACTTCTTTGAAAGGTTTCACTGATACAAGTACATTTAAAGATTAGTTCTTGATTCTCTTCCTGCAAATGAAATCTGTTTTGGAGCACATCATGAAGTCAGGAGCCTTCTGAAGTTAACAGTTGACAAACGGAAACGAGGCACATAATTAAGGTTGGAATTTAAAAGTCATTTCTTGATTATATCCTTTTACTTCCAGGATGATGCCCAACTTGATTGTTGAGAGCTTGACAGCCTTCCTCAGCCTTAGTTAACTAGGGTTAGCCTGCACCTTTAGAGAATTTTTCTTTGAGGCTATCCATCTTTGTTTTCTCTCATTTAACCACTTCGCTGTGTTGCCTGAAGCTGAGTACTTAGGCAATTTTGGTAGGTCATTCACTGATAGCTCTCTAGCATAGATAAGCATCCCTGGAGTGGATTCAATGGCAAACCTGATTTTGCAGATACAGAAAAATGTAATACTGGCCTCCAACATTCAGCTAATTGAATTTTGCAAATTATTTACTTTTTGATCCTTGTTTTGTTTTTCATCTCCATTAAAAACAGTTTCAGAGTACTCTGCCCCTTTTACCTAAGAGATGGCCTAGCGGTTAAGAGCGCCGACCGCTCTTACAGAGGACCCGGGTTCGATCCCCAGCACCCACATGGCGGCCGAGAACCGTCTGAAACTCCAGTTCCAGGAGAACTCCAGTTCCAGGGGAATCCGACACCCTCTTCTGACCTCCACAGCATTGCACGACACGGGGGCACACACCTGCATGCAGACAGTTCATTCATACACATACCGAAATAAATAAAAATAAATAAATAAATAAATAAATAAATAAAACAAAAAAACAGTTTCAGAGTACTCTGCCCCTTTTACCTAGCATCCAGGAGATCCAATGCCATCTTCTGACCTCTCTCGACACTGCAGGGTACAGATACACTTACAGGCATCCAGATAATATATTCATATGCATACAAAATAAAAATAAAATATTTAAAAGAGATAGTTTGTGGAATGGTTTTTTCATGGAAACTATATTAGTTCATCAAAACAATATCTTAAAGTAGTTAAACTTTTTCAAAACAATTCATTTTTTTTTTTTTGAGACAGGGTTTCCCTGTAGCCCCAGCTGGCCTGGAACTCCCTCTGTAGACCAGGCTGGCCTTGAACTCATAGAGATCCGCCTGCCTCTGCCTCCTTAGTGCTGGGATTAAGGACGTGGACCACCACAACCATCTTAAAAATGGTTCTTAGCCACCATGTGGGTATTGGGAATTGAACCTGGGTCCTCTGCAAGAGAAGTCTGGGCTCTTAACCACTGAGCAATGTCTCCAGCCCCATAAAACAATTCATATTTTAACACAGTAGCATCCAATGTAATAGAATTCTTGAGCAAAGTGCAAGAAATGTCTATTGAAAATATTGTGCTTCAAAAAAGAAAAGAAAAGAAAATACTGTGCTTTGTCTCAAGAACCGTGGGATCACTCATTCATACATGCACAACATTCTCTGGCTTTAATATATAAACACATAAGACAGAATTTTAAGCCACTTTAATAAATGGGCAGTTTAAGTAACTATTACAACACCAAGGTTATTGCTTTTAGTCCCAGTCTGGCTGGGCATCCTGAGAATTTCAGTGACCAGTGAGATAATTATACTGTGTATTTAAGAAGCATGATTAGATATCAAGATAATTCAAACTTTAGTTACTTATATTTTTCTCAACCTACTGGCTTTTGAAAGAGGATTAAGAATAGGTAAAGAAAGATAAAGCAGTGGCTGAATTTCAGAAGCAGCTATGATAGGTTGGAAGGCATAAAGACACCATCTCTTGTCCTGGATGTGTGTCGGCGTAATACAAACATTAGCCCTGTATCATGAGCAACATGCTGCCTCCAGGAGAAACACAAATAAATATGGGTGTGGATGACAAGCTATGTCAGGAAGCCCTTGCTGAAGCCTGTCTGTTCACTTGTCCATTTTCTTAGAGATGTGCGTGCTAGCTCTTGTGTAAATAATGCATTGCAATAGAGAGGAAAAGGATTTCATTACCAACTCATAAGAACTGCCTTTCCCAAAGTACAGCCTTTCTCGGTTCCACTGGCTGATTTTCAACCTTTTAACATTGTTCATAAAAGAAGAGCAAGAATAGGCAGTGAGAAGATGGGATTTGGGTAGAAGAGCTAGAGAAAAAAGAAAATGGAATATTAGTGAAAGATAAAGTCAACTGATAGCAACCCATCAATCCATCCTTTAAACTCTCATGATTCATTATGCATATACTCATTCATACAATTCATACAATATACAATCCTGCAATCTACAGCCAGGGAACAGATGTGAAGAAGACAGCCTGTGCTCGCACAGTTCCAAGAATACACAATTCCAGGATTGGAACTTATTCTCTTGCCCAATTACCAAGTGAAAGCATGAATCCTATTTATAGAATCTCTGCCAAAGTTTTATACCATAGCATACAGCCACATTTAATAGCTAAGCTATGTTTATTCTTTGATAAATACTGCAACTAAGTCATATTTTTTCCTTTTCATATTTTCTAGATTTCTTTTCATTTAAATTTAAGTGCATTATCTTATATTCAACCCAACCATATAGTAATGTACCATCTTTAAAACACTAATTTGTGGCTCCGGCTTTAGAATGTTGTAGATCTACGGCATTCATTAAGATTCCCAATACTAGCTTATTTGTACATATAATAATCAGATAATGTCATAACACCTAACTCTTCAATACCAGGCTGATCCAAGGCGTTGCATGCCTGAAATACAGGCTTCCCTACAAGGCTGCCTCTCTGCCATCAGCATCTTAACTAGTTTCACCAAGGTCCCATCCAGGCTCCTACCTGGATGCTATTTTACTAATATGCAAATATTGCCAAACTGTAAAATAAAGACCCTTAGGAATCCCTGCCAATGAAAGGTTGGCTAATTATAAAGAAAAGAAACTGTTCACTCAGTTCCCAAAATATAATCATTATATATCGAGAGAGTCACTATGTGTACTGATCTTCCCAGGAGTCTTAGTTCACACCTGTGGTCCAAGGCAGTTATTAGGTAGAACCTGATTCACCTTCACAAGTACCTGGGATTGACAATAAATTATATGTTGTGGCTCTCTGAGTTATAGTTTATGAAGTTTATGAGCCTAATTCCTTAACTATCTCTTAAAAACCCCTTGGTCACTTCTCCAAATGGCATTTAGGGAATCTATCTATTTTCTCTTTCTTATAATGATGTTTGTGAAGCTCCCAAGTCAGTTTTGGCCCTATAGAGTCATAAATAATTTGAGGGTTGGACCCAATGATCACTTTATTCCCAGCAGCTAACAAAGAACCTAGAACATAGAGACACTCAATGAACATTTGGTGAATGAAAACATAGCTAATGAGTATTTATTGTAACCAATAACCTCACCTCTCTGGTGTGTCCGTTACCTTATCCTCAGCCAGTGCAAACACCTGCATGAAAGCATCAGTCTCAAACGCCTGGACTTGATCTTCCCTCACACCACATTCCATTTAGGAGCTTTGTATTCACCTCCCTCTCCTTCACACCTTCACCCCCGCCCCATGTTGGCTTGGCCTTACAGATAGAAAGTGATATTTTGCCTCCTAGCATGGAAGCTCTTGAAACATTAATTAAGTAATAGATCCCTTTGCAGTGGACCTAGGTATGCCCAACTGAGCAGGAGCCTGATCTCGAGCACTTATTCCTTATCTCCCAATATTAAAAACTGTAGAGCTTGAGTCTGGACCTATAACTAGGAGATTCAGGACAGGACTACGGTTCTTATTTTATTCATTCATATTTGACTGATAACATTTTTATAACCATTTAACATACTATTTTTGTTAGTCCTGACATAAATAGAAGTTATCTATAGAAAAGGGAAAAACATATGTGCAGAATTCATCCTAATTTCAAAGGAAGCCTCCTGCATTCTGTCTCTTTAACTCTGTTTTCATAGACTGTGCTCAAATTATTAACTGCTGCTTTTGAACTTACGTTTAATTTAATTAAAACTGATTATTGACACCCTACTGTGTGTCACACCTACATTTCCCTTCGCCTCCTATATAACAGGAGAAATGAAATATTCAAGTGCCATGACGCTGTTTTATAAGACAGAGGACCTTATGAGATACAATCTTTGTGCATGGGCTAGCAGATGCCAGGAATACAACTTATTTTTAGAATAATTTTAGGCTCACTAAAGAAAACAGTTGAGAGCATTTTCATAAAGTCCTCTGGTTTCCATGGCAAATAGGGCCATTATTTCTTCTGAAACGGAAGGCTTTTACTTACACTTCCCAAATGCTTTTCATATTGTGCCAAAAACTCAAGTTGGTCCAGAAACAAATACATGAGTAGCTTATTGTTAAAAGCAGTTCTTAAGTAAAAATGTGCAGCAGGTCAAAGTGACCTTCCATTGAAGTTCAAGGATAGCAGTGACTAACACTCCAGTCAAATGGCAGGGGCACATCTCAGCTACCCAGAGTGGGGGATGGAGGAGTTTTAATGATCCTGCATACTTCCTCAGGATGAGAAACAAACAACATCAAGATATCTAGATGTTCTACCTGAAAACTACAGTGTTTCTTAACATATGAGGTGAAGGCTCTAAAAATCACTTTGTATGAATCCATTCAATGCCTAAATATGCATTGTGCATGTTAAAACATTCAAAATAAAATCCATATAATTGTGTGGAGTGTTTAATTTTACAATAGGGAATGATATGTCTTCCTTAGAGGATCACAGAATTTTAATATTTCATATTAAATGGATTTTGGAAATATAACTAATTAGATTAATAAATATCATCATGATACTTCTATGAGTTACTATTTCCTTGCTTATAAAAAATGAGCCAATTGCTATGGGGAGATCAGTTTCAAGCAAAAACTTAGAGAGATATTGGAGTGGAGTCATTTTCTCCCTTCAGAATTTAGTATCTATTGTTAATTTTTAAAAGCAATGAAATTGATTCTATAATAATCTTGTACAAATCATACTTTTTGACCTAATACCAGTGTTTGTTGGTTTTATCTACCTATTTTCTGATATGTATGGCAGTCATAGTCTAGCCCTGTGGTTTTTATAAGCAACAAATACATGTCTAGTATTTATGTATAACTACTATATTTTGTTCAAGGATTAACTCTTCAATTACTAAATTTCTAAACATGTAGCTTGCATAAATATGGATCAAGAAACACTGGGGTACTCATCTGTCTGCCGAGCACTGACCAACAGAACATAGGCTTCGATACATAGAGCACACTCTAACTCAACTGAATTCTTTCCTTGTTCTGTGGCTTTGTCTTTGACCTCAGCTTGCTACCTTCCCTTTTATATGACTGTCTTTAAGCTAATATAATTAGTTCTTTTAGTGTTTCCCCAAGCTCTTAGATCAGAGCCGGAGAGATGACTCATTGGAGAAGGTGCTGACACACACACACACACACACACACACACACACACACACACACAAACATACACACACACAAGATATCAAGTCATATTGGATGATAATTCTAACTCCTGACTTTACCTTTGACATTTTTAGTTTTGTGCATGTGAAACTACTTAGGAGATATATTTTAACCCATATCATCTATAACTATGTACTGAAATGTCCAGTACTGTGTGCTACAGGGTGTACATACATCACACAGAAGTAATAGCTTATGTCAGAAGTGCCATTCTGTGTGTATGTAGTCTCCTGCTACAGCTTGGATAATCCAGGTCAATGTCCAGTTGCATAAAAATGTATACATTCAGCCGGGCGTGGTGGCACATGCCTTTAATCCTAGCACTTGGGAGGCAGAGGCAGGTGGATCTTTGTGAGTTCAAGGCCAGCCTGGTCTACAGAGTGAGTTCCAGGACAGCTGGGGCTACAGGGAGACCCTGTCTCAAAAAGACCAAAAAAAAAAAAAAAATGTATACATTCAAAGTATTTAGGTGGTCTGCATTCACTGATATGTTTTTACATTCCTAATAATTGGCCTCTTTACCCTGCATTCTTATCTTTATCAGGAAGGTGTTTCCTTAGAGTCACTGCAAAAGCATACATACTTTTAGCTACTTCCATGATTTGTAATGTCTTAACACTTGGCTCTGTTTTATGGTTCATCTTCTGTTTGTGTTAAAGCACTTTCCCCTCCCTTTCCCCCAAATATATAAGAATAATATGATGGACAATGAGGATGGGTGTGTGTAACTGGGTGTGCTTTCCTAGTTGAGGACTGGGTGCGAGTGACTAGATGTGTTCTCTCATCTTGAAGATGTGGGTGAGCGAATGGATGTGCTCCCCTGCCTTGAAGATAGGCTGTGAGTGACTGGGTGTGTTCTCCCACTTGAGGACATGGTGTGAATGACTGGGTGTGCTCTCCCACCTGGAGGACATGGTGTGAGTGACTGGGTGTGTTCTCCCACCTGGAGGACATGGTGTGAGTGACTGGGTGTGTTCTCCCACCTTGAGGGATGGTGTGAGTGTGACTGGGTGTGCTCTCCCACCTTGAGGGATGGTGTGAGTGACTGGATGTGCTCTCCCACCTTGAAGACATGGTATGAGTGTGACTGGGTGTGTCCTCCCACCTTGAGGGATGGTGTGAGTGTGAATGGGTGTGCTCTTCCTCCTTGAGGGATGGTGTGAGTGTGACTGGGTGTGCTCTCCCACCTGGAGGACATGGTGTGTGACTGGGTGTGCTCTCCCACCTTGAGGGAAGGTGTGAGTGTGACTGAGTGTGCTCTCTTACCTGAAGGACATGGTGTGAGTGTGACTGGGTGTGCTCTCTCACCTGGAGGACATGGTGTGAGTGTGACTGGGTGTGCTCTCCCACCTTGAGGGATGGTGTGAGTGACTGGGTGTGCTCTCCCACCTTGAGGGATGGTGTGAGTGTGACTGGATGTGCTCTCCCACCTGGAGGACATGGTGTGTGACTGGGTGTGCTCTCCCACCTTGAGGGATGGTGTGAGTGTGACTGGGTGTGCTCTCTCACCTGAAGGACATGGTGTGAGTGTGACTGGGTGTGCTCTCCCACCTGGAGGACATGGTGTGAGTGTGACTGGGTGTGCTCTCCCACCTTGAGGGATGGTGTGTGTGACTGGGTGTGCTCTCCCACCTTGAGGGATGGTGTGAGTGTGACTGGGTGTGGTCTCCCACCTTGAGGGATGGTGTGAGTGTGACTGGGTGTGCTCTCCCACCTTGAGGGATGGTGTGAGTGTGACTGGGTGTGCTCTCCCACCTGGAGGACATGGTGTGTGACTGGGTGTGCTCTCCCACCTTGAGGGATGGTGTGAGTGTGACTGGGTGTGCTCTCTCACCTGAAGGACATGGTGTGAGTGTGACTGGGTGTGCTCTCCCACCTGGAGGACATGGTATGAGTGTGACTGGGTGTGCTCTCCCACCTGGAGGACATGGTGTGAGTGTGACTGGGTGTGCTCTCCCACCTTGAGGGATGGTGTGAGTGACTGGGTGTGCTCTCCCACCTTGAGGGATGGTGTGAGTGTGACTGGGTGTGCTCTCCCACCTTGTGGGATGGTGTGAGTGTGACTGCGTGTGTTCTGCTTTGAACTGTTTTCTGCTTGCAACCAGGAGTGGAGGGGGCGGGGCGCACACACACATTCATGTTTTGTGCTCTGGCTCCCATTCTCTGTTTCTGCTTCTTTGACATTCGCTGCCAGTGATGTCTGTGTGGCATGTGTCATGGTACAGGCTCTGCCCCAGAGCTCAGATGTGGTCTCTGCAGGAAATCTTTCAGAAACCGCTGGCAAACACATTTTCTTGAAACGGGAGGTGATATTCTTGTGATTTGCTCCACGTTTTCCTTCGTCTCCATCACAGGTTAGCCCCCTGGAAGCTCTTCTCTGTCTCTGGAAGGTGCAGACATCATGAACCTCCTGCAGCTCTCTCCTGCAATGTCCACTCATCTACTTAACAATAAAGAGCGCATGTGTCTCAACGTTCTGGCTCTTTCCACTAGTTCCCTCTCTTGGTCTTTCTGCTCTGGTCTTCCTGTGGCCCTCATAATATCTGCTCTTCACTAGAGCTATTTTCTGATTGACTCAGAAGAGAGTCCTCCTTGTGGTATACTAAAGGGAAAGGACAAGTTGTCTCACATAGACATGACTGGCGATTCCAGGAATTTTCTTTCCTCATTTCAGGACAGAGAATAGAAAGAGGCCATCTACATGACCATCAAACCACCCCAGCTGATGCCACTCTGCCATTCCTCCAAGTATATTGCCAAGCAGGCATCATGAAATGGACCACTACCACCTCAAAACGAGGGCTCTGGTGCCAAGCCAGTGTCTCCCTAAACTCAGAACAGAAAGCATGGCTACATAGCAACTTTTGTTTTTTTATCCATAGCAATTTTGGTTCTTAGTGAAATTTGTAGATTGCAGGGAGAAATAATCCCTTAGACTATCTCATTCCATGTGCAATCATTTCTTCCTCAAAGAAGTTCTATAAAAAATGTTAATTTCTAGGGTCTCGAGAGATCTCAGTGGTTAACAGTGCTGACTGTTCTTGAAGAGGACCTGGGTTCAATTCTCAGGATCTACATGATGGCTAACAAGCATCCATAACCCCAGTTCCAGGGAACCCTTCCTTCTTCTGACCTCTGCAGGCATTGTATGACATAAGGGCACTTACATACATGCAGGCAATACATTCACACACATAAAAAATTAATAAAATATTTTTAAATGTTCCTTTCTTTAAAGGGAAAATTCCTGAAAGTTATCATTTAAAAATATTTTATTATTTTTTTATGATTTAATTTGACTTACCTTGTTGTAACACACCACACACACACACTTATTATCATAAACTCATAATATTCCTATTATGTGTGTATGTGTGTGTGTGTGTGTGTGGTGTTACAACAAGGTAAGTCAAATTAAATCATATTAAAATGGCATTGTAGCCAGTTGGAGAGATGTTTGCTATAGAGATGCTCTGGTGTCCATACATATTCATTTGGGCTGCCTTAAAAAAAATACTATTCTTTGCTGGGCTGCAACAGGTTTTTTTGAAATCCTGGAGGCTGAAATGTCTCACTTCTAGCTATGTATTGATTGAAAATTGGCAGGTGATTATTTTCTTCCTGTATCCTTACATGATAGAGAAAGCGACTTTTGCCTTTTCTGGAGACACCAATCTTACTAGGAATCTCCAGCCTCACAACTAACTCTAAACAGCTCCATCTCTGAATACAAGCATAGCAGGAATTATGAATTCAACTTATGAATGATCATTCATGATTCAGTGCAAGGCACCATAATTAAATATACTATAAATAGAACAGTGAATAGAATGTTCATCTTTGGGGAGTCTAGCTTTCCTCCTCTGTTGCTCATCTGTGTCTCCATGAAAGCTTCACGAAAACAAAGAAAACAAAAATAGTATCAGGAAGAAGTTTATTCACAGCATTCGTCCAGGTGAATTGTTGATGGTTGATGGTCTCCTTTAACAACCTTCTCAATTCTGATTCCTAAGATATACATAGGTATATGAACTCGCAATAGCTAGCCAAGGTACTGCCAGGTTTAAGTGTCCAGTTAGACACTTGACATCAGTAGGGACAGAGTCTAACAGCAGGAAATAAGACAGGAAAAAAAGAGGCCTGGGAACTACTTTGATAGTAAAGGTCCCCAAGTAGAAGTTCAGGCAATAGGTGATGACATTTGCCAGGAAAAATGTATGGTTCTGCTGAAAATTATATGCCAATTAGGAACAAACATAATCCTGCAGTGCAGAGGCAGTAAGTGATGTCTTTGGAAACATTCCTAAGCTCTGCTCCATACTTTAAAGGTTATATGTTTATTTGGGATGCTGGTGAAGACTAGTAGAAATTCCAGGAGGGGACAAAACTTCTAAGCAACCGTGTCCAACCACAGAGAGAGGGAAAATAAAAAGAAATCTTAAAATAGTTGGGTTTGGCTATGTGGAGAGAGGCAGGGATGGAGAGCAAGGGAGGAACTTGTAGGATTAAAGTAGCCAGGGAGACAGAAGAGATATGGTGAGCACTATGTTCTAGAAAGTGAAGATAAAAGTTGATTTTGCCTCCCAGATCTTCCTACATGATATTAGTAAATATCTTAAGATAATAACTTGTGGAGAAGAGAGAGTAGATTGAAGATTGCATGATTTTTAAAAAGTATGAGATCATCCATTTCAATTCTCCTCTAATATAATAATTATATTCTATAAAGGTTATCTCCCCCATTTGAGACATAAGATTGATTTTTTTTTTATCTTTTTGAGACAGGGCCTCCCTTTAGTCCCAGCTGTCCTGGAGCTCACTCTGTAGACCAGGCTGACCTTGAACTCACAGAGATCCGCCTGCCTCTGCCTCCTGAGTGCTGGGGTTAAAAGCGTGCACCGCCACGCCCAGCTATAAGACTGATTTTTAAGACCTGATATTTTTTAATATAGAAAAAGTAAGCTGGGCTGGAGAGATGGCCTAGTGGTTAAAAGCACCGACCGCTCTTACAGAGGACCCAGGTTCGATCCCCAGCACCCACATGGCGGCCGAAAACCGTCTGAAACTCCAGTTCCAGGAGAACTCCAGTTCCAGGGGAATCCAACACCCTCTTCTGACCTCCGCAGCATTCCACGACATGGTTGCACAAACCTGCATGCAGATAGTACATTCATACACATACAGAAATAAATAAAAAATTTAAAAAAAAGAAAAAGTAAGCTAAGAAAAGATGATAGAAGACATTACCATTTATCTTATAGATAAGCGTCATCAGGGATGTAGAGTCAGTACAAAGTTACATCCTCAGTGAGGAGAGTTGAACCATCATGACAGACAGTCAACTTTTCTAAGCCATGATAGTTTTGTTTGGATAAAGAAAGGTTTGGGCCCTCATTTGAAAGCCAGGTTTTAATGAGTCCTTGTTAACGTTTGTTGCTTTCCATCTTCATTCACAGCTTCCAGTATTTCCACTTGAAATAGCTCATTAACCTTGCCAAAATTTCTGCATTGAGGAACGGGGAGAGCCTGGCAGAAAACACAAGGTATTTTGAGCAATACAGAAAAAAAAAATTGGGTTTTAAAAAAAAGCATTATGTATACAAATCTTGGCAAAAAGTGATTGGCAATCATAGTGCACAGCCAAAGTACCACTGAGAATATCAGATGGGGGACTTACAAGCCCAAAGTATTTAATGATTCTACTTTAATTGAAGAGAAGCATTAAAATCAACTACACAATTTGCAGTAATTTCAAGATGCCACAGAAAGCAAGGACAAGCAAATTGCAAACCAGCTCAGGCTACCCTCTGCTCATTCTCATCTCTGCCTGCTTACTCGGTCACGTAGAGAATATTACCTCAGCATCAAAGGGGCCATTAATACAGCTGACATAGAAAAATATAAGCATGTCCACATCTCATGTGATACTAGCTTGCCATTACCAGATGAGTCAATATTGCAAGACAGGCTTTGATTTCTCTGGAAGCAATAAGCAAAGGCCCAGCTGCATTTTCCCTCCTTGGCTTCCTTAACAGTGGGAGGGGATTTCCCCTCAAGTCTTATCAGCCATGATAATCCTTATATAGATATCTGATTCACTAACAAATTACACTCCTATTCCCCAGGCAGGGGAAATACAGAAGCCCACATGTTTTCCTAACACTCAACGCTCTGAAAAATGATACCGCATGCGTGACTTTGTGTTTGAACAAATTTATGCCAGAACTCTTGCAAAATCAGAGATAGAACTTAGGCTGATTTTCTTGATCCATTTGAATCTGTCTGTCCTAACCAACATGAGTGGATTCGTACCACAACCAGGCTGCCATATTATAGTGCGGTGTTTCCAAAGGAAATAAGAAGGTATTTTTCTAAGTGTGGAAGATATATTAAAGTAGGGGCATGTTGACTTTAAAATGAAAAGACAACCTGTCACCCCCCACTGGATGGTGGGGCTGTAGGTGTTTGGGCACAACAGCCTGCAGATAGGTTTTGAATGAAGGATGCTTGTACTCATGGATTATCACTTATAGCTAAAAATGAAAAAAAAAAAAACGAGAGAAGATGCAGGACAAGTTTTATGGGCAGAATGCATGATCTGGGATGGGGTGGGGGTGGGGGGGAGGGAAAGGGAAAAACCTGAACTGAATTGGAAAAAATTATGAAATACACAAAGCATCATAAAAATTAATTTAGAAAAAAAATCATATACAATATGAAATTAAGGGAGATGTATGCTTTATATTTGGCTGGTTTGTGTTGTAACTGTAGCTTTGTAGAAACCATGATTTCATTTTCCTTTGGTATCAAGTATTTCTTCATAACATTCTGTGAATTGTTTTAAGAGCAGAATTCAGTAACCACAGTGAAGTCATTTGTGACTTGCACTTTGTTTGTTCCTTTACTTTCTTGAAGTGAAGCTAGCCCCATTTCCTTTCTGTGTTTCTGGTTCTTGTAATGAGAGAATTTAACTCACAGGTGAAATGATTTGCTTTTGGGTCAGTAAATGGAGGTCAGTCTTACTTCCTGTTTTAAATCACCTGGTGTCTCACAGGTGCAATGGGGAACTCCAGAGGGCCTGACTATACTGGTTGATGGGAATGGGCTTATTTGACAGTGGCATTCAACTTTTGCTACTATAGTTAATTTCCCCTCCAATTGCCATATGGTATCTGATTATATAGATCATAAAGAATAACTGATTTGAAAAAAAAAAAAACAAAAAAAAACAAAAAAAAAAAACAAAAAAAAACAAAAAAAAAAATAAAATGAAAAGACATATGTATAGTAACAAAAGAGAGCAATTGCAAGTAGATTCCTGTTATGCTACAATGTAAATATTCTGTTTGTTTTTTGAAGATCCTACTAAGTCAGCCAAGCTGACCTGAAACTCACTATGTACATGGGCTGGCTCTGAACTCATAACTCTCCTGCCTCAGACTCTTCAGCCCTGACATGAACAAGCCACTTTGGTCAGCTCAAGTATAAGTTAGTTCATGTTTGTATACTGAAGGAAATCCAAGTCAGGACCCACACCTGTGCTACCTCTCTGTGACAACCAAATCAACTTTCTCTGGAGTTAAATTGTTCAAGATAAATAAAATCATGCATATTTGCAAAAGCCATGTGGGCAAAGTTCTATAAACTCTGCTTAGTAACGTACTAGCTCTGAGCTTTCCTGCAAGTGATATAATGACTTTCTTATGTTTTAGTTTAGTTACCAATGTGAATAAAGTTAATAATGTTTATCATATAAGGATTTTATAAGGCTTTAATGAAAAGATGTTTGAAAATGCTTAGCAGAGATCCCAGTGCCTGGTAAATTAAGGCTAATTATTATTTGAAGTGAAATGAAAATTAAAATTTTCAATGCATATTTACATAGTACTACTAGCTGGTTCAGCTTCATTCAAGTTCCCTACAGAGTTCAAGTGATAATATTATAATTGGAATGCCATAGAAGAATACTTGGATGTTCACCAAGAGCAAAACAGATGAAAAAATTATTGCAGACCCTGAACAGAGAACTCTGAAAATCATAAAACTCCATTGAGACCATTTTTAGTGTTGGAGACAAGTGATATACCTCAGCGGGGGTTAACACTGAAAGAAAATCTACAAGAAAATATTTCTAGCAATTATTGGAACATAACCATACATTGATAAGGCACAGGCTCTTCCAATTTGAGTACATGCATGTCTAGATGCACAATGATAATTTGATTCAAATATTTATGATGATAGAATGCATGTCAAGGGGAATTCTATTTAATATTTCCTTTTCTAGTAGCATAAGAGAAGCAACATTCTCCCATGTCATTACTCCCCAGAGAGAGTTCATTTTATTTTTATGTTTTCAGACATAAGACATTTCACTACTTAAGAAAATTGGAAAAGGTCTAGAAACCAGATTGTTTAGTATAGTTCCTAGTTATTCAGAATTTTTTTAGGGAGGAAAACCATTACCCAATTTCCCATCCTTTAATTACTTTACTATGATTTAAGTATATCTTCAAAGATATACTGAATTTCATGGCTAAATATTTTTCTCCATGTCCATATACAACTTAAAATTTCACTGATTAGTCATTAAAAATGATATATATATATATATATATATATATATATATATAGATATAGAAAAGAAGGATCCATATCCGGGCAAGCAAAAAATAACTCAGAATCTCTGTTCCCAGGCTCCTTCTCTCTGTCCCTTCCTTCTCTTTTGCATACGCAAACACTAAACCCGTACAGCTGTGTGACACTCTCTGGCCAATAAAAATGAAAGAATGTCATAACACATTTCAAATCCCTTCCTGGGGCTCTTTAATGTATCTAAAATTAGAGAAATCAAAACTAATTTCCAAGCAGCTTTCTTACAACAACTGGAGTCAATGACTACAGCTGGTGACTAAGGGCGAGAAATTCATCCCCAGGGATCATGGGCCCGAATAGTAGCAGCAGGAGCTGGAGATCATCTGCATGTCAGTCAACTCTAGCAGTCTATGGTCAAGTCTTAAAGCATGCCTTCCAAGGCCCAGAAAGTACCTGCTTTATTTCTTCCTTTTATTTTTGGTCTTTGGGTTTTTTTTGTTTGTTTGTTTGTTTTTTTTTAACTTCCCGGAATCACAAAGATCCCAGACTCACTCTCCACAAATAATTTCATAGTATTCAGCAGAGATTATGTAGATTTGCTGGTATTGCTTAACCCAGTTGCACCCTAGAATGATGATAGCTAATTCTGTCTTGCTGAAGCGAATTCCCTTGTGGAGTTCTATGGTGTTGATGTGGTTGGCTCTAAGGAACAGCCAAGTACATCTCTTCTCCAAAGTACCCAGCCAGTAGAAGATTCTGAAAGGCTTCTATATGGCTGACACCCATTTGGCAATATTGCTCAGAGTCTCAAGCTTCTGAATGAAGTGACATTGTGTTTCTCAATGTGTTACAGCTGATAAACCTGTTTTCCAAAGCTCTATGAATAGAAACGTTGGCTACTTACCTTGGAGATGCATTTTTTATTGTACAGTTGCCAGTGAATTTGTATAGCTCACTGATACCACATATAATGAGGTAGATGTGTCTTAAAGTCAGTCAACTAATCATGCAGTGCAAGGTCCTGGGACATCAGAAATGATGACCTCACTTTTACAGCTGAACTCATCAAAGGGAAGTATGGTTTCCATAGAGGAAGTCCTGAGACACTACTAATCCTGCTGAGGTTGATACCATATTGTTCCTCTGTGAGGCTTCACTTGTCCAATAGAAACAGAACTAGTATTCCAAAGGGAACTGATAACCAGAAAATATGAACTCTCAAAGGTGACTCATGGGGACTTGCTCTATGAAATTTTCAGTGACTCACATCATTTTGAGCCTTCAGTTCTCAGTCTGTGGATCAGGGACAGTAAACTGTATTTGACCTACTTTAGCATTGCTCTGAAAATTGAATAACTTGATGGAAAATATAGTAAAAAAATCACTAATAGTGGTACTGGAGAGTTGGCTCAGTGGTGAAGAGCACTGATTGTTGTTGCAGAGGACCTGGATTCTATTCCCAGTATCCACATGGTAGCTAATATCCATAACTCTAGTTCCAGGGGATCTGACACCCTCTTCTGACCTTCATGGGCACTGCACGACATAGGTGCATTTACATACATGCAGTCAATACACTGAAACACATAACAAAGATAATAAAAATATAATAAAAAATCACTAGTAGCTACATAAATGCCATTTAGGGATTATTCAAGTCATACTTAAAAAATGTGAGGTACTTATTGGCTCTGCAAGAAGCCTAGTCTGTGCTAAGGAACACAAAGACTGTCAGATGAGTCTTTGCTTAAACAGTCTAATTTTAAGACTGATTTGTTTAACTCTCAAATTGGCCCAGAGGACATTTATCAGTGCTGAAAAAGCATTCATGCTAGATATTTCCTCAAACCTTCCACCCAACCTGCAAACCCTGCATTAAAATTTTCATATTTATTTTTTGCTATAGAAAGAGTACATAAATGGGATTGGTGGAACCCAAGGTTGGGAGACAGTGATGAATGGGAGTTAAGACTGGGAAGATCAAGGAATAGCCAGTGCATTTTAGGCATAAAATAAACACAGCCAGAGATCCTAAACTTTGATGTTGTTTAACACATAGGTGTGTCATGACATGCCAAATATATAAGAAACAGTCAATACTGGACATATCCCTAATATGTGAGCAATCACATGCAAGAATTGTGATCTTAGCCACCCATTGGTGACACTCATTTTGACCGCAGGATCTTTGCTAGAAATTGGTTAAGACCCATTGGCTAATACCAACGTCAACCTCTTCACTATGGTTATCTTGCTTCTGTCCATGAGAACAAGTGTGTGGTATGAACCCAGATCAGCACACTCAAACCTCACATAGAAAGAAGAAAAGAGGAAGAGGGAGGAGTTCCTGTAGGAGACTGGCATGCTCTTCTTTCCTAACTGCTAACCTAATCCATTTATTTTCCTTTTTTTTCAGCTACATGTTTTGAACTTATTAAGGAGCCATAATCTACGAAAACTCGAAGTAGGTAAATGAGTTTTTTCTGTTTTGTATACTGGACTTCTCCTGTGCCTAACATCCACCAAGGCATAGGTTCTCATATGACATGATTTTTCTAGTGTTGCAGAATTGACTGCTGGGGACTGATCCAAAGATCTGGCCCTGTCACATCCCCGGGGCCCATCCATGCTGCTATGCACATGCCACAGTATCTCCTGACACCTCTTATTAGGGAGCAGAAGCTTGTTAAACATGCAGAATTGGAATTTTTTGTTTGTTTGTTGCCAGTACTAACACCTGATTTTAGTTGGGCTCTGGTCTAACCATTTATCTCTGTTATTTCCTTTTATTCTCATGAGAAACCAGCGAGGTAGATAGTATAATTGTCCTTTTACAGATGATGGAGCTGAAACATATGAAGATTAGTTGTGACTCAAGGTTACACAGCGAACAGGTGGTGGAGTTGAAATCCAGCTGAGCCATCTGGTCCCAGAGCCCTGGCTTTGCCTGCCTGTTGCCTGTAGTGTGGCCTTTGGATTTCACAGACTCTTAGTGCATGTGACCCTCCTGAACCTGTAAGTGCAGATAATTCTTTTCTATTCCCTGCTCCTCAGTTTCCATTAAAGTGAAGAACATGGAGATTATCATAAAGGAGAGAAATGCAGGAAGGTGAGGGGCCTCATTTGGAGCTGTGGTCATGTGTTCTGTTAAGAAATGATGCAAGATTCTGAGTTCATAGAGAAGTTCATCCAGGGGAGCAGGGCAAGACATACACAGCAGGCTCCTTGCTAGGTCCTTCAGTCCTTCACCCATGGGGAAGTTCAAGAACAAGTAAAATGGAACAGGACCAACACAGTCATATGCTAATGATTTTAGAATTGCATAAGATGAGGCTTAAAAATCTTTTTAACTTAGTTAAATATTTCCCTACCTTTTTGATTCCCGCTCCCCCAGGGTCCCCTTAGGGGCTCATACAAGTGACTTCATTAAGTCCACACCCACTTCTTTGAAGATTCCCTCACTGGATTTCAGTGAGGAGGAAATGAAGAAGAAATAAAAGCCACAATAGTCCTGGAGTGCAAATCTAGTAAATAGTAAAAGTTGATTGTGGACTGTGGTTTTATGGCAATCGGACACACTCTTTCCACTCACGGTCACCACAGTGAGTCCACAAGAAATGTAAAGAGCTGCACTGTCACAGGGACCTTACCCTGGCGAGGGTGAGGAGCTGGGGGTTCTCAAGGGCACACTCCCCATGGGAAGGAAGTAAAAGGCACCAGAGTGTGGGTGTGGGCTGAGGCTGAAATGTAGCTTCACTCTGAGTGGTCAGTCCCTATGAGTCCTAGACATAGTCTCTACCCCACTTTCTATCTCCCACACAGCCCTTGATTATCTTCTGATTGACTCAGCTTAACTAGAAGCCCAAATACCTCATTGACCACACATGGCCCATAGGAACAGATATTTCAGAAATGTCCTATTTGATTTGCTCATCCACTTATTCAACAGTTCACTGAGGCAGCACTGACCTAAGGAGCGATTTAGCTCATGCAACATCTATCGTCTTTGCTTACCTTGTTGCAAAAGGCAAGAAAAGTCAGGAGAAGGTGTAAGATTTGTTCTTGATTTACAGAAGCATGACCTCAGCATGACTGAGGACAACTGGGCTAATAAGCTGTTAAAATGAGGTTGTTTATGTATATCTGTAGTTCTAATTTCTTATCAACTAACTGGTCAAAGATATTTTGGTGTATCATAAATCAACTAAATTATGTATGAGTGAATGCTTTAGGAGTAACACTGTATGAGTCTCATAGCTAGGCAAATCCTTTCAAAATTTTTAAACTACAATGTATCATTTATTCTGTGTGTGCCTCTGTGTGTGTGTGTGTGTGTGTGTGCACACGCACGTGAAGATGGAAGTCAGAGGACAGCTTTCAGAAGTTGGTTTTCTCCCTCCACCATGTGGATTCCAGAGGTGGAACTCAGACTGTTAGACTTGGAGGCATGTCCTTTACCTCCTGAGACGTCTTGCAGGCCCAATTTGTCAATTTGTTTAACAAATCTCTTGGTGGAAACCTCTTAAAGTTTAGATCAACTGGCCCTAAACTGTAGGCAGGGAGCCTGGGAAGGGGGTGTGGAAGGTACCGCAACCTGTCCAATGAGCTACACGTCATGAAAATAGTAGAGGCTTTGCACAAATATGGATTTTTGTTTTTCAAATTTATGATCGTCAAAATGCACATTTCCCCTTAACAACATACAAATCCATGTATAATTGACTTATAATTCATAGTTACACATTCTTAGTCACTTAATTTTTTTTCTAAATCTATACTTACTACTTCCTGTCCAATGAAAAATTAATGATCAAAGGACACTAACAAGCTGTCTTTGCAGCTTTGCATTCTGGGAGTCTGGGAACACAGATGGAGCTGGATTATCATTTTCTGGTATCTCATCCCATCGAGTCATGAACCCTTGACACAAATTGTGAGGATTTCTCCTGAGGCACAAGTGATCCACATCTGACTCAGCCTGTCATTTCTTGCTTCTTTCTTTGCTTTTAGTTTTATCTGCTCAGATCAGTGTTGTAAACTCCTCTCTGGGGAGCCATAATGGAGGCCCAGGCCAAAGGTCACTTCCTGTGTGGAGGTCCAAGACTCCATGCAAAGTGGCTGTCTCTGTCTCCCACCCCACACTAAGCCTCATAATCCCTCTATTACAGCACTTAGCATACAGCACTTCTCCATCTGCTCTCTTATCTCAGAAGGAAGGGGAGGGGCTGGATGCTGCCCCAAGGAGGGGTAACTGTGGGTGCAGAAAGCTCACATGGAAAAGGCGATGGGATTGTGAGTCAAGTTACAGCTACCTCCCACCGAATAAACCATAAGCCATACAAAGAATAAATAACCATTCATTCTATTCAAATGGCTCTGGGTGCCCCACCACGGGACTTACAGAGACCAGAGAATTAAAAGGGCAACAACGCTGAGCACAGAAACAGAGATCAAGGAGAAGGTGAGGGAGCAGAGTAGAGGCAAGAAGGGCAGAGTGAAAGGAAAGGAAATGGGTTCTGAAAAAGTGAGGCATTTGTTGAGAATCCTAGAGGCAAGTTAGATGGGTGGTAATAAGAGAAGCTAACTTTTGTTAAGTGCTTACGTTATTCCTATACTGCAGCCTGCGTGGATGAAATTTTAGGAAATTCTCTCTCTCTCTCTCTCTCTCTCTCTCTCTCTCTCTCTCTCTCTCTCTCACACACACACACACACACACACACACATGCCACACACACGCCACACACACACACACACACACACACACACACACACACAGGCACACAGCATTTTCCTCTTGCACAGATAGAAAAATACATTTTGTTGCTTGATTCATAAAGCATGGGGACAGCTTTTTCATTATGGGCTGTGGAGATTACACAGGTACTTATGAAATTTTGTGATGTTCTTGGCGTTGTAAAATAGGTGTAATCTCGTTTTCTATGTCTGGAGGTTTTGCAGGATAATGACTAGCGCAAAGTTAAGAGGATTCGAATGACAGGTACAGTTGAATGATTGCATTTGGGAAGGGGATTTTGCGAACATGACATGTTGCTCTGTGCTGTCCTGCACTGCAGCCCTCTGTGATGCCTTTTTAACACCAATACATCTTTTGAGATCCCTAGCTTTCCTTCACACTCTCTTACCACTTTTACCAGTCTCCTTTCATATACACACCTGTTCTTTGCAGATCAATAGTCACCAGGAAACTGTTATTTCCAATGTTCTGGACTCCTCATTCAGTAAACACCTTGGGACTGTATTTTCCTCTTCATCATTTTAATTTAAAAGGTCAACTGAAATGTTCATTTGGGGAATGTAATTTTTTTTGAGACAAGGTCTAAGTGTGGTCTCATTTGGCCTGGAACTCACTATGTAGACCAGCCCAGGCTGCCTTTGTCTCCCAAATGCTGGGATTAAATGTGTGTCCCATGACACCCAGCAATAGAGTCAATTAAAAAAATATGTTGTCCATAGCTCTTTAGTTCCTAGGGGATTACTGATACAGTTTTTAATAGCTCATCCACCTAAATTTACAAAGTGAAATTCATTTTCTCTTCAGTGATAAACTTCACTGTTTTGGAAAGGATACACATGGTCAGATATTCTCTGATATCTGCCTTTGTTCCTTGGCCTGATTTTTCTTTGTATGTATCTTTTTCTTCTGAGCAATTTCTGAGTTACTCAATGTATTGTTTCCTCATCAGGCTGTAAAGCTTCCTAGACTAAATGTGTCAAAAGCTAAGATGGCTATGTTTGCTTTAAATCCACCTTCATACTGTAAACTTGGAAAAAAAAATCACTCATGTGCAAATACTTTCTATGGAACACTGGATTCTAATGCATTTCTCAACATCACTCTTCGCTGTTTTAACTCAAAGAGCAAAGAGAATTAACACAAAGACCCCGGAGGCAAAGAAGACACCAACTCTGAAGTTAGGATAATCTTGTCTATATTTTTATATTGGTTTGCTAGGAAAATCCCTTTTAGATAATGCTTTTGGCAGAACGATGACACAATAATTTGTACCCAGCACTCACCCAGGTAAGAGGGGAAAATTGCTTGTGAAATAAATAATAAGATTAAGGGAGAACATGGGAGCTTCTTAAAACAAATATCTAAATGACACCAGAAATGTCAGAGGAATTCAAGGAGCACAGACTTTCAAAGAACTGTTACTACAGAAAGCAACTTGGAAATGTAGACAACACAGAGGTTAATAAGACAAGTGGCAACAAGTTGGGGCTCCTTGTAGGCACATCACTGACGATAATGAGGGGTACCAAAAGAAAGTGACAGGCCCCTGAGCAGACATGTATGATCCATAAGACAAAGAGGACTCTAGGTTGGTAGTATTGATGGAGTGAGATGACAGTACTGTTTCTCATGCAGCCCTGGGTGCTTGACATGCAGAAACAATGGTGAGAAGTCCAGTCACTCACTATGTTACAATATTTTGGTCAATGTGGGCTGCATTTGAAATGTTAGTCTCATAACTTTTTATGTTTAAATACTCTATTATTTTTATTTTGTGTACAAGTGCAATTCTTAAATGTATGTAAGTGTAGCTGTGTCATGCAATGCCCTCAGAAGTCAGAAGAGGCCATCTAATCCCCTGGAACTGGATTTACAGATGGTTGTTAGCACTTATGTGGGTGATATGGGTGCTGGCAATAGAATCCAGGTCCTCTGTAAGATCAGTCAGTGCTCTTAACCACTGAGCCATCTCTCCAGCCTCTAGTCACATGAAATTTTAAGGAAATGGGAATAGATGCCATAGCTAAAGAAGAGATAAAAGAAACTGGGGGAAAGGGAAAGGAAGAAAATTACCAAGAAATTTCAGAGAAAGGGGTTAACAAAAGATCCTGTAAACTTCGAAAAGCTCCTAATAAAGTATGAATGTGTGGGTCCAACCATTAACATGGTGTGCTCACAAAGGAAGGAATGGAGGAGACAGTACCAGGCCACAGAGAAAGGGAAAGGGATCAGGAGGCAGAGGAGGAGGAGGAGGAGGAGGAGGATGAGAAGAAGGATGAATGGGGGAAAGGAGAAGGGGAGGAAAGAAGAGGGATAAGAACAAGAGTGGAGAAAGAAAAGGTAGTGGATGAGAAAGCAGACAGAGGTCGGAGCTGGGAAAGAGGGGGAAGGAGACAGGAAAGAGAAGAGAAAATATTTACTGGCATTTGAGGATATGCTTCTGAAGGGTAACCCCTTTTGAGGAAGCATCCTGGCAGGCCCCACAGAAGAGGGACAGAGAAAGCTTTGCCACAAAAGGTTAGATAGCTCCATGCACATCACTACCACTGAACATATTGCATAGATGGGTGCCAGATGGGGAAAGAAGACAGGGATGGGGAGGAGAGAGAGAGATGGGGAAGGAAGATGGGGATGGGAAGGAAGAGAGAGATGAGGAGGGAAGACGGGGATGGGAAGGAAGAGAGAGATGGGGAGGGAAGGCACGGACGGGTAGATGCTGACTACTTTAGACCTAGACAATTCTCTGCGCTTTATCTCAGAAATGAATAACCAAAAAAAAAAAAAATCAACCGTAAAAATTGAGTATAGAAAAGCTGATCAAATAAGGTTGAGAAGAATTTTGGATATCAGTACAATATATTTGTATTTCAAGGTAAATATTAAAATATAAAGATCAAAAAGTTCTAAACTATGAGTGCATATTAAAAGTATCATAATTAACTAAGATTAATATATTTTTGGAGAAAGATTCCTTTATAAACTCAGTGTGGCCTAAGGGGACAGCATTCCTACAGTCACAGAGTGATGTCATAGGCCCTCACCCTCCTTCTCTGACTCACACAGTGCTTAAATAACCTAGACAGCTGTACCATTCATTATTTTACCTCATATTTAGATTGAACCTTGTATATGCTTCAATAATTG
This sequence comes from Rhizomys pruinosus, assembly GCA_009823505.1. Classification (NCBI taxonomy): domain Eukaryota; kingdom Metazoa; phylum Chordata; class Mammalia; order Rodentia; family Spalacidae; genus Rhizomys; species Rhizomys pruinosus. The sequence goes on along the minus strand of VZQC01000816.1, from coordinate 873,831 downwards.
AACATACAAACACCATTAGGTGCCAGTTGTCTGGAGCATTACTTGCAGTGATATGTCAACAGGTTCCTATCTTGTAGTCTGTGCCATCTGAGTTTGTGTAAACACTCTCTGTGGCAATTGCACAACAATAAAATCACCTGAAGACCAAGCTGAGAGAACACTGTAAGGCACACACAACAGAAATGATCTCAATATAAACTTTCCTTAGCCCCACTGACCACAGGGCAGTCCTGCGCTTCCTCCTAAGATAAATGCATTCCCTAGAGATAAATTTGGTTTTGACAAATCGGAGAGGGGTAACACTACCACATGGTAGGAAGAGGGGAGATGTGACCAACAGTCTGCAACACAGGGCTCAGCCCTCCTCCACACCAAGGTTTATCTATGACCAACTGTCAATTAACTGCATGAGCACAAACCTTCATTGAGGTGAACATAATTTATAACTGTGTTACTGGAACTTTTTTATTTTAAATTTTGCTTTTTTTTATTTTATGTGTGTGATTATTACCTGCATGTATGTAAATGTACCATCTGTTTGGGATGCCCGTGAAAGTCAGAAGATGGTGTTGGGTTACCTGAAACTGTAGAAGTTACAGATGGTTGTTAGCCACCCCATGTCGGTGCTGGATATTGAATCCAGGTCCTCTCCAAGAACAGCCAGGGCTCTTAACCACCAAGCATCTCTCCAGCTCCTTTGGATTTTATTGATAGACAGAAGTTGAAACTCTGTCTCTGGTGAAAGGCAAATGCTGCTGTGATGGTTTCTGCTCTGGAAATTTTGGGAACATAGGCAGATCCTTCAGTTTGAGCAACAAAGCAGCATTTGTATCAGGCAGAGTAATTCTTTTTTTTTAATTTTTTTTATTTATTTCTGTATGTGTATGAATGTACTGTTGCATGCAAGTTTGTCCACCCGTGTCATGCAATGCCGCGGAGGTCAGAAGAGGGTGTCGGATTCCCCTGGAACTGGAGTTCTCCTGGAATTGGAGTTTCAGATGGTTCTCGGTCGCCATGTGGTGCTGGGGATCAAACCCGGGTCCTCTGCAAGAGCGGTCAGCGCTCTCAACCACTAGGCCATCTCTCCAGCCCCAGGCAGAGTAATTCTAAGAAATCAGCCTTATCTGTCTGCCAGACTCAAAACAAAACTAATTTTTGCAGTAAAGTTTTATTTCTTTATTGCTTTTTCAGATAACTTCTGTGTTAATTATAATAAAAAATCTTAGTAATGTATATAATGGTTGATCTTTGCTAAAGTCAATTACTCATTCTCAGACAGTGCCAAGTGACAGAATGTAATGTATATAATGGTTGATCTTTGCTAAAGTCAATTACTCATTCTCAGACAGTGACAGAACCCATGACCGAAAGCCTCAGTTTTCCCAAGCTAAAACTCTGTGTATTTTAGAAAATATAAAGAGAACAGATCTGTGATACAGTAGAAATAAGGGCTGCAGGCATGGAAAAGAATTCTGGATTGCAAATTATTGGGTTTTCATACTTGAGATCATTTCATATCTCTGCAATCAGTAAGTACCTTCAATCTTTCTGTGGTGAGGAAAACATATATTCTCTTTTAAGCTTTTAAAAAATCTCTAAATTGGTCATTTGCTAATTATGGCTTTCATGTCTCACGCTATTCACTGGACAGAAACAATGCAGGCATTGAAATGCCTACACGATACCGTGTCGTGTCCAGTTTCCGCAAACATAATACTACATATTAGAAAAATGCATTGTGTCATGTTCAATGAATCACTGGAGAATGCCTTGATCCCATAGACTTCCTCAAAAGATGGTGACCGTGACCTTGGTCCTGGCTTCTTCCCTTTCCCTTCCCATTAGAACGGACTGGCATTGAGACTTTCTGGGTCCAGGGATCGCTTCTCAAAAAGAGAATTGGTGGGTGAGAGCAGTGTGGAGACACCTTGCTCCTATTTAGTTCTCCATAGCAGCTTCTTCAGAGACTTTGTGCAGATTTTACTGACAGTGTTGTAACTTTCATGGGCTTCCATCCTCCCAAGTGATCCTCAGTTTCATCCAGGGCCCAAAGCAAACAAAATCATGGTAACCTCTAGTCCTGGACATTCAAGACAGCCCAGGGGATGAGGATAACAATTCTTTCCAAGCCTGTTTTGTGCTATGAAATGATTTCTGCTCCGAACAAGGGAATGGAATACCGAAGCAGCTCGAACCACCTGCCAGGTGCCAGTTCTGGTGGTGGTAGTTCCTGTCAGCCCTCCTCTCCCCTTCCCTTCTCAGCCCTCCCCTCCCCTTCCCTTCTCAGCCCTCCCCTCCCCTTTCCCTTCTCAGCCTCATTCTCCACACTGAGTTATTTTTCCTGATTAGGCAAAAGCATTTATGAAAATCCAACACTTCCAACGCGTTCTCCCTGAAAAATCCCTCTGCTATGTGTTTCTCCACCACCCAGCCTGAAACCTGCAGGATGAAGAGCCAAGGCTCTCTTTCTCCAGGGTCACTTCCCTTCTGCTAGCTGCCATTAAGAGACAGCGTGGTGATCTGACAAGTGCTGATCTGACAGACTCTGCAAGATGAAGAGCCAAGGCTCTCTCTCTCCAGGGTCACTTCCCTTCAGTCCCTAGCTGCCCTTACGAGACACCGTGGTGATCTGACAGACTCTGGCTATGGATCTTTCTGTGTCAGGAAAGAAGGGTTCAGGGAGCCCACCTGCCATGGGCCATTTCCTCTCAGAACCTGGCAATAGCCCTAGTGTCCCCCACTGTCCCTGAAGCTCTGATTCAGCCAAGCAGCCCCTGTGACTGGATACTCATGTCCTGGGCTTCCTGGGGGGGGGGGGTCCAGCTGACTCTGTGGACCTAGCCTGACACAGGGCAGACTGTTCCTCCATTGGACTAATAACATTATAACTGTATAAGAACAAGTCGCTGCTAAAGGCTGAAGCTCTCAAGGATATGGTGAAATCAGCCAGAGTACGCCACTGAGCATGAGACAGATGGCTGTAGCTTCTTACTCTTATTACTAACACAGTCTCCACTTCGTCTCTTAACCAATTAACACATTCCCTGGCCAGGTATGCTCCTCTAGTATCTTAATCAGTCTCACTCCTGCAATAAATTTCTGATTTTTGGCTTAGAAACAGCATAAATACCATTTCTCACACTTCTACAGGCCCGAAGGCTAAGGTCAAGGCCTAGCACAAGCGAGTTCTGGAGTAGACTTTCTTCAGGTTGCACACGACTCTTCCTTGTGTGATCCTTGCATATGGGAAAGAGGACCATCTCTGTCTTCTTATGAGGAACCGCCCATGGGGAAGACTCTGGCATCCTAACCTCGCCTACCAATGCCATCCTAGTGTGTATCACTGAAGGAATCTTGACAACACAAATCCATAGTCTATACCACCTAATGTTTGTAGGATGAAAGAATGAAAATCATTTTGTCTTCACCTGTAGTTGAGTCAGTTCCCAGCAGGTCTTGGGTTTCCTGGGGAAAAGAAATTTGCTCAGATGTTGTTAATCTTAACGCTACTCATATTTTTTTTAATTTTTATATGTGTCTGAATGTACTGTCTGCATGTAGGTTTGTGCACCTGTGTCGTGCAATGCCGTAGAGGTCAGAAGAGGGTGTTGGATTCCCCTGGAACTGGAGTTAAAGACGGTTCTCAGTCACCATGTGGGTGCCGGGGATCGAACCTGGGTCCTCTGCAAGAGCAGTCAGCAGTTGGTGCTCTTAACCCCTAGGCCATCTCTCCAGCCCCATCACTACTCATTATTACACTAACAGAGCACTTGCTTTTTTTTTTTTTTTTAATTTTATTTATTTCTGTATGTGTATGAATGTACTGCCTGCATGCAAGTCTGTGCACCCGTGTCGTGCAACGCCGCGGAGGTCAGAAGAGGGTCTCGGATTCCCCTGGAGCTGGAGTTCTCCTGGAATTGGAGTTTCAGACGGCTCTCGGCCGCCATGTGGGTGCTGGGGATCGAACCCGGGTCCTCTGTAAGAGCAGTTGGTGCTCTTAACCGCTAGGCCATCTCTCCAGCCCCAGAGCACTTGCTTTTTAAAAAACATTTTATTCATTGTTATTTTGTGTGTATGAGTATATTGCCTCCAGGTGTGTAAGTCCATCTGTGTCGTGCAATGGTGGCAGAGGTAAGAAGAGGGCCTTGGACCTACTGGAACTGGAGTCATGCATGGTTGTAAGATGCCATGTGGGTGCTGGGGTCCAAACCTGAGTCTTCTCCAAGAGCATCCAGGGTTCTAATTGCTGACCCATCTCTCCAGCCCAGCCTAGCACTTGTAATGCAAATTCTGTTCACCTCTGCTGGAATACCTGAGTGTCATATGTTCAAGGAAGCAGGCTTTCCACAGATTACTCAGTGGTGGTAATGTTCTCTGAGCCAATTCCATCTGGAATTGAGAGATAAATTTAGACTTATTCCTACACGCAGCTTTATAAAGCCGTTACCTTCAGCTTCCTGGGAGTTTCAGCTACAGTTCAATCTCTCTCAGCTTTTTACTCCACTGACCAAAAATGAGCCCATGTTAGACATCACTATTAATTGAAATTTGCATCTTGTTATATATTTATTCATTTATTTTAGCATCCCTCAAGAGTTATTACCTGGGTCTAAATTTCCCAGGACATTATCTTTTACCTTTAACAGAGTGAGATTTTAAATTCACTTTGTAATTGTTTTTTAAGAAGTGAATGCTACAATTTTGATGTAGTGGATGACAAAATCCACATGAACATTTTAGGAGTCTGTAAATGATTCAATATACTGCAGCATTTATTTAGCTACAATTTAATAATCTTCTCCACACTTAAAGAAAAATTTCAACATTTCTGATCTAACAACAGTACCCATGATTCAGTGTGCTATGAAATAATTATATTGGAAATCATGTGAGGATGGTTTTCAACAAGCGAATCCAAAATTACATATTGTATCACTTTGGGTTTGAGTATTGAGTGCATACACATGTGTGCATTTTAAATAGTAGATTGAGATTTCACTATAATTATAACATCAAATATGTTTTCATAAACTAATGGTTATAATCATTTTTCTGAAGGAAACAATGGATATATTTTATAATTTTTTTTTACTGTTTCTAAATTAGGAAATGAGAGATTTTAGCCTGTTTTTTTTTCCAAACTCTTTTCTTAAAATAATACATTGAGGACATGGAAAACCTTTATTCTGAACAAAGGAAAAGATAATATGGATATAATTATTACATTCTCTTTTCAACATTTGGTGCTGAAGAACTAGAGACATCCTAAGATGCTATATAAGAATTTGGACCGCTCTTGCAGAGGACCCGGGTTCGATCCCCAGCACCCACATGGCGGCGGAGAACCGTCTGAAACTCCAATTCCAGGAGAACTCCAGTTCCAGGGGAATCCGACACCCTCTTCTGACCTCCGCGGCATTGCACGACATGGGTGCACACACTTGCATGCAGACAGTACATTCATACACATATAGAAATAAATAAAATTAATTAAAAAAAAAGAATTTGGACGAGAGTGGGGAGATGGCTCAGCAGTTAAGAGCACCAGTTGCTCTTGCAGAGGATCCAGGTTCGATTCCCAGCACCCAGATGGTAGCTAACTACTATCTATAATTCCATTCCAGGGAATCCAATGCCTTCTTCTGACTCCACAGACACTTCATGACACAGGTGCACTTATATGCAGGAAATACACTCATACACATAAAATAAAAATAACAAATAAAATATTAAAAGTTATTTGAATGAGATGAATGTAATTCTTGACATGTTGATCAATTTATCTTCTAGCAAATTTGAAGAATTAGGATCAATTCTGTCTATTTCAATATTAACTATTTCGCCATCAGTGTTTTTAAACTCTAATATACTCAGAACAAAGTTTATAAACTAGTGCATGTGAGTGACAGAGCAACATCCAATAATCTGATGACATATGATGCTCATCTAGTCACCACATGGAACAAGAACCTCAACTTGCCCACTTTGGAAACAAACTCCAAGTGGTCATTTTATTAACTTCTTTTAGAATGTAGACATTCATACTGATGCTATTTCTGTCCTTGTGATAAGAAGACCCTTTTAGATGCTGCTTCTTCTATTTGAGATTATGGAGGTAAGGATCATTTAATGTAGACCCGATTAAGCTAATGGCCAATTCTGATTATCTGTTCCAAAGGAAGAAGGGAACTAGAATAAACATAGCAATGATTTTGATTATCAAAGTAATTCTTTATGAGATCCATTTTGTCTCCTAAAATGGGAATCCAGCTCCCAGTGAGATGAGGCTGTTTTTAACGTTACTTGGGAGTGCTCCTTCTGGTCTTTGGAAGGAAAGGAGATGATGAAACCATCATGCTAGTATCTATGACTCATTTTTAGACTTGCAGGTTCTCAGAGCAAAGATGCAGGGCTACCCCTACAAGTCTACCTGAGTAAGGTCTTTGAAACCACAAATTCAGCTGTCTTCTCCAGCTCACTATTGGCTCAGCTCCAAGAGCCACAGTATTTGCCTTAGTGACCATCTTTGCTAGCTACCTAATGCTTTGCAAATTCCATGAACACAAATTTCCTCCTTTCTTACCCCAGCTCTTCAGGAGACTCCAATGGCACCCTCTGAACTCTGACTGTCCTTTTCAAACTATTGCAGCTGTCCTCCAACATAGCCTCAAGGATTTGCTTTAACTATAGGATCTCCTCCTTGCCTTTGTCCACTTCATTGGGTCATAGAGTTAGTCCTTGTTATTAATCTCACAAGTCCAAATTCTGGGTTTCTGTGGAATTGGAAACCATATAAAATTTCGAGATCACTAAATTTTCACTGCTTATAACTGACTTTAAAGTTCATATCCTAAAATAGATTTTGCTTCATGCAATATGTGATGATTCAGATATAGGCATATATCTAAGTATATTCTTACTAATCTCCTAGTAAAAATGCCGATTCCCTTTGATATTTAACCTGCTCAAGAACCATACATATAAAATAAAAATAATTTTAAAAAAACTTTTGACAATTCATCCATTTTACTGACTTGATCTTTTTGGGGTTTCCCAGGTGCCATGAGGAGCTGGCAACATCTGCTATGGTTGTGGGGGAGACTATTGAGTGGGGGGATTCTAAGCGAAAGTTATTTGAGAGATATCTAGAGTAGGCTGTGAAGTGTGTTTTCTGAAAGTTGGTGTTTATTTGACTTGGAGCTCACATCCTTAGAGATGCACTGCACAGACAAATGTATTTATAAAAGGCAATTCATCAGAGGGCTATTCTGAGGGCAAATGAATAATCAGTGTCAAAGGACTGTTAACTAACAACCCTCAGGGGACCATCTCAGCAACTGCAACTGTAGATAAGGTATTTTTTGCCTCATTTGATGAGCCCTCATAGAGACTGGATGTATGCCTTCCCTGTTTAATATTTCCATTAGTGACTTTTCCCATCATTATGAACAAATACTTGATAAACAGAAACTCACAGGAAGAGAGGTTCCTTTCAGCTAACAGTTTGAAAGGATCTCACTTAGGTAGTAGGGATGGCATGGGAGTGGATGGCTCCCAGGCAGGGGAAGCTGTCTGTCCACATCTCAACAAAGCCCACCCATCCACTCAGTGCCCCACTTCCACCAGCAAGTCTCCATCTCCTAAAGGTTCTACGACATTCCAATACAGTATCACACTGAGGACCAAGTGTACAACATGGGAACCAGTGAGGAAATGTTATAACCAAACCCCGACGTTCTCTTAGTCCATACTTGTTTGCTCTTTATTAATCTCAGTTGTGTGGACGATGCCCAGATGGATGCTTAGATAATTTTTGTTTACTTTGATAAACAGTTTCCCTCTCAAGAACTATCTGAACAGGCCATGAGCTCAGTAGATGTTCAGGCGAATCTTTTGAATAATATGAACACCACCAAAATCCACTCTGAAGTGTCAAAGCAACCTTCACATCCCTCTCCCAAATTGCATTCAATTAAGTGCCCCTATCAGAGATCCTGAAATGCACAGCAGTCAAGTTGAAGGCCCAACCTGAGACCCGGCGAAAAGAGCAGTGTGCAAAAGCCAGGCTCAGATGCATAAAATTATATTCCTTCTAATCCTTTTTTTTTTTTTTTTCGGAGGGGGGAGGTGCTTTCCCATATCAACAATATCTCTTTCTGTGCTGCTACAAATGAGAAAATTAGCTTAAAACTCGGACAAAAACACATTGGAAACGCTGCAGACTCCTTGCATGTGGCCTTTTATTACATCGCATTTTCTAGGCCATGGCTTCCTTGTTCTTGTGCGCATCTGGCTGACTCAGCATTAGTGCATTTCTGCACCACAAAGTCTCAGCTTGAAGTGGAAATAGATGGGCAGAAGTGGCGTTTGTGTGGAGTTACAGGAAGGTGAAGCTGCGGGGAAGAATGTTACTCTGTTTTTCATTTCTACTCAAAAGCCACATTTTCACTTACGCACCAGAACGAAGCTGGTGAACATGCAGTTGACTTTTGGCAATGAACCAAGTCTGGCAGCCCCACAGCCCACGGGATTCCTACAGATAACATCAGGCAGGGCAAGTACAGCAAAAACCAGGGTGAAATTGAATGTATCGGGGAGCAAAAACCCAAGCCGAGATCAGAGGTTTCATGAAAATTTTACAAAATACAAACATTGCTGGTCTCAGGAAGAATGTGAACAAACTTTAAATAGAAAATTCCAGGCTGAGTCTGTGGAGTAAAAGTTCAATTGGGGCTTCCGAAGCAGGCAATTTGTTTTTTGTTTTTGTTTTTGTTTTCGCTTTGGTATTTTTTTTCCTCTTTTATTTATTTTTTAAGGGATTCTACAATATAATAACACAGTTGTTTTCAGATAATATTGATGTTATTCAGTTTGCCGTACAATTAGGTAATTGGTGCATTTTTTTTTTGAAGTGAGCCAAATTATTAAGCATAAGCAATGAATGTAAGTAACATTCATGTAAGACCAATTTGCAAGTATCTATGTCCAAATTTTGAACAACCCAAGGTTCCCATAGTCCAGTTGGAGATGTCGCTTCAGTATTTTAAATCAGAGACCAGAGGCCAAAAGAAGGATTCATTAGCAGGAGAGAGAGACATGGACTCAGAAACTGTCACCTGCGTCCAGCAGTGAAAATGTCACCTTGGGATTACCGACAATGGGTGACCTTAGAGGGCAAGTGCAGGAGGTCATCACAGCGCTGACCCTCATTCCCAACCAACCGGGTGCACAGGAGCGACTGCCCCCACCCCCAGCTTATTTCAGCAGTTCATAGGTTCTCCTGCAAAGGACCAGCTTCAACCCTCTCACCCCCATATCTTCAGGCCCCACTGCCCTGTATCTGAAATTCCTCCAGTGCAGTTTAGCCTGAAATTACCCGCAAGAATGAGATCTAAACTCAAGAAAGATATTATGTGAAGTTCATGTTCAATTTCAGTTTATCAGATGAAAGGCTTTTATATGATACAGAAACTCAGGTGCCCTGAAATTAAGCAAAAGTAAAGCAAAGGTGAAGGAGCTTCTGAGACAGGAAGTCAGAATCCTGAGTAGTTTATTTTTTAAATTCTCCCTATGCCAAGAAACATGAATGAGGTTTTAAAATTTTTTATTAAACGCCCATGTGGTGAGTACAAAGACTGTGGACTTCCTGCCATGCACCAGACATCCACTGAGAGACAAGCAGGGGGCTTCCCCTGATGTAATGAGACCTACCATCAAGCAGCCCCTGCTTGGGGGGGTGACTGGGCAGCCAACTGCACCTGTCCGCTTGTGCCCCCTTCCAGGAGTGAGTGGTAGCCCCAGACCACCCCAGCCTCTTACAAAACTTCATAAACTCAGTGTCCTAGATGGTTTCTATGGCTCTGATAAAACACTGACCAAAACCACCTTGGGGAGTAAAGGGTCTAGTTGGATTATACCTCTCCTTCACGGTTCACCATTGAGGGAAAGCAGAATAGGAGTTCAAGGAGGGCAGGAACCTGGAGGCAAGAGCTGAGCAGAGACCACAGAGGAATGCTGCTGACTGGCTTGCTCCTCTGGCTGGTGTTCAGCCTGTATTCTTATACAACCAAGGAACCCCTGCCCAGAGGTGGCACCACCCACAGTGGGCTGAGCCCTCCCACATCACTCAACACTCAAGAAAATGCCCCACAGACACGCCCAAAGGCCAGTCCATAGAGGAAATTCCCCAGGTGTACCAAGTTAACAAGCAAACTATCCAGCACATTCACCAAATAACACAAGCTCCTAGTGACAATCTGCAACCAGCACCTTTGCCAGTCTCCAAGATATGACAATTATTATTTCTTCAGTTTCCCCTTAGGGATTCAGGTGCACACGCCTAGACCTAGTCTGGCGTTCCTCTTGGAACGGGTCTGTTTCCAGGAGGAATGTCTAGGATAGAGTTGATGCTCACTTTCAAGCAGAAGCAGTGGTTCTCTCTTAGTGGCAAGGACACCAAGAGAGGACGTGTCTAGCCACTGAGTAAACAGTACCAACCCTGGTCTGCCATGGTACCACTTCTTTCTCGTGCCATCATTCTTCTTGCTGCTTCTCCATCTATAAACAGGACAGATAGAGTTAGAAATAATGAACATCCCAGGGAACGATTTCCACAGAGAACAGGCAATTAAATCATTCCAAATCTCATCATGCCACCTCGACAGAAACTTTATGAACTGAGGTTTATAGCTCATAATGGCGAGTCAGACTCAGGAACAGCAGCTCTGCTCTCCAATACAGCCCACCTTACACAGAGGCGTGGGATGTGGAGAGCATGAGTAGTCCGATGCTGTGCATCCAGCTTGTTAAAGTTGAAAGAGAAAAGGCTGTCCTCCTCGCTTTTGGTCTTGCATCCCTTCCCCTGTGAAGCAACACCTCATTTGGTGCATTCTTGAGTTGAGCATTCTTCAAAGAAAAAAAAACATCAAATACAGAAGAGCACAGGACAGGAAAGGATTACTGGAGAATATCTTGGATGGCATTTTTACAATCCAGGCAGAGGAAATTATAAACACTAATGATATATATATATATTTTTATATATATATATATATATATATATATATATATTTATTTATTATATATATAATGTATTATATATATGTATATATATTATATATACACATATATTATATATATATGTATTATATATATAATGATATATATATCATTATATATATATAACTAATGATATATATATATACTGATATAGAGATATACCTGATATATAATGATATATAGATATATATTACATATCTATATCTATGTCTATAGATATAGATATCACAAAATCCAATAGATGAAACCATGATGGGTCTTACTAAGTACCTCAGGCTGGCTTATCTCAAAATCTTCTGCCTCAGCTTCCCAAGCACTGGGATTATAGACATGAACCATTGCATCTATCTCCAGCTGCTCTAAGTCAGTCAGTATCATTAACACACCTAGCCTCAATTTTCTCTTCTGTGCTAAGGACACTGCCATAAGGAGATTTCCGTGGTCCCTAAAAATCTTTGTTCCTTGAAATACAAGGCTGATACACAGCTTTAAACTGTTTCAAAAGAAGTGGTATAAATTATTCAATGACAATTTATGACTGAAGACTACTTTGAAAATATAAATTAATAAGGACCAATATTGTTGAGGTTTCAGGGGTGATCTCCACTTACAAAACAAATATATAGGCAATAGGAGAAGCTCTCTTTTCCACACCTGAAGAAGTTAAGAAATCGAGCAAAAATTCAAAAGCAGAATTGGAAAGTGAATAGGTTTCATTTTGTTGCTGTTGTAAAATTCTCTCACAAAAACTGCTTGAGGAAAGATTTATTTTGGCTTCCAGTTTCAAAGGGATTGAATCTACCATGACAGATAGAGAAGCATGGCCACAGACAGGGATAGAAGAAAGCTGTCTGATCACATTTCATCTGCACATGGGAAGCATAGAAGGAACAGGAAGTGAGGCAAGAATATGAAACTTCCAAGTCCACTCTTAGGGATGGTCTTCCTCTGGCAAGGGTCTACCTCCTAAAGGTCCCACAACCTTCCCAAACAGCACCGCGGACTGGAGACCAAGTATTCAAACATATGAGCCGATAGGGGACACTTCACCTTCAAAGTACCAGAGAAGGAATGGAACTCTAAGAAATGAGTGGATTTGCTAGCATGTTCAGCCCCAAGTTAATTAGACATTGGCTTCTGGAGTAGGCGACACTGGAAACCAGAGCAACTGGGAACCATTTTATGCTCTGCAGACGGGAATGGGCTGGACTGTGCTTTGTCTTCCTTTGGAGATTCTAATATCCTTTGTCCCCAACAAAAACTAAATGAAGGAAACTTTGGATCTTAAATGCTCTGAAGACTTCATGCCGTTAAGACAGGTGACCCACTGACAAATGGCCTCTTTGCTCCACAGATCCAGCCTGCAAAGAGAAAGGAGAAAACACTGTGAACACTTTGCCATGCGTGGTGGACATCCTTTTTATTCTTAACAATTTTCTGCCTTCTTGAGTTACAACAAGAAAGTATCCACAAGATAGCCACAGACTCCAAAAAATGAGCTTTTGAGCTTTTTCTATTGGAAATATTGTGAAACCTAATTTGGCTTTTGTTGGTTTTCCTTAAAGTAGATTATAATTATTTCAAATATGGGATATGCACAAATATATATGAAGAAAAATATTGAAATTAGTAATACAAAGAAGAGTATATACCTACATACATATAAATATTGCAATTAATAGCTTCCTGAAAGAAAATGTATACACGTATATACTAGGAAAAACTTTTATCTTTACAGACGGTTAAGAGTTGTAACTTTCTGTTAAATTATAATTTAGCAGAGTCATGTTTTCAGGCCTCTATCAAAGAAAGGTCAGTTAATTTTAGGAGATGAGTAAAAACCTTTTTTTTTTCTCTTATTTGTGAAGGAAAACTTAAGGTCATCTCAACACGTTAAGAATCATAATTCATTGACTAAATAAGACAGTTGATGTAACATACCATGTCAAATGATATCTAACTTCTTGCCTGACATACTTGAAACAGAGTGAAGAAATGTCTTATTTTATTTGTATTTTCTGACAGTTTCATACTTGAGTACTGTATTTACACATACCCCATCCTCGACCCTCCCAGTCTCCTCCCACACCACCCTGTACCTCCTCTCATTGTGTGTAAATGTGTTTAGGGCTGACCCCGCGGGATTGGATAACCCATCGGGAAGCTCATTCCTGAAATAAACTGATTCTCCCCTCATCAGCATCCATTGATTGCCTGTAGCTCCTCGTCTAGGATGAATTTTCCCCCTCCACATTGGCACACTGGCTAATTTGGTCATCATGCAGGTCTTGTTCAGGCAACCATATTGTTGAAATTCCCTATCATGTCTAGAATGCATTACCTAGCAACAGGTGTCCTTGCCCTCCAGCTCTTACAAGTCCCGCCCCCTCCCTATTGTGTTCCTGAGCCTTAGGTGTAAGGTTTTCCTTGTAGACATTTCAGTTCTCTGAAGGCAGCCATGGTCTCTTATTTGCTCCATTTTGAACAGTTGTGGAACTTGGTAATAGTCTCCATCTGTTGCAAAAATAACATTCTTTGATGAGTGGTAAGAGCTCTTCATCAATGAATATAAGGATAAGCATTTTGAATATAGTAACTTACATTGGTTTAGGAAAGTGTCAGTTGTAGGTTCTCCTATAAGGTCTTTAACATCTCTAGCCATGGGTATTTGTCTACATTTGCAGTACCAGGCATGGATTCTTTCTTACTGAACAGACCTTAAGTATAATTATATAGTTCTTGGTTAGCCCCCAAGACAAGTTTTGGATAAAAGATTGCAAGGAATCAGGAACTTGAATATATGGGTGATGGACTCAGCCATCCAGAGCCTGTGAATTCCTCTGATGAATAAGGAGTTGTATTGCCAAAGGATATGATGAAAAATTTACTGATTCTGTAACCGCAAAATGACTCAGATAAGATGGGGAATGAGAAGTTTGATAGAAAGAAGCATGGTGTACTGGGTGGAAACATGACAAGACTTTCTCTGATAGCATTAATGATTAACTGGCCATACAAAAGAATGGTTCTGGGCTATTATTTACTTGCCTGACAGAGAAACTTAGGAACTGATTACATCTGAGATCATGATTTACATTTAGACAATAATTAAATAAGCATATTCTTCCTGGTGATTTATATAAAAACACAAGAATGTAAATTAAACTTAATACTATCATACTTTTACTCACTTCTACCACTTGTCATACTCATTCCTTAGGCACCTTCCAATCAATAATGTCCTTAAAATTGCCAGGAATATGTTGAAAAGATCAGAGAGTTCCCTCTTAGGATAATGATGGGAAGAGAAATACAGTAAGCAAAGATAAAAGAAGAAGTTTCTAGTAGACACAAAAGAGAAATTCTTTGTGAAAGTGAACAAAAATGTCAACAGTACATCATTTGTATATTTGCTCATTCGTTCATCCTTTAATTTATTCTTCACCAAAGTGATAAATAGGCATAAGGTATTGGGTGTTAATTAGGGGAATCAGGGAGTCATCATTCACCAGTCAGCATTAAAAATAAACATGATTTAGCCAAAGCCCTGTTTGAAGATAAGGTTTGTACATTACTATTTCAGGAGGTATCAGAGGGCCTACAAGATTTAATTATAATAATAGTTAAATGAAAAATCTATAAGATCTTGTGGGATAAAAACTGTTAAGTCACAGTGACAAATTACTTGAACCAGAGGGGTTAACTTTCGTTAGGTTCATATTGAGGGGAGACCCAGCTCAAAAGTATAGAGGACTCTAATAAAAATGACTTGGGATTTATTTTGGGCATGGCCACTGGCCAGCCTGACCCAGGATCAGGATGACCAGCATTAAAATGGCACTGAAGCAGCAGTTTTAAAGCCAGGCATACAAGGAAATGAGCATACAAGGAAGTGGGAGGCCAAGGAAGCAGGGGATAGGGTGTAGGTGGGCCTGTGGCTGGTATCAGAAGGAGCACCTTGAGAGAAACCAGTGCCTATGTTCTTGCCTCCAATGAGATGTAATTGCAGGACATTGCAGCAACCCTTTCTCAGATTGCAGGAACGCACTACAGGGTGACTGTTTCCCAGAACTCTGCTTTGGTTGGCTGTCTGGAATCCCTGACTTAGGTGGGCTATTACCTTATAATTTTAACCTTCATTTTGCTTCAGAGACAGAGAATCATTGCTCCTCAGAGTTACAAAAGAGTAGGTCATGCTGGGTTTCAATTTGAGCTGAGGAGTGGGAATCGTATGTGAATAAATACTAGACTAAGATTATCTTAAATTAAGATATGTCTAGGTAGGGTGTAAACTACACATTTGAAAGAGTGAAATGTGAATTCAGTGACTCCCTGTCATGGGTGCTACCTCCCAGCTTAGATCTGTTAGCAACGTGAGCAAAGTTGTGACACCCCCCCGATATTCAAATCACATTGTTTTTGTCCAAGAGCTATCAACTCTGTAACTCAGTGCCTCTTCTGAAGCTTGATGTAACAGAGGTTTTCACAAGCTGCTAAAGGAAGGAATATGTGGACCAATGGCTCAGATATTGATTATTTCATAGTCCAGAGCTATAAACTTATTAAGCATGCCCCAGACTGTGGTGGTAAGGCAATGTGTGAGCTTAGTAGAACAAAAAACATAGGGAAAAAATCAGGGAAAACTGCATTTGATGAAAGAGGAAAAACATTTAGTCAGAAAATGGTGAAGATTTTAATTCTGCACCACTGCAGAGAGAAAAAGACAGGTTGTACCCAAGGAAGCTCCAGGGACTCTCAAACCCAATTTCACAGGAGCACGGGACAGAGACAGCATGTAAGACTGGGCACAGTGAGGGCTAAAGGATCAGAAGCAGATCTGGAGAAGGAGGATGGCAGAGGAGGGGCTGAGGGGGTGCTGGGTGGGAGGCAGGAGGAAGTGGAGTTCTTGGCAAGGGCCAAGGAGAGATGGACAGAGCCCAGGAGTGAAGGGCTGGCAGCCATCGGCTCCCAGGCAGTCTCCCAGATGGTACTTCCTGTGTCTGTGCCCAGCCTCCTGGAGCCAACCTGACTGGAGGTCACACTCAGGAGGAAGAGAGCCTAGGGTGTGCATCCAAGCTCAAAAGAGAGAGTCAGTGAAGTGCTTCCCAGGGGATATGGAGAAATGGAAAACAGTGTAAATGTGCCTAATCAGCTTCTAATCGTAATATATTTGAGAGTATAAAATAATCTTTATTGTTTTCCATAAGAGGAATAAAAGACATAAGCACATATGTATATATATATATACATATATGTATATATATATACATGTATATATATACATGTATATATATATACATGTATATATGTATATATATACATATATATGTATATACATGTATATATATATATATATACATATATATATGCACATATGAGGGAGAGAGAGAGAGATAAAATATAAATATCCACAGACTTTATTTTAAAAATGAGAATCATCAGGGCTGGAGAGAAGAGATGGCTCAGTGCTTAGTAGACCTGACTACTCTTGCAGATGATTCTGATTCAGTTCCCAGCATTCACATGAATTGTGACACACAACTGTCCATAACTCCAGTTCCAGGGGGTCTAGCACCCTCTTCTGGGCTCCACAGGCATTGCATGACACAGGTGCACTTACATGCATGGAGAGAAATCATTCATACACAAAAAATAAAAAGTTAACAAATCAAAAAGTTCAAAGCAGAATCTATCAGCTGAAAACAATTTTAAAAATCAATCACAGCTTTATCTCCCTCTCCCCCTGCCCTACCCTCACCCCCACCTCGTCCCTTTCTCATACCAGGGATTCAACCAAGTAGTTCCTGTATGCTGGACAGGTGTTCAACTACTGAAGTATATCCCCACCCCTCTTATTTTACTTTTTTAAATTTTGAGACAGGGTCCCAGTAGTTATCCAAACTGATCTATAACTTGCTATCGTCCTTTCTGACTACCTGCTCAATACTTGGGATTGCAAGCCTGTGCCACCAGGCCTGGCTCATAATTTGAGTCTCTTAAACATTTTGAAAGAGACCCAGACCACAGGCAACCAAGGTACTTCACAAGGGTTTGTGCTCTCTTCTTCCATGCTCAGGTCTCCTGAAGCTGGACAGCCACCCCACCACCTCGCACAGTGTGGGGGTTTTTGAAGACAGCCCCTCACCATCTCCTTTTCCAGTTGTCTTTCCTCACTTGTCTGCTTCTAGACAGCCAAGAAGTGCTCTGGAATTCACTTTTCCTTAACAAATAAAATAATAAAGGACTCAAAGTAACTTTTTTTCTTTACTGCTTCTAGCACATCCACTCAAATATATCCCTTCCATTTGAAAATTTGAGCAAGAGATTTAGGAGGAAGCTTTGAAAGGCTGGATATATCAGCTTTGTGGAGGATAGAGACGTACCTTGCCAGCGTACATGGTGCCGCTTGGTTCCACCTCTAGCACCACCATTAAAAAATAAATCAGGGGCTGGAGAGATGGCCCAGTGGTTAAGAGCACCGACTGTTCTTGCAGAGGACCCAAGTTCAATCCCCAGCACCCACATGGCAGCTGAGAATTGTCTGTAACTCCAATTCCAGGAGAACTCCAGTTCCAGGGGATCCAACACCCTCTTCTGACCACAGCATTGCACAACAC
The DNA here is from genome assembly GCA_009823505.1 of Rhizomys pruinosus. Lineage (NCBI taxonomy): Eukaryota > Metazoa > Chordata > Mammalia > Rodentia > Spalacidae > Rhizomys > Rhizomys pruinosus. Next base: position 856,156 of record VZQC01000816.1, on the reverse strand, counting down.
AGGTGCACTAACCTACATGCAGACAGTACATTAATATACACAAAAAATGAATAAAATTTAAAAAAATAAAAATAAATTAAAGACTTTCTCATCTACTAGTGTCTTCTTTACTTATAAAAAAAAGTGTATATAGGGATAAATGGCCCCAGAATCAGTACACCATTGAGCATCTCCTGTTTACACGCATTCCTTAGCTACAGTTAATTTTAACATACAAAGTACATGTTTAAGGGTGAAAGAGTTAAACAAACATATAGATAAAGAAGTTACACATGGCAAATTAAAGAACTGAATAAGTCCATTTCTGTGGCTCAATGCATTCAACTATAGACTTGTTGGTGTCGTTTGCTTAGAAGCCACCACCTTCACAGTTTAAGCCTATAGACTTAATAGACATAACTATAGACTGTACACATAGGAGAGAGACAGAGTGTGTTTAGGTTAATAATGAATCCATTCCTATGTTTTTTTTTTCCCTTGGATCAGGCAGAAATAAAATTCCTCTATTTTAATCAATTAGCTCTGAACAATCATTTGGCTTCCTTCGCCACTAAAAGTTCTTTCTTAATAAAAAAAAAAAAAAAACTAGAAATTTCAAATGGATAAATCCATTAAGCAACTTTAATTAACCTCATAAAGACAAAAAATGACCTAACTAAAAGACATATTTTCAGTGCCAGCCAAATTAATATTTTAACCTAAATTGAAGACTTAGCACATCTGAAACCATATGTAATGTCGGTTTCATAGAACTTAGACCAATAACTTTTCTACTTCAAGATAATAGTGAGTTATACACACTAAAATTAAACTTTCATTCTTTGATAGCATGGCTTTAAACTGAAGGATTTATGCTAATCATAGTAAAACAGGTAAGATATTTTACACAATAAAGTCATATTTTGGCAATGAATCAAAATGGGTATTTGTTGCATTTACATAAGAAAAGGCTTCCAAGATATTGTATGAAGGACTTTAAAGGAACAAAATGCTGCATGGAATTTTAGATTCAGCTTTGCAAGTAACTACATGCAAATCTGACCTTGACTTATGAATCCAGAGTTCTCAATATCTTGTGTGTATGGGATCACATTGATACCTTCCTTCCTGGCCTAGGTTGAATTAAATGATATTCAGATACACTGAGGTACAAAATAAATAAAAAGACACTGGGGACATATTGGCTTAAACTGTGAAGGTGGTGGCTTCTAAGCAAACAACACCAACAAAAAGATACAAAGCTCAGTTGGGTGTGGTGGCCCATTCCCTTAATCTCAGTAGTGAGGAAGAGGAGGCAGGTGTATCTCTGTGGGTTCAAGTCCAGCCAGGTCTACAAAGGAAGTTGCAGGCCACCTGGGGCTACAGAGAGACCCTGTCTCAAAAAGACAAAAAAAAAATTTCATTGATGTGGTTTCTTTGTTTGCTTGTCACCTTATTTTCCTTGACCCCCCTCTTCCTCCTTAATAACTGTCTTCCACTTTCTACAGATGTCATTGAATTTGTTCTGCAAAGCACGTGTCACTACCTGGGATAAGTTGATCTTCTCAGTATACCTTGGGTTCCAGGTCTTCCCACACATTTTGTCCACTCGAGTTTGCTCTTGTCCTTGGGCTACTTTTACCCAGTAAAAGGAAGTAACCTGGAGTATGCTAACATGGGTGGTACTGGTCTAGTGGTCAGCAGAGGGAAGGCCCACAGTTACATGTCTAATACAAGACAATGCTGCCAATTAACTTTTAGGTGAAAAAAATTTTGATTGTACCTTGAACCATAAAAGGCCCTTGGAACATTTGATAGTCCTCTAGAAGGTTGGTAGCTGTCTCAAAGCCTATAGGGAATACAAAATCAACTAAGAGTCACAACTGATATACAAGTGGCTGAGGTCAACTCATGCAGCTGGCATCACAGAGGGGGAAAAGGTCTCAGGCATCCATGATCCCATAGGTGTCTTGGACCCAGTCAAGCCATTCTGCCTCCCACACACACTCCCTACATCACAGACTTGCTCTTCACTCAGTTGTGCAGTCTTTCTCTAATTGATAAATGTGAGTCACATAATTCATCAGGAATTAAAATGAAATCTTGGAGTCAGATACATACATGACTAGTTCCTGTTGGGTTTGTGTTCTAATCCTGGTCTTAACAATGAAAGCAAAGAAAGCAGAAAGGTAGAGATTCCTGTAAAGAGAATCAGGATACAGGTTATTTTAGATGCTCAAGCCTACAACTCTGTCACTACCGTTTACTTGTAGATACCGAAAAGGAATGAATTATAAGATATGATAATTTACATGCATTACTGAATCTGATTCTATTTGTGAAATCATGAGAGGTAATATCCAACATAAATAAGTTAGGACCTAGAAATTAAAATAGTCCCCCCCAAAGTCACTCTGCTATTGGCTGGCAGAGCCCGAAAAGAATGTATAGATACCTTCTTGTAATAAATATTATTATCAAATGAAAGAATCAATGTTGTGCAAAAATAAGAACCACAAACAAGAGCTGACAGGATGATAGCAAACCCACTGTGATGGTTAACACTGTCAAGGGACAGGCTCTGGAACCACCTCAGAGACAAGCTTCTAGGTATGCCCTTGAGGCGTTTTCTAGATTAGGGCTGTCTCTGGAGACACCTGTGCAGAATTATGTAGATTAGGTTAATCATGGTGGGAATACCATCATGAATATGAACAACACATTCCATGAGCTGGGGTATAGGACTATATAAAAAGGAAAAGTTTCCTGAGGACAGCATTCATAGTTCTCTGCTTCCTGAGTTTGGACGCAGTGTAAATTCAGTGTGACCTCACAGTCCTGCCACAATATCTTCCCAGACACAATGGACTTCCCTTAAAATAGAAATGAAAATAAACCTTTCTTTCCCTTGGTCTGGTATTTTGTTGCAGCAACAGGATAGTGACTAATACACCTTATCGAATTCATGGCTACTTCTTTCTGGGTTTGTGTTGGAATCCCAACCTAAAGGATGAAAGCAATGAAGAAAGGCAGGGAGTAGATTCCTGTAAAGACAATGAGAGATGTACTCTTGGAACGAGGAGACAGGTTGCCTTGGGTACCTTTGTCCTTTGACTCTATCACTACCATTTACTTCTTGATACAGAAAAATGAGGGCTCAGTGGGGATGCTTTCTGAGCCTTCCAGCTGCAAAATTCTCTTGTTCTAAAAGACATTGATGGAAAGTAAATATGGCAAGTGTGGGAAGAAAAAGCCAAGAGATAAACTTTCATGAGTGTGGATCATACTGCTGCTTGGCTCTTGGCTCTTTTCCTCGTCTGTCCCTCTTTTATTCTGCCTACATTTGAAAAGGGAAAAGAAACAAAAGAAAAGAAAACAGCCAGACTTGGTGTCTTGACAATGTGAGAATTTCGAGCTGCTGCGATGGTACAGCTTGTCACGACTGATTTATCCAGTCTTCCCTGACATTCAGCTGTTTCTTTCTTGCATTCTTTCTCTCTTTTGAGAAAGTAAAGACTGTTCCTAAAAATCAAAAGAACATTCGAGAATTGGAAACTTCTTTAGTGCTGGTACGATTCTCAGAAAGTTAGTGATTTTGGAGTTTTTCAGGTTTCAGATTTTAGATAAAAGATCAATCAATCAGAAAAGCTATGCAGATATTCCAGTTCCAAAGCTCTGAAACATTCCTGGGCCCAGGCACTTTGGATAGATGACACTGAAACTGTATAAAGAGTCTGAGGCTCATAAACCTGCTCCACATATATGTGACTCATTGAGCAGAACTGTTTCTTACCCACTGTGAACCTGAAGCACCTAAACTCTATTTCTGAGATTGTTCAAATTCTACAAGGGCTCTGAACATTAGGAACATCCTGGACCTGGTCACAGAGGCTCTGCCACTTTTTAAAACAGATTAACAGGTCTCCTTATACCCCATTATATTTAACCATAAAAATAAAAAGTGTTGCTTTCCTCCCACAGTTCAAAGAAAAGAAAATTCTGCCAATGCATTCTGAGCCATAGAAATGCAGCAGGTTAAAAGATGGATCATGGAGCTAGCAGCAGATATCCTTAAGTCAACATTGAGAGAAGTACCACTTAAGTAGTCTGGTCCATCTCTGTGTAAATTCACATGTAATGTTTCCTCTCAAATGCACCTGCCTTTAAAGAGCAGCTTAGGATACAGGACTCTTTAGTTCACCCCTTATCCTAATATGATGAATATTATTTATTTATAATACCTTCCTAGGGGCCCCACCAGCCCTAGCCCTTCCCTGAGCACATGGATTCATGCTGCTTTGACTTAGTCCCCACTATCATTCTAAAGTCAGAAGTACTTAAAAATCTGAAAAATTTTCAGGGTTGACATAACAACAGAAGTAGAAAGTTTCCCTCCTGATGTCTGTGACATGCTGCAGTCCAACTTTAGGAACACCTATAAGACTTCCTTCAAGCTACCTGTGGATAAGGTATACATAAAACATAAAGGATTTTCAGTTATAAATGAAGTCTTTATTGTAGACTGAGTCCTACCTCATTATCTCATTACACATTCACAAAACATTCCCAAATTTTAAAAAGCACATGATACCCAAAGCGCTTCTTATCTCAAGCATTTGGAATGAAGGATACTTATCCTGTACCATAAAAAAGAGTCATTTATGGGGCTGGAGAGATGGCCTAGAGGTTAAGAGCGCCGACCGCTCTTACAGAGGACCTGGGTTCGATCCCCAGCACCCACATGGAGGCCGAGAACCGTCTGGAACTCCAATTCCAGGAGAACTCCAGTTCCAGGGGAATCCGACACCCTCTTCTGACCTCCGCGGCATTGCATGACACGGGTGCACAAACTTGCATGCAGACAGTACATTCATACACATACAGAAAGAAATAAAATTAATAAAAAAAATTAAAAAAGAGTCATTTATCACTCACAGATTAGAGGACAGAAGTCCAAGGTGAAATGTCATCTCACTAATGTCTGGTAAGACTCCTTCTTGGCTCACAATGGCAGCTTGTCTTTTTACTATAATCTCATATGGTGGAAAAGGAGACTGGCTCTCTGTGGCTTCATTCACAAAGGTCATTAGTCCCATTCCTGAGGGCTTCATCCTCATCAATTCATCACCCCTTGACAACTCTGCATATAAAGCCCATACTCCATGGCTCAGAGAGGAGGATTGCAGCACAGGAATTTTGTTGTTCCCACATGACTTCTGTTGTTCTAAACAAACATTCAGTCTTGTATGCTCTAGGAGGATCCTGTGAGCTGAGACCCTTCTGACTGTTAACAGAGAGGCCTCTTGTACAAGCCCAGAGTACCATGTCCACCTAGGTAAGCTTTCAGTAGGTGGATTAACAGCTTAAATAAGACTGTAAACTGGAATATCTGCAAGAAAAGAGGTGGTAAGGCCCACCCTGCTGTCAATGACCTGATGTAACCATGGGAGGATTGTATCGAGATCGCACTTACAAGTATACAGTTGGTCTCTGGAATACCAGAGAGTGTTACCAAAGGCCACTGAACCAATAAAGCAAATGTTGGTCTCCTTGAGTCAAGCAAGACTCCTCCACCAACATCAGCTACACCTCACCTGCTTGGAGATACTGTGCAGCAGTGGCAGCCATATGTCTGTATATCCCAACTTTATTTGATTATTAGCTCTCTCCTTGGAGGAATAACTCGTGGATGTTGCCACAAGCTTATACCCTCTAGTGATTAGGAGATTTATATGCCACAGTAAGGCCTTGTCATCTTTCTCAGGGAAAAAAAAAGTAATCCAGGGATTAACACACCATCCAAACATCTGTGTCTATACCAAAGTAACCTACCATAGTAACTAGCAATGTTTAAATACGTATATATCTAATCGCTTGTGCTTCATTAGTAGGATTGAAAGCTTATCCCTGGGCAATCGGTCAGCCCACAAAAGGAAACAGCCAGAACTGATCAGAGTCCAAAACGACATCTCCAGACAAAGTAGACTGTTGTGCTTCTTGTCCACCTGTGCCCCATCTCTAAGCCTAAGGAACAATCTGTGGAAGAGGGGGAGTGGTATATTGTAGGGGCTGCGATAGGGGTGAACGGTAAAACTACGACAATATAGTCTGGACACTTATTTGATCAACTTGATTGAACATTCAAGCCCCTCCAGCTGGATGGTGGGAGCCTTGGGCTGTGTGGGCTGGGGCACAACTGCTTGCAAATTGGTTTTATATGAAGGATGCTTGTGCTAAAAAAAAAAGAGCTAGATACTGACATTTGAACTAACTGGGAATATAAAATGCTAGTTGTTTTATTTATAGTTTGTATTGGGTTGGTCTCTATATTTTTCTGAATTATACAACATCACAGTGTAACACTTTCTTTTACTTGTAGGACAATTTAAAGGAATTAAGCTTAAATTTTACTTCCCAAATAAGTAGAAGTCATAGTCCAGTCATATAGCGTTAAAGAGCAAAGTGTTTATTGGGTAAAATTTATTTAGCAGGTACTCAACTCTGCCCAAGCTTTATCCACAAAGTATAGGATATTTTAAGGCTTAGTGAATTGTTTAGATTAGTTAAATTTAGGTGTAGGTTTTGGTGGAAATGGTAATACAATTGAACTAATTGGGAATATAAAATGTTAATTGTTTTATTTATAATTTGTATTGGGTTAAGGTACACAAATGGCCTCTATATTTTTCTGAATTATACAACATCACATTATAACACTTTCTTTTACTTGTAGGACAATTTAAAGGAACTAAGCTTAAATTTCCTTCCCAAATAAGTAGCATACAGTCAATGAGAAACAGTTTGGGTAAATTTAATGAAAGCTTATGCCTTGGCTCCTGTTTATGGGTATGTGTAATACAACTTAGGCATCTATAGGTCAAAACATAAAAACCTAAAAAAAAAAAAAAAAGAGGGAGGTGGGAGGTGGGGTACTATCCTTTCTGGGATACAAATGGAAAACTCTGTGTTCCAATCCTATTGATAAATTTTCAATTTTTCTGATCTTGAAACTAACAATGGGAGGAGAATTTTATGTTCCCACAGGTAAAAATCACCAATCTAAATGCCTGAAAACATACAACTTATGGCTGTGCAGGATGAACTGGGGAATGCCAGCAGAGAGGTTGACCCATCTGAACATTAAGGAATGAGGAACCTCAGACTGCCTGAGTCACGGACACTGAGCATCTCTCTGAATAATATTGGGGTTGACTGTTTATAATGGGCCCTAATGAAGTTTACCTTCCAGATGCTGAGAAACCTTCCTACCTCTCCCCTTTATAGGAAAAAGAAAAACATGATGGTAATGAAACCACTCCCTAACTGTAAACTAGAGCCAATTGTTACAGTGGTAATTTCCTATAAAACAGGCATAACGTATTAATTGATTGATAGGCATAGGAACTGTGAAAGGATATTTCTCTATCTAGAGCCAAATTCAATAGTAAAGTGTTTATAAGTTGTGTAATTAAGCAAAATATATTACTACAGGAAAGCTCTGACATCAGCAATGAATTATTCTGCCTAGGAGATGTTGGCTAGGGGATTCAAACCCGCCCCCCCCAAATTATAAAGGCCTTTTGCCTATAAGTGGGATATATGCAAGGAGAAAGGCAGTAAGTCCCTGTTGTCGAAGACCTGGTGTGAGCATGAAAAATGTTATGAGACGTCACTTGCTAGCGTACAACTGGCCTCTGAAATGCTAGAGAGCGTTACCAAAGGCCACTACAGCAATACAGCAAAATATTGGTCTCCCTGAGACAAACAAGACTCCTCCGAAAATATCAGCTACACCTCAACAGCCTGGAGATACAGTGCAACAGTGGCAGCCAAGTGTCTATATTATATCCCAAAACTATTTGGCTATTAGCTCTCTCCTTGGAGGAATAACTCACAGCGGATGCCACAAGCTTATGTCCTCTAGTGGTTAGGCGATGTTATAAGCCACAATAAGAACTTGTCACCCTTTATAGAGAAACCACAGTTTGCGGATTAGCATACCATCCAAGCATCTGTGTCTATGCTCACAGCTTAGCTTGACACAATAAGTGGTACTGCTTAAATGCCTGTACATCCAATAGCTTGAGCTTTGTTAGTATGACTGAAAAGGGTATCACTGTGAAAGCTGTCAATCCGTGAAGGGAAACAAACTGAACAGACCGGAGTCCAAAATGACAACTCCAAAGAAATTAGACTGTTTTCTTCTCACCCACTTGTGCCCCTTTCCCAAAGCCCAGGGAACAAACTGCGGAAGAGGAGGCGTGGTAGATTGTAAGGGCTGTGGAGAGATAGGGGTGAATCATGAGACTACAGGAATATAGTCTGGACTCCTAACTGATCAACATGCCTGTGCATACAAGCTTCTCCAACTGGACTATGGGAACCTTGGGTTGTTCAAAATTTGGACATAGATACTTGCAAAATGCACCAATTACCTAATTGTATGACATACTGAGTAACATCAATGTTATCTGCAAACAACTGTGTCATTATATTGTAGAATCCCTTAAAAATAAAAAATAAAAATAAAAGAGTGTATGGTGAGAGTCAGGAGGAATAGGACAATGACTGTCATGTAGTAATTCTCCTAGTAAGTGCTTTATATACATTACTACATCTCATTTTATTTAAAATTGTGAGGGAGACAATATTCTACATAAGTAAGCTAAGACTTAACATTTTATATAGTTCCCCTAGTCACCTTGACATTGATGAATAGAACCAGAAGAAAAACAAAAACCTGTGCCCATTCTCCATGCTTTGAAGTCATATTAGTATGCTGGCATTCTGGTCTTATATTAGATCTCCTGACTCAGAATCAACATCCCAGTGAGAGTCATGCACATGCTAAGTTTGAAAAGCCCTGTAGTAGATGTCAAGCAGAGGCATAAGAAATAAATTTGCATACAATTCTTCCTAAAGATATATTTTATTTATTACTTCTTTATTGTGTATGTGTGTGTGTGTGTGTGTGTGTGTGTGTATGTGTGTGTGTCAGGGGTGTGCAAGTCCCTGAAGATGCCAGAAGTGTATCAGATTCCTGGGAGCTGGAGTAACAGGAAGTTAGGAGCCATTACCAACATGGATGCTGGGAACCAAACTCAAGTCCTCTGAAACAGCATCAAACCCTCTTAACTGCTGAGCCATGTATCCAGCCCCATGTAAAATTCCTTACAGGTTGTATGAAACAAAATTCATGCTCTGGTGAGTCTGATAACATTCCAATGGATTCCACTTAGCTGTCTGATGGTAGCATCTATCATGAAATGATTACTTAGAAAGTTGATACAACGCTTGTGACAGGTATGTACACTTCCGATAGGATGGTATTGATCTGAATAGTTTTTTTTTAAATTTTTATTTATTCTCGTATGTGTATGAATGTACTGTCTGCATGTAGGTTTGTGCACCTGTGTCATGCAATGCCGCGGAGGTCAGAAGAGCGGATCAGATTCTCCTGGAACTGGAGTTAAAGATGGTTCTCAGCTGCCAGGTGGGTGCTGGGAATCGAACCCAGGTCCTCTGCAAGAGCGGTCGGTGCTCTTAACCGCTAGGCCATCTCTCCAGCCCCTAAATAGATGTTTTTTTTTTTTAAAGCATTTATTGGGCTGGAGAGATGGCCTAGCGGTTAAGAGCGCCGACCGCTCTTGCAGAGGACCCGGGTTCGATCCCCAGCACCTACATGGCGGCCGAGCTGTCTGAAACTCCAATTCCAGGAGAACTCCAGTTCCAGGGGAGTCCGACACCCTCTTCTCACCTCCGCAGCATTGCACGTCATGGGTGCACAGACTTGCATGCAGACAATACATTCATACACATACGGAAATAAATAAAATTAAAAAAAATTTTAAAATAAAAAAATAAAAATAAAAAATAAAAAAAGCATTTATTTTGAAAAAATTGATTAAAAATAAGCATTTTAAACAGAGAAATAAATGAGCTGAAAATAACCCACAACATAAGCTAACAGTTTTCACTCGCTCTTTTTTTTTTCCTCTTGAATGTCTTGTTGAAGAACAAAATGCAAAGACAATGAGTCCAGAGAAAGGCTCTCATTTATCAATTACCACTAGGACTGGACATCTGGGTGGGCAGAGAGTAGACATACAGACTGCCAAAAGTGAAGCTATGCATTATACATTGAACAAAAAAGTACTATAAACTTTACAAGGCAATAAATTTAGAATCAGTAAAACAAAAGTGCTTTCTGACATGGTACCCACCCTGTGTGTATTATTTAAATGAGAGGAGCCAGACAAACAAGTAGAAAAGAAAATGGAAGTTCTTTTAGCCAATGACTTACAGTCATATATAAGAAAATAATGCATGTCCCTGATAAACTCGTGAATGCAAGTTAGTAGAACCCCTGCCACTTAAAATTGTAGATTTATGTTATATGTACTGCTGCATAGATTTGAACACACACACACACACACATACACACACATCTACATTTGTTTGTGCATTTGCAAATATGAATGACTCAACTTCATAGATGTGGACTTTCACAGTGATAGGAAGAAAATGAAAATATACACATATACACATGTGTGCCAACATGTAAGCAAGAGCACCTATGTCCTGCAATGCCCAAGGAGGTCAGAAGAGGGTACTGGATCCCCTGGAACTGGAGTTATGGATGGCTATTAGCTGCTATTTAAGGTTCTGGGAACTCAGAACCCAGGTCCTCTGCTCAGCCACTTGTCCAGCCCCAGGTGCTCACTTTTTAAGAGTTGATTTGTTCCTAAAACAGTTTTTTATTAAATAAACACTTTAAAGCAAGCATTTTATTTATTTTTTATTTTTTAAATTTTATTTTTTAAAAATTTTATTGAAGTTTTGTGCATTTCATACATCACTTCTCAGTTCGATCCAGACTCAGTTCCCCCTCCATGCCCCCTACCCCTCCCAAGTTCATGCAGTCTGCCATAAATGTCCTGTATCCCCTTCTGAGTCTTCAAAGTTTTTCAAAGCAGAGGATTATTTTGGGGGGGAGGGGAACTTTACTGCTTCTGTCGATTCCCTGTCCCAGGTCTTTTGTTATTGTTGTTGTTGTTGTTCCCCCAATCCATATTATTTCAACATATGCATATATGTGTGTGTTTATGTATGTGTGTGTGTCACACCTATACTAAAATGATGTTGTCTGAAGATAAACTGTATGTTATTTCCAAATAATATTTTGGGATTCACATTTTTTCCCTTTTAATTTTATATCACTCTAAAATATGCATACATACCCTCCACTCATATACCAAAATTATAAAGTCTGGAAATAAGTGGTAGGTTAATTCTAGAGCCTGTTAAGGGATTCACATTATAACATTATAAAGAGAAATATAACATTAATGTTACTCATTTGTCTTACAAGTAGATACTTGGTGCTAGCATCCACAAATAAGAGATACTATTCATCACTTGTGTTTCTGGGACTGTGTTACTTCACTTAGCATAATACCATCTAGTTCCATCCATTTACTTGCAAAGTTCATGTTGTCATCTTTCTTTACTGCTGCATAGAATCCCATTGTGTAGATGTACCACATTTTCTTTATCCACTCATCAATTGAAGGGCACGTGGGTTGGTTCCAGCTCTTCCATATTGTAAAGAGAGCTGCAATAAACATGGATGTGCATGTATCTCTGTGGTAGGATGAGTCTTGTGGGTATATACCCAGGAGTGGTATAGCTGGGTCAGGTGGTAGGCTCATTTTGAGTTTTTTTTAAGGGTTCTCCACACTGCTTTCCATAGTTGCTATACAAGTTTGCATTCCCACCAGCAGTGGATGAGTGTTCCCCTTTCCCACAACCTCTCCAGCATTTGGTGTCTTTTGTTTTCTTGATCCTAGCCAGTCTTATCAAAGTGAGATTATATCTTAAAGTGGTTTTAATTTGCATTTCTTTAATTATTGATGTTGTTGAACACTTTTTAAGATGTTTCCCATTCATCTTTTCTTCCTCACTTGTGAAGTCCCTGTTCAGTCTTTACTCCATCTTTTGAGTATTTTTTTTCTTACTTCTTTGTTTCTTGAGTAGCTTATATATTCTGGAAGTTAATGCTCTATCAGATGTATCAGCAGTGAAGGTTTCCTCCCACTCTGTGGGCTTTCTCTTCACTGCCTTGATTGTTTCTTTCACTGTACAGAAGCTTTCGAGTTTAATGAGGTCCCACTTGTCAAATGTTGACCTTATTTCCTGCACAGCTGCAAGCACTTTCAAGAAAAACATTATTTCAAGAACATTATTCCATGCATGATTATGGACCAATATCTTCTGGAGACTCAAGTAGTTGGAACAGCTCTCACGTGTGTGTCACTGAACATGTAGGATGAAGCCCCTATTTTATGCATCAGAAATTGCCTTCTAAATAACTCTGCTTAGGCCCATTGCTTAGTGCTGTTTTCAGTTTTGCTCAAAGAAGCCTGTTTCTACAGTAGGTAGTAGTGACAACAGAGACCCATAACTGTTCAGAGTGATGAGAGTAAGTGATGGTTCATTGCCCAGCTGTAAGCAGCTCATCTAGATCACCAAGGCTGGGGAAACATCACAGAGGCATGGATGGAAAGCATGTAAGAGCCAGAAGCCAAGGAGCTATGTCTGTTGCACTAGAACTCACAGCAGGTGTGATTACCTGCATAGAATCTCCACAAGATTGAGCCTGTCAACAGCCTATCATGGGGGAGGGAGGACCGCATCAACCTCATCAACCACAACCACTCTTTAAGGATTTTATTTTTATTGGTAAATTTTTTTTATTGAGCACATTTCCTACAACATTTCTTAATCAAATTTAGACTCATTCCCCCATCCATGCCCACTCCTCATGCCCCCCACCCCATCAGAGCTCATGGACTCTGTCATACACAAGTCCTGTCTTGCATCTTTTTCTTAGTCTTTTATAGCCTTTTCGGTGCACAGGTTTACTATTTTGGTCAGTTCTTTGAATAGGTTTTCCTCTCTTTTTTTTTTTGTTCCCATTTGATTTTATATTATTCCAAAATATGCATACATACACTCCACACTTAAATCAAAGTTATAAAATCTGAAAATAAACTATAGGCTAATTCCAAAGCACATTTAGAGATTTACATTTTGTGGGGGAGGGACCCCAGTGTGGAGCACAGGGCCAGGATTGATGGTTGTTTGGGTTTGCCAAGGAGGAACCTTCAAGTACTTCCGTAGGGAAAACATGACATCTTTTGGTTAAAAAAACAAAACAAAACAGGATTATACTTAACAGTTAAAAAATATTTTGTAAAATAATATTTTCTCTTTTTATTGATACATGATACAACCATCCGCAATTTATCCTTATGTAATCCTATGGTGTGTTCTATCATATAGGAATACTAATATTAATATTCTAGAAAAAAAGAGAGAATGTAAAGTTATACTTCTTTTTTATAAGCATGCAACTTTACTGTTAAAATGCAAATCTCTTTAAGGATTTTTATGCAGTTCATGGTTAATGCTGGAGAGTGAGATGTTTTCTTAAGTAGTATAACGATTGCCACTATGCTCAGGCTCCTGCAAGCACTCACTGATCCCTCTAAAAGCAACCATAATGCAACATACTGAGTTAACAAAAGACAAAGAAAGGCTGCAGAGATGGCTCAGCAGTTAAGAGCACTGGTTGCTCTTGCAGAGGACTGGAGTTTGATTCCCAGCACTCACATGGCAGCTAACAACAGTCTGTATCTCCAGTTCCAGGGGATCTGACACCCTCTTCTGACCTCCTCAAGCATTGCATGGCATGGGTGCACTTACACACATGCAGGCAATACACCCATACATGTAAAATAAAAATAAATAAAATATTTAATAAAAGGCAAAGAACTAGAAGGGTGAGTTGGGAAGAAGAAGAGGTTGACAGAAGTGAGATGGGACAAGACACAGTAAGGTGGGGGTATGGGTAAAATGTCTTATGTTTGTATATGAATGTAACATAATGAACTGCACTATTGTGAAGAATTAATATACACTAGTAAAACACTAGAAAAGATTCAAATAGAGTGCTTTTGCTTACTCTGGAAATGAGTAGCAGATTCTGATGATAGGAGATGATTGTTGTCTGAATACTGATTTCTCTCTGTTCAAAAAAGAGTATCATTGGACAGAGCAGAAAGCAAAGAGTAAATAATTTTCATGCTACCTCCTGGTTTCTTTAGTGTGAAAGTGGAGTGCCTTTAGGTTTGTTTTGTGCTGGCTTGCCATGACATTTCCCGAAGATTTTCTACTTTCCTAGTGTCTCAGAATGAGATGGAAATCAGAGGTTGTGGGGCCCCACCGAGGACATTTTTTTAACACTGGAGGATTGCCACTTCACCCCAGTAGTACTTCCTTTAGCAAAAACAGGCACAGTTAGACACAAGTCAACTAGCTCTGATTCTCTGTCTGAGTTATTGAAAGGAAAACTCTTTCCTATATTTACATTACTTAAATCTTTTCATGAGAAATAATTGTATGTCTTAGTTTTAACCTGCTGTCTGGACAAGTGTGGACACCACTCTAAAGCACACAGATAAACACCACCTTGCCCAGAAATTTTCACCTCTTCTTTCCCTTCCTTCTCATTCCAAATCCTGCACTGCAAAATTAATTTGACTCTCTGTTAACTAGGGGTAATACTAATCTATTTCTAACCACTTTATGATAATGGTGAGTGGGCACTAAACACATTCTGAAAGGAGACATATTGAAGCTGAGGATGGCTTGAAAGCCATGTTTCCTTACTGTTGGGTTGTTATGTCTTTATACATGTTTTTGACTTACAACATATTTCCTGTGAAGTGTTTCATACAGAGCTAATTACTCTCAATAAGAAATTTTCTAATCCAGTACCGCCCACTCCTAGGGTACTTAAATGAGAAGACTTCATGTGTTCTATAAATAAATGCATCTGATTTACTTTTTCTCATTAGGGCACTATTTAAAAAATCATTATAAACATCTGATTTTATCAAAGCCCCTTGACAAACACATTCTATGTGCAATAGCTTGTCATGTAAGCGTTTAGACACACTTGAAGTGACTGTCTAAAGACAGTCTATTAGACCCAAGCCCATGTTCTTCCTTTATCAAAATTCAAATCTGACACTAATGAGTTGAACATTTACAGAAAAATGCCAATGGCCTAGATTTCACATCCCTCCCTCTTCCAATAAAAAAAAAAAAAAAAAAAAAAAAAAAAACCACAAAGGAAAGAATGCGGAGGAACGTTTAGTAGTTGGTATTAAATCAAGTTCTACCTGGTCAGTGGGAAGGATGGCTTCAATCAAGCAAAGATCTAAGAACAAACAGAATTCTCTTCTTAAAACATTGCTTGAACTTTTTTCTCCAGTTTGGGGGAGACATAAGTTTGCATGTTGTTATAGCATGGTGGCTACTTGGGAATGTGTCCTGTCCTTCTTGTCTATTGCTTTGAACCTCTACTGTGCAGCTTCTGTGAACAGTGCTTTTGCATAAGGTGATATGATACAGTGAACTCTGCATTGGACTCTGATCATGTAGCTCAAGCCACTTCTGGCATGAACTTATAATGTGAACTAAAGACATGTATGTATGCTCTCATTATGTCAGTTTCTTAATCTGAAAAACTCTTAACTTAATAGATTGTATGTTTTGAAGGGAAAGAAAAGAACAAATACATGGATCCCCACAGGAAGAGCCAAGATGTGATTATGTTACTGTAAAGGTGGACCATTTATAGTCTGTGCAGTGCTGCAAGCCCTAAGAAAGAGAATCTGTTGCAAGATTGCTTTTTCTTTCCTGACCTCCCAGATGTAGGCCTTCATGACAGCCAGCTGTGCATGGTGAGTTACTTCCTAGATTTACTCTGAGACCAGTGAATGGCCAGACCTCTCTTAGAGAAGTCAACACATCATTCTTGGAACTTTCGTAGGTCACCTTCATAGCATAGGAGACAAAACTGAGTTTCTGAACTTCGAAGGGCTGAGTGTCTGGAATTTCAGTAGTCTACTCTATTCATTTTAATGACTTTGAAAGGAGCTTTCTCCAGCTGGAAACAGATGCTTTTGAGATGGTGGTGGGGATCCCAAGTGTGACCAGGACCCCTGGGTCACTGTTGCCTCGATTTAGGTGAAGATCTGAAAAGCACTTAAGAGCTGGGCTCAGAACTACATGGACAGCTAGCTTAGCCCTACAGTTGTGTGCAATAGGATTCTTTGAAGACCCTGAAGAAGAGTAGATATGGATCCCCAACCCCAAGTTACCCAGGTAGACAAGGCCTTGATTTGGGAGCTGTGAGCTCTTGAATAGAGAAAGCAGAGATCTGACTGAGAGACCTCTGAGAGCACATTATGTTGAGTGACCCCCAGCATCAGGCAACTGGTTCATGGCAGTAGTAAAACAACTGATCTAGAGACGTAGACCATCAGCCCTAGGACAAACAGGAAGCTGTATCTTACCCTCGAACAGCCATCCCTAAGCACATTCAGATAGGAGTCCTGCAGAGGGAGAGATATGGAAGACATTCTTTGTGTCATGAAAACATTACAGAAATATTGCTTTGTTTACAGAGCCAAGTCCTAATGACTAACGGGAAAAATTCGGGACCATGGCAGAGAAGGAATTAAAGCACTCCTTTTGGGGTTTTAGGGCTTTTCTAAATAAAACTGCAGCTTAAACTCTGGAGAGGTTTGAAAGCAGCTGCTTACTGACTGGATCAATCCTCGCAGTACCCCTATGTTTTTGTAAATGATGTATTGGGCTTCTCCACAGGGCCAGATGTTAATGCAGACTTTTATGTTCTGGACAGGAGATTACAGAGAAGTCTCAGGATAAAAGTGTCCACTCTGTATTTCATTAGGCAACAAATGAGCTATGGCCAGTCCTAAGGCTTAAAGAAGGTCCCAGACTCAAAGCACAGCTGTTTCCTTCTCTTTCCCAGGTCAGAAAAGAGCACTGTTTCTCAAGATTGACCAGGGCTTACATCCCCCATCCCTTACTGGTCTTTTGCCATCCTGTGCTTTTGGCTGGCCCCAGCTGGCCTCCAGCTGGCCCTGTATCCTGCTTCCCTTGCAGCCTGCATCCCTAGCCCACCTCACTGGGGAGGGGAAGATCAGGAGTGTTTTTACATCAGTGTTCATGCACCTTTGGTTTCTTCTGGTAAGGACCCAGAGTTTTCAGCTATAGTGTGGGTTAAGTGGCTGCATAATATTATAGTGTGTAAATATTCCAAATTGAAACTCTTGACCAGCCCACCCCAGCCCTTTCTTGCACAGAACACACTAGCATCTTCTACTTACAGACAATTTGCTAATACTTTGTCCTCTCCCCCACGACCCAACTATTTAGTCAGTTGTATTTGTTATTAAATTACAGCTGTTTGTGCAAGTATGCAGGTTAATTAGTAGCATAAACTGATTGAATATGAGTAAAAAGAGATGTTTCTGGGGGTCTAAAGAAATGTCTCAAGCAGTTGGTAAAGTGCCTTCTTTGCAAACATAAGAGCTTGAGTTTAGATACCCAGCACCTACATACGAGCCTGGCAGAGTGGTATCCATCCGTGACTCATATGCTAGGATAATGAAGACAGATGGATACATCAAACTCACTGAACAGAGAGCCTAACTGAATCCTTGAGCTCCAGCTTCAATAAGAACCTGTCTCAACAAACACAGTGGACAGTGGCAGAAGAAGAAACTCACAGTTAATCTCTGGCTTCCATATGCACACACCCACAGGAAAGTATACATGCACCATGTACATGGACATACTTACACACAGTCAAATAATTCAATACATAAAATAAAAGCTGTTTCTACCAAAACAAGTACAATATATTGGAAAAATTCAATTAAGACCATGGAATTTAAGAAATAAAAATATATGAAGAGAGACAATTGGAAAAATTTATGAATGAGACAAACGTATTTGCCTCTGATTCTATACCCACTTTGTTTCAGGCATGGTCTAGACTGGCTTTATTTGCACATATACCAACTAAAGCAGTCTAATACACAATGTTGAGAACTTCCTGAGTGGAAAGCACGTATGGATATCTGCTCATGTTACACATGCTTCTGGGTTGCTGAGGGAAACTGTTCCACATTGTTCTCATTCAGGTCCAGAGTGTCAAAAATCCCCAACATGTGCTATTCCCTATGTGAGAAGAAGGAGTTGGAAAACTGTCAGTACTTGATCTTAAAGACTCTACCTTGGGTCAGGTATGATGATGCAAGTTTATAATTCCAGATACTTTGAAGCCTGAAGCAGGAAGATCAAAAGTTCAAAGCTTGCCTGGGCTACAGTGAGTTCAAGCCCCAGCAAGTTAGTACAGTGCTGTCTCAATATGAAAATTATAAAGAGGATTTAGTGACAAAGAATTTACCTAGCATGCAGGAGGGCCTGGGTTCAGTCCGCCATGATGAGAAAACAGAACAAAACAAAAGACTCCACCTCGGAATTGACATGTTCTTCTGGCTGACTTGACTGCAGGCTGGGTGTTAAATTCTTCATCTTCCCCAAAGATAAAATATAAGTGATTCCTTTTAGTGAACAATATCAGTGCTCACT
Source organism: Rhizomys pruinosus (assembly GCA_009823505.1). NCBI lineage: Eukaryota > Metazoa > Chordata > Mammalia > Rodentia > Spalacidae > Rhizomys > Rhizomys pruinosus. Next base: position 837,640 of record VZQC01000816.1, on the reverse strand, counting down.
AAGCAAATCTCATATTACCCTTCCCTTAAAACATACCTGCAACCTACAGGTAAAGCTTTAGGAGCGAATGCATTTAGAACATAAATCTGATTTGGAATTGCAGTCCACATTCAAAGGAAAAGGCTTGGCTCATATTTTTTTTTCCGGTTTCTCTATAAAATTCTTGGTTACTTAAACTTTGTCCTCTACTATTTACTCATGGAAAATATATTACTGGCAGAAATATATTAGCTGTCTTTATGTCTGAAACCCCAAATGCCTTCCTGATACCCTTCTGTTTAAATTGTAGCTTGACTTAGCAGAAAATCCTTATGTTTCTCTTCTGGAGAAAATCACAAGCAAAGCTCACCTCCTTTCTATCTCTAAAAAACCATTTTTGGAGAACCTTCAGTCTGGTAGGATTTTCCTCCGTAGGTGATTTGATTTTTCTATTGCCTTGACCTACAGATTTTTAACTCCTATAAATTGTTTTAGATTAGCCGCATATTTGAGCATTATTTCACATGTATTCCCATGTATAAGGTGTTTACTATATAAATTTCATTCTTCATAAAGGAGTCAAGGTAAAGTATGTCATGTTATTAGGTATAGTAGCCACGGATAAGCTACCCTTGCTTTGACAAATAACCCCGTATCCACACTCAGACGAGCAACTTTATTAAGAGTCAAAAATAAAAAAGGGAGCAAAAGACATGAAAGTAGGAAGGGAACTCATTGAGGAAAAGAGAGAGAGAAGTGAATAAGAGAGGGTAATGGGTGAATATAATCATAATATTATATATACATATATATGAAACTCAGAAATGAATTTTAAAATCTTGTAAAATAGTGGCTAGAGAGAAGGCTCTATGGTTAAGAGTACTGGCTGCTCTTTGCAGAGGAGTTGGGTTCTATTCCCAGCATCCACATGGTGGCTAACAACAGTCTATAACTCCAGTGCCAGGGTATCTAACACTTATGGCCTCTGTGTGCATTGCATAGTATAAGTATACTTACATACATGCAGGCAGCACATTCATATGCATAAAATAAAAATAAGAAATAAAATCATCTTTAACAACTTGAAAAATATAAGAACATAATCTTGAAAGTATACATAAGGTTTTGCTGATGATTTTATACTAAAATGTCATTTAAATGTAGAGTCCACTTACCTTGGCCTTCATGCCATCTTTCTCAAGAGTGAAAGGAAGAAGTGAATGTGCAAGTGAACTCCAAGAGAAGAATGAGGCAGCCTGTCAAGTTACCTACCTCATGCACCCAGGAAAACTGTAGGAGTAGAAACAAGAGATGCTGGAGGCTCAGGACCCAATACAAGTTGATGGACTATGTGCTATTGTGGACGATTTGTCTCCTTGGCTCTAGAACTTCTACCACCACCCAGTTGCTAACCTGAGAGACTCCCTTCTGTACAACTAAAAAGCCCTCTTGGGGCTGGAGAGATGGCCTAGCGGTTAAAAGCACCAACTGCTCTTTCAGAGGAGCTGGGTTCAATCCCCAGCACCCACATGGTGGCTGAGAACCAGTTCCAGGGGAATCCGACGCCCTCTTCTGACCTCTGCAGCATTGCATGACATGGGTGCTCTGACCTGCATGCACACAGTACATTCATACACATGGAAAATAAATAAAATTTTAAAAATAAATAAAATAAATAAATAAATAAAATAACAAAGCATTGATTTCCAGAATATATAAACTACTCAAAAAACAAAGAAAAAAGAAAACAAATGACCCACTCAATAGATGGAGCAAAGAACTGAACAGAGACTTCACAGAGGAGGAATTAGAGATGTCTGAGAAACACCTCAAGAACTGTTCAACATCACTAATCATTAAAGAAATGCAAATGAAAACCACTTTAAGATATCATCTTACTCCAATAAGACTGGCTAGGATCAAGAAAACAAATGATACCCAGTGCTGGAGAGGTTGTGGGGAAAGGGGAACACTCATCCACTGCTGGTGGGAATGTAAACTTGTACAGCCACTATGGAAAGCAGTGTGGAGAACCCTTGGAAGACTTGGAATGAACTTGCCACCCGACCCAGCCATACCACTCCTGGGCATGTACCCTCAAGACTTACACCAACACAGAGATACATGCACGGCCATGTTTATTGCAGCTCTCTTCACAATAGCAAGGAGCTGGAACCAACCTAAATGCCCCTCAACTGATGATTGGATAGAGAAAACGTGGTACATCTACACAATGGAGTTCTATGCAGCAGTAAAGAAAGATGACATCACGAGCTTCGCAGGAAAATGGCTGGAGCTAGAGGGCATCATGCTGAGTGAAGTAACACAGTCCCAGAAAAACAAACGCCAAATGGTATCCCTCATCTGTGGATGCTAGTGCCAATTACCCAGTTGTAAGTATTTCTTGTGTAGGGCCCCCTGAGCTTTTGTACAAAGCAGTTGGGCATAATGCATTTTGGAAACAGCAACAACAACAGAAAAGACTGCATCAAAGAACTGACTGAAACAGTGAACTTCTGCTCAAAACAGTCAACTTCCCCATGGAAAATATTGAGAAAGACTAAGAGATGAAAAGCATGTTTGGCAGAAGGCATGAGCTCTGGCGGGGTGGGGGAATGAGCGGGAACACGGGTCTAGATTTGTACTCATGGATTATCACTTATAGCTAAAAAATGAAAAAAAAATTGAGAAAAATATGCAGGACAGTATGGCAGAATGCATGATCTCAGTTGGGGTGGGGGTGGAGGGGAAGGGAAAAGGAAATATGCCTGAACTGAATTGGAAAATGATGTATGAAATGCACAAAGCATCAATAAAAAAATGTTAAAAAAATAAATTAATTAAAAAATAAATAAATAAATAAAATAAAATATAGAGCCCTCTTAGCTCTCTGCCCTAGGCCTAACGTTTTCTGGACTAGTTTGTTCTCAGTCATGACCCAGTGTAACACCTATACAATAAGTCATCTCTGTGGTATCTCAACTGAAGAATCAAAACTAAAATTATCTGTTATTTTAAAAGTATTCTTTATAGCATCTATAAGGTTTTACTCATTTGTTATTCTTCAGCTATACCAATTATTTATCTGTCTGTCTTGTTTTCCTTGATTTCCCTAATATTATTTATTAATCTTCATTCAAATTGAACTTTTCCTTTCTGGACCATATCATAATATAAAAATACAAGCTCTATCCTGAGGCTCTCAGAACATTGATCATAGTTCTAGCTTTGGTATATAAAAACCTGTGTGGTGACATCTCTGTAATGTAATGGTGGGTGTCCACCTACCTCACAGGAGCAGTGAGTATTAAATAAAATAGTATTTAAAGCACTCATGGTACTTCTTAGCACATAATAAACACTGTGTAATAATTTTCTGGTAATGTTATTTTCTTGATCTTATCCCTCTAGTTCTTTGATGTGTTTCCAGCAATGTCAATTCTCCAGTTTTCTGCTCCAAATGTCCAGCCATGACTTCTCCAAGTGTGGCTTCATGAAGCAGCTTCTCCAAGAATTGCTTGCAAAATCTTTTCATAGATCACTTGCTGGCTCTATTCTTATTACATTTTATTTATTTTTTTTTTCTCCGTGCTGAGGATTCAATTCTTAACGCAAGCTAGTTAAGTGTTTTACCACTGAGCTAGGTCTCCACCCCTTACCCTTCATTGTTATATGAAGTAAGTTGGTTCATTGGAAGATTTTTACAAGATATTTCTGCCTTGGAAGGGCATGTCATGTCCCAGCAGAGAGACATGTTACCTATGGACGTGAACATGCAATAAGGTAATCTGTGCTGTAATTGATGGGTGAAAAGAAATTGCATTTTCTATTTTAGCAAATATGTGATTTTGTGAGAGAGTTGGACCTTCCTTTCTTCCTAGGGGAATAGTGGGTCTTTTGCAAGTAAATAGAGGATGCACGTAAACACAGTTTGGGGGAGGGAATTTGAAGCAAGGCAGCCTATTATGAAGGTAGAAAGATGACATATTATGCTGTTTTTAAGCAATACAGGAAGACAATATTGGCTTATTGAAAGCCCATTTTTTTCATGCACATGAATTTTTACATAGTATGTTCAAGAGATATAAGTCCCACTAATTTTTTTTTATCATTAAATCTCCTCCTCCCCCATTTTTTTACAGAAATGCGAAAAGAATGGACCTCACTTCCTCCAACTACAATGTTTCACTGTGGAACATGCAGTAATATGCTTCTTTCTTAGCCACTATGATGATTTCTATTTTTCAGTCTTGTGATTTCTTCATAAACTATTATTGCTATACTTTATTTTAAAGTGTGTTAGCATTAGAATTAGTTTAGTGTTATATCATAGACAGACATTTTGTAGGTTTGTATCTTGAAGATAAATGCCTTTCATAAAACATATTACAAACAAATATTTTTAAGGTTTTTTTTTAATTTTTTTAATTTTTTTATTAATTTTATTTATTTCTGTATGTGTATGAATGTACTGTCTGCATGCAAGTTTGTGCACCCGTGTCGTGCAATGCCGCGGAGGTCAGAAGAGGGTGTCAGATTCCCCTGGAATTGGAGTTTCAGACGGTTCTCGGCCGCCATGTGGGTGCTGGGGATCGAACCCGGGTCCTCTGTAAGAGCAGTTGGCACTCTTAACCGCTAGGCTATCTCTCCAGCCCTACAAACAAATATTACAAAGTCATTTGCTACATGTCCATCCTATATACAAGCAGTTAGCTAATTATAGTTATATGTGTATCAAGATGCATTCTTTTTCAATGAAGATAAGGAAATTTCCTGTGCGTAATTCACTCAGAAATTAGAAGTGTGCCTAACATACACATTTTTGAGACTGAAATTTTTTAATCTGAAAATCAAATACAAAACAACTGGTAATATGTGAAAAATTCAATACATGAAATAAATGCTTTTAAATGTTTAGTGAAACTGCAGATAAAATTTAATAGCAGTCAGGGTAAGTAACAAACTTATATAAGACAGTCAGATCCATGATTGTCACCAAAATCATATTTACCACTCACTAAGAGAGAGCATTCGGCCAGACATACACCTCAACTGCAGGCAAATACATTAGTCTGAAAACGTGTACACATACCAGAGGGCTCAGTTCACCATCTTTAGTGACTTCGTAAATACTAGAGATAACTAGGCCAAATATATACCAAGGGGAACAAGATGCACTTCAAAAGGGCAGAGCATGAAATATTTAAGGGGCACATAATTCATAAACTGGTAATAAGCAGGTCATTAATAACAATGAATAAAGACAAGGACAAAAATAAAGAGCATATAAATGTGTGTGCACACACTTCAATGTATGTAATAGCCAGATAGATAGATAGATAGATAGATAGATAGATAGATAGAAGATAGATAGATGATAGATAGAAGATAGATGATAGATAGATGATAGATAATAGAGAGATAGATGATAGATAGATAGATAGATGATAGAAGATAGATGATAGATGGATAGATAATAGAAAGATAGATGATAGATAGATAGATAGATAGATAGATATAGATACATACCTGATAGATGATAGATAGATTGATTGATTGATTGATTGATTGATAGATGATAGAAGATAGATGATAGACGGATAGATAATAGAAAGATAGATGATAGATAGATAGATAGATAGATAGATAGATAGATAGATAGATATAGATACATACATACATGATAGATGATAGATAGATAGATAGATAGATAGATAGATAGATAGATAGATAGATGGATAGAGAAGCTGGGCTAGCCCTAAGTAAAAGTTTACGAAGAGTGCTTTACCTGTAAGGATAAAGCTCACCTTCATTACTTCAAAGATAAATACATGGTACAAAGGACATTCCAAGCTAAGAGATTAAAATCTGTGAATTCTAAGCAAGAAATAAGCACCATTGTGCCTTAGGCACAGTGAGAATGCTGGTGAGATATGAAAATGGGATGTGTGGGAGGGAAGGGCTGGAGGTCACTTCTATTAGACAGAAATTTTTCAGAAAGTTATTTATTTTACTAATGGGAATTTAAAAATAAGATTTTTTTCTAAACTAGACAGTGCATTTGGGCTACATGCTGTGGGTACTATTCTGCTGTCTTGGGGTTTGGAGTTGGTCTTTCCTTTGTCTGCACAGTGGTTGTGGGACCTTTAAGCACATGTCTGTAAGCCATAGCTTTTTAAAGGCTGAAGTGAAAGACAGAGCAGTAGTCAGAGAGGTAAGGTTCAGCCATGAGTTCCCAGAGCTTTTCCCAAATACATTAAAATACAGAATAGTACATGCTCAACCCTAATCAAGTAGACTAGCTTCTCTGAGGTAATGGGGCTTTTCCAAATATGACAGATTCTGGAGGCTGATGGTGTGACTACATGGTTCAGTGCATATTTAGCATGTATGTGCAGGGCTCTGGATTCGATCTCTGGCAACTATAATTAAAACTATAAAGCAAAAAATTAAATGGACTAATGTAAAATAACTGGTTTCTGTAGACAAAGAAGGGAGAGTAACTGAGGGAGGGCAGTAATGCTTCTCGTGGATGTGTGTGCATATGTCTGTATTAAATATGAAATTTTTATTTCACATACTAATGCAATGAAATTTTATCATGCAATGAAAGAATAATTGCTAAAAGAGTTGCAACAATAGAATTAAGATGATTCTGTTGATAAGTGTAGACTATAGCTATAGCCTGGGAAGGAGAACAGAGGAAAGAGCAAACTCCCAGCCCCTAAGTACATTTGAATGGGAGGAGATGAGGACTTGAACCAGAAAAGAAGTAAGGGGAGGAGGATTAACTTTGTCTCATAGTCTTAAGAGACTCAGTTCCTCATAGCATGGAAGCTATGTTGGTGAGGTGGGAGGGGCAAGTGGCGATGGTAGCAGACGCTTGTAGCAAGGCTTGTTATATATCCAGGGACTAGGAAACAGGGGTGGGGACAGGCAGAAGCAGGCTTGTCTATAACTACTTATACCAGCCCAACTGTCACCCACTTCCTCCAGTGAGGTCCCATTTCGTAAAGATTCTACAGTCTCCCACAATATGGGGATCAAATTTTCCAGCACATGAGTCTGCAAGTGATATTTCATGCCCAGACCATAAATTTAAAAAAATAATAATAATAAACAGATGACGTGAGTTTGGGAGCATACAGTAAGAGATACAAAATCAAATTTAACCCAGGTGGATTTTTTCAGGGGTTTTCTGGGTCTTTAATATTTTGTTTATTCTTATTTTATGTGCATGACTATATTGCCTGCTTGTAAGTGCACCTGTGTTGTGCAGTACGCATGGCAGTCAGAAGAGGATGTTGGATTCAGCTGGAACTGGAGTTATGGACAGTTGGTAGCAGCAACCCAGGTGCTGGGACTCAAACCCATGTCCTCTGCAAAAGCAGCCAGTGTTCTTAACCTCTGAGCCTTCTCTCCAGTCGTGGTTTTTCTGGGGGTTTTTTGTTGGCTGTAACTGCTGAGGGTATAATAAGACTGAAAGATGCTGATGGGAGAGGTTTCCCAACCTACAAAACAGGAGCTCAAGGTTTGAGAGGTTTAGGTCCAGCAAGAATCATGATGCCCTGAGAACATGGAATTTACATCTTGGGCCAAATGTAACTGGTTGATGTAGACATCTCATACATATTACTCTCAAGTACTTTGCCCTCTGTGGAAGCAGTCTAAGCAAGGAGATGAGAGCAAGAATAGGGGCAAAAAACACAGAGACAGGGGCACAGGTGGCTCTGAAGAGTTGCCTGTTATTTCTTCATAGTGTCCCTGACCCTATGAAGAAATAAATACATGGATACCACTCCACAATAAGACCTAGAGGAAAAACCCTAAATTATCTCTTAAGAACTTTTATTTTTTTATTTTTTAATATTTGAATTATTATTTTTATTTTATATATATGAGTGTATTGTCTGGATGTAAGGCCTCTCCCTTGTCCAGCAATGCCCACAGAGTCAGAAAAGAATAGGTAGAGATCCCTTTGGAACTGGAGGAACAAATGTTGTTAGCTGCCATGTGGGCACTGGAAATAGAATCCAGGTCTTCTGCAAAAGCAGCTGGTGATCTTAACCACTGAGCCATCTCTCTAGTCCCAAGAGCTTTTAAACACTATTTCTCTTACCATCACTATATAAAATATGCTGAACCATGAATCCTTGAGTAACATTTGCAGTCATTTATTCCCATTACTAGTAGTTAATATCCTCAACACTAAGTGCTTAAGAGTAAGCTCTGATTGCAGAGTTAATTTCAGGGCAGTGCTCTATAAGGGTGCTCATCTTTATTAAACACCACCACTGCCTGCACTGGCAAGACCCAGGCTGGGCCACCATTCAGACAGGAGATGCCAAAACCTTCATTGCTCATTACAAGTGGAAAGTCAGTTCTGTTGGCAACAGCCTAGGGGGGCAATTAGGACAGGATGTGCAAACAACACTGTTCTCCTTGGTCTTGCCATATGCTGAGCCACAGTTGTGGCAACAGCAAGCTAATATATGCTTTGCACCCCTGGAACTTAATGGAAAAAGCTTATCATTGCTCTTATTCTGTTAAATTCAGCCCTAGAAATGATTTTTAATTTTAGTTGTTTACTTGAAGTAGCTTATTAAATTGTACAAAATGAACAAGACAAAAACAGTTAACATTGTCTCAAACTCTCCAGAAAGGATTAGGAGTTCCTTGAACATTTTTAAAAAGCTTTGTTTTTCTGTGGGTTGTTTTGTTTTTGTTTGCTTGTTTATTTTGTTTGTCCTTGATGCAGTCTGTCATAATGTTCCATCTCTGAGTCCATCTTCTGAACAGCTCCCTGCTTCTTTTCTCATTCTAGAACAAAACAGTATTTATAACGCATCTCTGAATGGCTGGTGCTACCTTTGGAGGATGGGAAGATGTAGATTAACCAAGAATGGGTATTCATCTTGTAAAGTCTGCATGCCTGTTATTTTTATAGACGTTTTGTATGGGACTCCTCTCCTCAATACATTTTCTTTACATAAATAAATTTACTGTAGGGGACTGGAGAGATGGCCTAGCGGTTAAGAGCGCCAACTGCTCTTACAGAGAACCCGGGTTCGATCCCCAGCACCCACATGGTGGCCGAGAACCGCCTGAAACTCCAATTCCAGGAGAATTCCAGTTCCAGGGGAATCCGACACCCTCTTCTGACCTCCGCGGCATTGCATGACATGGGTGCACAAACCTGCATGCAGACAGTACATTCATACACATACAGAAATAATTAAAATTTTTTAAAAAATGTTAATTTGACAATTAAAAAATAAATAAATAAATAAATAAAAATAAATTTACTGTAGAAAACAGCAACTCAGCACATAGCATATGTATCACACATATGTACCACACACGTATCACACATATGTATCACACATATGTATCACACGTTTGTATCACACACATATATCGCACATTTGTATCACACACATATATCACACACATGTATCACACACATCACACATATGCACTATCACAATGACCAACTATTACCAGTTTGTCATATTTGACTCTTGTTTTGTTTAATTAAAAAAATAAAATTCTAAAGAGATGAAGTTGGAAAAAAAAGAAAATGTCAGTAAATTTTACCAAGATTCACTTTTTTGCTGTAATAGAATATATATTAATTTTAAAAATACACTATTTTATTGGGTTATAAGTTTTGATATTTTATTTCTAAAGGAAAATTGGGGGTTTGATCACTGTCTTGAAGTTTTAATTTTCAAAAAAGCCTTCAAGAACATTTTTTATTTTCAAGTTGCTAAGACTCTCATGTTTGAATAATGCATAAAATGAATGCAGGGCCAGGGGACACAGGCATTCCAGATCACGTTCACATTTGTGAGCTTGTAAATGAATGCTCTTCCACACAGCCTTGTTGACGGATTTCAAGTTAAAACTATATTTATGCTGCGAGTGAAGCCAGAATTTACAGTTTACAAATCATAAAAATGGAAGAAAGCTTATAAAAACACAGTATGAAATGGCTTTTGAATTTGCTTTATCTGTCTGTCAGGAAGAGTCAAGAAGTAGGAATAAACACAAATGGATTCCCAGTGTGGAAAGGCACCCACCTAGTATGTTGTAAGCATGGCTTAGAAGCCTCTCCTGATGCTGGGCTCTGATGGACCACTTGCCACACAGATCCCATGACATGGCACCTTAAGTGACAAGGTCTATGAGAAGCTTGATAGAACGAGGTAAAATGGTGAGCCGAATTTAGGCTGCCAAAGTTAGGGCATGACACAACTGTCTACCATATCCCTTTCATTCTTTGGGGAAGGAAATGAATCCAAGGACATTTTTCCATCTAACTTAGTTACTTTTGTTATATGGTAAAACACAATAATATAAAACAATTTATAAAAGAAAGAAGGTTTTTTTGGTTTATTGTTCCAGAGGCAGAGTCCATAATGCTGGGGTAGGCATAGCTGCAGGTAGCCTGAGCAAGTACCTGAGATTTCTCATCTTCAACCCTAAATGTTAAGCAGACAGAGCAAACCAGAAATGGAGAAAGGCTATAAACCCTCAAAGGCCACTCCCAAATATGTGCTTTCTGCAGCAATACCATAAAACCTCCCTAACTAGCACCACCAACTGAGGTCCAAGTGTTCAAATACCTGAGTCTGTAGGGGATATTTTTCCCTAAACCACCTCACCAACTGTCCTGAGATTTAGAGTCACCACATTATGAGATCTGTTACTGAAAGTGGACAGGAGGAAAGGCCTCCTCCAAACTAGGGACAAGCCTTACCTCTATCAACAGGAGGGAAGAAAAATAACAGTGATATAACCTTAGCAAGGACCACTACTTAGCACTGACAGAGACTGAGAATGCAACTATCCAGAGGAGTCTTGCTTATTCAAGCTAAGGGGAAAGTCCACAAGGAAAAGAGGAAAGAGGGCATTGGTTCTTTAGAGTATATGCCTAGAACTGGAATCATGAATGGACTTGTGAAAATGTCATAATGAAGCCCATTACTTTGTACAAGTAATATAAGCTAATAGAAAAATATAACATCTTATTCACTTATTGTAAAGCTACAGAAATTTGAAATTAACTTCTAGTGGGGAGAAAGATGAATCAGCATTTGCCTAGAAAGTAGAAGAGTCAGAGGGAAATATTATAAAAGCGGCTCAGGGAATTTTAAAAAGTAATCATTATGTTCTTGCTTGATCGTGATGATTAATACATAAGTTGAAATATCTGTTAAGGGGCTACGGAGATGGCTCAGCAGGTAAAAGTTCCTACCACCAAGGCTGACAACTGTAGTTCAATCCCTGGGACTCTTATGGTGGAAGGAGAGAGGTGACTCCCACAAGTAGTGCTCTGACCTTCATAAATACTCTACAGCATGAGTGTGCGCGCACACGCACACGCACACACACACACACACACACACAAATAAATATAATAAAATTTGCTAAATAAAAATAAATATCTTTTGATATATAAAACATTAACTACATTTAGTATATGCATTCTTTAATATTATAGATGTAACTTATTCAACAAAGTTGCTTTGTAAAAGGCTACTTGTCACAGTGAAAAGTAGGCTAAACACATCATAAATATTTAAAATGGCAAATGTGTGGGTTTCATGTATAAGTGTATAACTGTATTGTATAGAGTGTGTGGAAACTCTTTTTCAACATTCATGGTGCTTGGGTAATTCTCCCGATCATATGAAATCCAAGTCTTTTCCTCTCGTGTTGCACCCACCTCCTTCCCCTTTCAACCTACAGGTAACATATTATATACTTAAAACTTACTTTCTCAGTATCTGATGTAATCTACTTCCATCATTTAATTCATTCCTTTTTCATTTTATAACTTACCAACTTCCTCTACTTTGGCTAAGGCACAAATGAACTTTCACTCTTTCCCAAACCCTGCTTTAACTTTTTTAAACTTTAGTTCCTGTAGTCCTTGGAAATCTTCATACGATACTGGACAAGGCTAGGGTGGTTGCATCTGTTATGTCTCCATCAACCAGCATCCTCCACAGTAGCTGTTACTAATCCTCAAAGAATGAAACAAGAAATGAATGAATAATCCTATTAAAGATCTTAATACAGAATAAATTATTCCTGACAAAAAAAAGATGTCTTGGGCACTTAACATTGAATATTTATGAATATTGTAGCAAACTGGCCACATTGATATCATTACCCAAATATTTATAAGTAAAGCAATCAAAGCTTGGAAAGAAGACTGATCTTCTTGAGGCCATGGAGCTAATGAAAAGCAGAGCAGATCTCAGACATCAGGACTGTTCCTATTTTCTGTCCAGTCTGCAAAGGGAATCAAGGAAACTTCACAAGTCCTGATCGAAGGGCTTTCACTGCATGCACTTCTATCATCGAATTTATTGCACAGTTTACATGCTGGGGTCAGGTTTCCTCATCACCAGTGCTCAACTTTCCTTCCAGACATTTCAGATTTGTTTTTGGACACAGGACACACACAGACATCAGCACGACGTCTCCCTCCTAACACGGCCTTCAACACATGTGATCCCAGACCTTTAAAGGCCTCATTGTTTGTAACACTTTCATGTTGTATGCTGTCTTTCTTCGCTGTTAAATGAAGTAGACTTTGAATGAAACATACAAAAACATTCAACAGAAACTTGGGACATGGGGACAAAATGTCTACACACTCCCTAACAAAGGTTAGTCAAAGACATGTCTAGGTTCCTACTGAGACAACATGTTGGGTGGTAAAAGGAAAGGGTCATGTTAGCTGAATAATGGCTGCTTGGAGTTTTTCACAGGTAAACAAGCAGAAAGAGATAATCAGGTAAGCTTAGATGACTTCAATCATGAAATTGCAAGCCCCATAAGTGAGACATGGCTTAGCATGTGTCCACTCTCTCAAGGAATAAGTCAAGCACCAAGTTTGTGTCTTTTATATTTCTTTACTTGTACATGTCTCTTCAGCAAATACTACTGTCAACTCCAAAACATATCAAGAGTCTAGGCTCCTATCCTTTCTAAGGCCTCTACCTACTACCTATACCACCAACACCAACTACCATTGTGTGTCCTCTAGAGCAGTCATTCATTGCCTTTGAAACCTTTTTACTAGTGTAAGACTTGTACTCTTCTTCCCTTTCCCTTCCACTCTGCACCTGGAACTCACAGTTTCCTTTCAACTACAAAGTCAGCCACTTGTTACCTGATTAACCCACAGGGCTTTCCACCAAGTATAGGATTCAATGAAATTCCTTAATTTGTCTCCAAGAGCTTACCTAGTCTGGTTCTGCTAGTCTGTGGACCACATCTTTCTTTCAAATGGTTTTCCATGATTTAAAAAGAAAGAAGTCATGTGGGACTGGAGAGATGTCTCAGTGGTTAAGAGAACTAGTTTCTCTTACAGATGACCTGGGTTTGATTACACATGGTGGCTAACAACTGTCTGTAACTACAGTTCTAGGGGATCTGACAGACACCATCTCCTAACCTCTATGGGCATTGTACATCATGGGTCAACTAACACACATGCAGCAGTACACTCATACTCATAAAATAAAAATAATAAATAAAATATTTATTTAAAAGGAGGCATGGAAGCATAGATTTGGCTTGCAGAAGTAGCAACACCAAGCCAGGTACCCAGCCTGTGTGTATGCTGTCTCAATTCATGACCTTTTCAAAGTTTGTAGACCTGATTTTGAAGTCTGCAAAGACTGGCAGTTATAGCCCCTTGTATTAGTCACTTTTCTGTTGCTGTGATAAAACCACCATGATCAAGGGAACTTATAAAAGGAAGAGTTTATTTGAGCTTATGATTGATGGTTCCAGGGAAGTAGAGTCCATTGTGGTGGGAGACATGATGGCTGGAGCTGGAGCAGAAAGCTGAGGTTCACATCTCACAACAAGCACCATCAAGAAAGAGAGAGACTGGAGACCGCAAGGCTTGTTAAACTCACTAAACCCACCCCCCAATGACATACTTCCTCCAGCATGGCCACACCTTCTAAGACCTCCAAGAAACAGTGCCACCAACTGGAGACAAAATGTCTGACTACTTAAAGCCTATGGGGGAAACTATCATTCAAACCACCACACCCCTCTTTTGCCATCAGTGGAGTCTTTTGGCCTTCATTCCAGACTGGCTCTCTGGTGTTTGGGTATACTACATTAATGTACTTCATTTCTATCTCCATTTACAACTAATACTTAAGACTTCTATTTTAAACCCAGTTTCTGGCACCTGCTTACAGACTGTGATTGTCTGTCTACACTTTTAGCAAAGGTACCTGTCTACACCTTTTGTAAATGCATGGAGATGATGTGTGTGCTGCTGACTTCCTTAATTTCTATGTCTGAGCTTCTCTTGGACTTGCAGATGCTAGAGCAGCTCTCCCAATGATAACCTACCATCTTCTTCTTAAAACCACTCAGATTGTACATGTAATAGCTTATTTTAACATTCTTACAAAACACTCCCATGTCTAAGACAAAACTATTAAATAACCCCTATTAGTTACTGTTATAATTACCAGGAAAGATAATGTTCACAGTGTTAACAAATAATTATGTCTCACAACAAATGTGAGAAACATTTTATTAAAGTACTCCTTACTTCATTTCCTATGGCTATAACAAATATAATTATACATATGTGTAGTGTATAATGTATATATATATATATGTATAAATATTTCAAAATCAGGTTTAAATTTTATCAATAAAATAGCATTAACTTTCATTTTAAAGCTAAGACATTCATACAAAGTTTGTGAATTTTACTTAGGTATGAAAGAAAGTAGAAATCAACTTGAAACTGCATGGTTTAATTTCAATTCATGTACACTGATAATTACTATATTAACAATTATTTAATGATTTCATTCAAAATAAAAATTTTCTAACATCCCATATTGTTTTAAACTAAAAAAAAATCCTACACTTTGAAATAGTAACAAATAAATCACAATGCCAGACAATTTTCAAAAAGCTGTTCAGAGCCGGGTGTGGTGGCATACGCCTTTAATCCTAGCACTCCGGAGGCAGAGGCAGAGGCAGGCAGATCTTTGTGAGTTCAAGGCCAGCCTGGTCTACAGAGTGAGTTCCAGGACACCTGGGACTACAGGGAGACCCTGTCTCGAAAAGACCAAAAAAAAAAAAAAAAGCTGTTCAGAAATTTGCAATACTCTCAAAAGTTTGGTTGCAAATGCCTAAAATCTAAAATATGGAATGATTTGGCTTAGTTTTATCTGAACTTAGTTTAATCTCTGACTGAAACCTGACACAGTACTCAAAGTTTGTGCTATATTCAGTCCAGGGGCCACAAAACTCTTATACATCTCTG
The DNA here is from genome assembly GCA_009823505.1 of Rhizomys pruinosus. NCBI lineage: Eukaryota > Metazoa > Chordata > Mammalia > Rodentia > Spalacidae > Rhizomys > Rhizomys pruinosus. Next base: position 822,333 of record VZQC01000816.1, on the reverse strand, counting down.
TTAGACTGCAAATTGCCTAAGGAGAGCATCCCCTTAGGTAATTTATTCCAATATATTCCCAACTTTGATCTCAGCTGTCACTTAAAAGGACCAAGAAGATTTCCAAAATTAAAAATTAGAACCCAATTAATCTTCAGTCTAACGTCAACATGTTTCATATTTCTTTTAGTGAGCCAAGAAAATTTGGAAGGTGACATCATGTCTGAGAAAATGTCACACCCGGCAGGAAAGATTCTTTGACTAAGTAGAGCAGCCGTCTGTTCGAGGTGATAGTGTGCAAAGTGTTGAAAGTGTCCAACTGTCCAGGAAGAGACTGGGCAATTCACTTTCAAAGCCTCTAACATCTGAGATCCTCTGCTCGAGAACTGCAAGGTCGAGAAGTCTTTCTATTGAGGGACATAGGGAACTCCTTTCCTACTTTCTTGGGGCATGCTACCAATGAGAACTCAGCAAGAAAAGAGATTAATGAAAGCAGATTCTACTGCAATGACAATTAAATGCAGCAAATGATACGTTAATTGTACCGGTGAGCATAGAGTTCTGGGTTCACCCCAGTTACAGAAGGCTGAGCACAAATCGGCATTTCCTTTCGTGGTAACTGCTCCTTAGAGAAAGCGGAAGACATAATCATTGCTTAAATGCAGTTTAAAAAGCAGGCTTCTTCAATCCCAATAAAATTTTATATCATATTACATTTCTTTTAAAAACTTCATCAGTTTGGGGGTAAAAATATTATAAGTTGATCAGAATGATATTAAACAACATAAATATTTTGTTAAAGACCTCATTTAATGTTGATTTTATTGCTAAAGTTAACATGAAATAAAGATGTGGGTTAACATTGGAAGTCTTTTCTTCCCTAGAGTTAATGAAATACTGGTTCCCCAAAATGAGGTGTTCCAATCACTCAATTCATTTCATTCTTTTAAGGAAATTGATAGGCTTTAAAAATAACACATGTTCCCATTTTTTTAAAAGCTTAAATAATTTATAAACTATAAGTGATGTGTTCCTTCTCTTTGTTCATTCTTTTACAGAGACAATTTTGTAGATAAGCTCCAAATTCAGGTCTACATCACACAGCCACTCTCATGTGCATCCAACTATGAGTGGTGTCTACATTACACAGCCACTCTCATGCATATCCAAATACGAGTGGCGTCAAAGCCCATCTGTTTTGCCTACGTTCTACACTCTGTAAGACTTCCCCGGAGTTCAGCATCTTCCTAAATCACGGTCTCTTGTCTCATCACTTTCCCACCCATCTCAGCACTTCATTCTGCCTTTGCAGTGTTCTTCTCTTCCCTCTGTTCCATTCATAGACTGCCCAATATGCCCCTGTGGCAGGCCCAGAGCTAATGTTGTCTTTGGCTCTAGTTATGGAGGTATTTCCTTACACGGTGTAGCTAAGCCCACTTCTTCCGTGATCTAATCAACGCTATCTGCCGCTTCCAATTCATCTTCAGGGAATGACATTCCTATCCATTTCTCAGGGCACAGTATTTCCTGGTCATCCAGTGCTAAGAAACAGAGTCCACACAGGTCTTGGCTTCCAAGGCCTTACGCAGTGGAGCTTTGCAGGTGATTTGCCGCCTCCCTTCACACAGGTGAAGACACGTCTTCTCTAGCAGTTTGCCTTCTGCTCCTCCGCTGCTTTCCGTGCATCCTCGTCACCGATGGCTGTCCCATTTCTGTACACACTTCAGGCCCCTCTAGTGCCACCCTTTCTATTAACCTCCCAGCCTGGACAAGCTCTTTTCTGACCTGAGATATCGACTTAATGGCACTACTTGTCTACTTCAGATTTTTCACAGTACACTATCATCATTTCTGTATGGATTTTCTCTCCCTTCCCCATCAGAATCTAAAATTTTCTAGAAAAAAAAAAAATACTGTCTCATTAACTTTTAGACCCTGTTTGTTTCAGGAACTAAACTTAATGCCTTTAAGGTCACATTTTTGCAGATCATCTATCATACATCATTTTGCCTTTTGACTGTAGTAAGAAATTATAAATTCAATACCATTTATCATCCAGGAAGAGGTTGACTCTACAGTGTTTATCCACTCAGAAATGGTCAGAAAATTAAAATACAAATGTCTACTACTCTCTAATTGATCCAGTTCAGCTGTTACTAATAGTAAACTTACTAGGAATTTCCCATCAGACTCAAAGCATTTGATCTTAGATTTTGCAGGTATTTCCCACCAGAACACTAGCTATTTTACAAAGCGCGATCTTAAAATTATGACACTGACCACACAAACCAATGAAGAAAAATAGAAAAATTATTTACTGGGTGTGTATCAGATTATGCCAAAGTAGCAACCAATATGATCAAGAGGATCATGAGAAAAATGGAAATATATTCTGATCTGAATGTTGGGCCATAATAGGATAGAAAATAAAGCACCAGAACACATGCATTCCAATACATTATGGAACAGTACAATTGACATTGGGTCCCACAAACATTGGCTATCATTCTCTCACTTTATAGACTTGTGTTTCCTAAACCATGGGAGGAATCACACAAACCCTTCTGGAGTTTTGAATTCTAAGGATCTAGCAAAGTTCCCAGCAGCCTGTTTTGAGACGTATATAATTCCAACAGTTGCAGAAGTCATCTGTACATATTTGGAAATTTGTTGAACTTTTTTTCTCCAGTTCTGTAGTTCTGCTGAGAAGTGTATGTCACTGAAAATACTTTCCAAACAATCAAGACAGTGATTGTGTTGACTCAAATCTTTACACAAGCAAGGAGCAGACTCCTGTCTTTGGTGCAGCTTGATGAAGTCATTTCTGTTCTGCACAGTATCTTCTGCATCTCCCTGACCCATACTCCATCCTGTTCGTTCATTCATCACATGACTTTCAAGGCTTCTTTTACATTCACTTATTTATTTCTGTGGAGATCGGAAGATATATCAAGGCACCTATGTGGAGATCAGACAACAGCCCATGGGAGTCAGTTCTCTTTCCACCATGTTGGTTCTGAGGATACAATTTAGGTCCTCAGACCTTGCGACAAGTGCTAAAATTAATGAGCTATCTCATTGGCCAAATTTTTTTAAGGATTTGTGTGTGCAAGGTTCAGACTCCAGCCTGATAAGGCACCATTTCCTGTTATATTTGCCCTGGGAAGCTCAAATCCTTTCTTTTTAATCTGCGTAACTGTAGGTATAGCTACCAACTCTAAGTTATGTGAGTTTCAGAATTTCTCCCAAAATGTAACATTGTCTAAAAGTTCCAAGAAAAACTAATATTCCATAGAAAACCCCAGTGAAAGTTGAAGCATTTCAACAGACCTAAACAAAGAATACATTTCTTGGAATGCATGTGTGGCCTATATGGAAAGAAAATATACAAAGGCTACCTTCTAATATTGGTGTTGTGTATGATAAGGTATAAAAATGTGTGCCCTATGTTCATTCCTAATTTTGATTTGACCACCTGTACTGTAAGCCCCAGTCCAACCATTGGCAAACAGAGTCAATTTGCACATAAGAAAACATCCAAGTGTGGCTGGGTTTTGCAGAGGAAGGAACACTTTCCAAGGACCACATAATATGATATGTGTACCCACTCTTGGGGATGGAAACCAGTTATATATTCTAACTTTTACTATTTTTTAAGCCAAAGCATAGATGTGATGAGTCCAACTCATAAAAATTCAAGAAAATACATATACTTTTTAACAGATGTGGTGGCCTGCTATTTCAAACAGCTGGATTAGAGCACTTGGCACATAAACTCAGCTCCCTGACTGCCTCTCTGAAGCCAATCATATAAATGATTTTAATTGCCACTGCATAAGTGGGAACTATAGGATAATTATTTGGGTGTTATCACAATTTTTGCTGCTACTACCAGCTCTCCCCACACAAAGCTCTAATAAGTATAGTTTTATGCTCTGCATTTCATTGGCCAGATAGTCAGCCTCTGTCTGCCGGGGTCAGTGACACAGGTCAAAAGCTAAGACCCCTCTCAGTGTTCCTGCCACACCCAGCTCTAGATACTCCCATTCTCCACTCACACCCACCCTTCTCTCACTGCAGAATTGAAGGTAGGGATCTGATAAGCTCACAGAAAGGTTTACGTGATTTATTATCCCTTCCAGTCCTGTTTGCATTTTATAGGGGTCAAGTGTGTAAATCATTCATCTCCTGGGGTGGAATTTCAGGCATGATTAGCAAAGGGAGCAGAGGGAGTGGAGTCTCAGTTCCTCCCATTCCCACCCTCCAGTCAGCATTCAGCTTTCCCTGGGTGTGTGGGGGGGGGGGGGCAGGACACCATGCCTCCCTGATAGGAGTTTCAGGTAAGTATCTGAATTGGGTGTTTGTTTTCAAGGACAGATGAGCTGATGCATGCACATAACTGCTCCATGAAAATTTAAAAGGTCCCTGTCCTCCTCTTCCAAGAACACACCATTGGCCATTCTTTGATGATGGTACAATGAGGCTCTTTTCCCTGTGGGAAAACCATTAGCTTAGAACTGCCACTGAGATCCGAGAATAGCTATGAGTCTGTGGAAGAGTCTGATACATCATGGGAACAATTCTTGAGGATCTCACATCCATTCCAGTCACAAGCCTTCTTAGGACATGGGTGACTAAATTTGACCTGGGACTGAGGATGGTGGTTCTACAGGACCAAATATGTGGTCTAGTATCTAATGCTAGAAAGCCTGTAAGCTTAAGTCTGCCTGTGTCTAGTACAGGGTCCAAGTCACTTCACTGTAACCAAATGGGAACATTGTTCTGCCTTTTAAAATCATATTCCATACAATAGGGATATGCTGACCTCAAACTCTAAAAAACTATGTCAAGAACACCTGTTATTTAAACTTTACTCTGGGAGGTTCTACATTTGAAATCAAGAAATAAGAAAACAATAAAGCCAGAAATAAATAAAATTAACATTGTCCCAATATTGGAAGCCAAGCCATGGATTAATAAAATCACGATACTTATTCTTAGAATAAACTACCATCTTTCAGACACAGGCTGTAGGTGCTTGTGTTACCCCGTCTGCATTAGGAGAATAGAGTGTTGCCCCAGCTTCTCCCTTTACCCCTTACGGCCTCTTCTCCACATGATGTCAATGTGCCATCTCCCATCCATCTCTCTCACACAGCCCAGGGCTGCCCATTTCTCTCAGACTAAATGCTGAGCCATTTTAATGCCCTCTAGGGCCCTCTACTCAAACCCAACTCTCTCCTATGCCCCTCCCTTTCTCCCTCACTGCTGGGTCCAGCACGTCTTCCCAGCTGCCTCGTCACACACCACTCCTCCTGCTCAGAGCTCCTCCCTCTGCACCTGAAGTGTTCTGCCACAGGTGACTCCATGGCTAACTCAGCCACTAGATTCAGTCTTTTGTTAAAATGCCACTTCCTTCCAGGTGTTTTGCCGCCCAGTGTATCTGAGACAGCACAAGGCTATCATTCCTGCCTCTCCCACTAGACCTCTGTTCTCTCACAGCAGTCACCCCTCTGACACAAGTTTATAATGCATTCCCCCCTCTGTCTCCCAGTAGAACTGGAGCAGAGGAGCTGTGACTGCTCACTTTCTCTATCTTCAATGTCCATGACAGTGTCTGACACATAGTGGGTGTTCCTTAAGACCTGATGAATGAACAAATAAAGTTGCCTTTCCTGCATGCATAGCTCATGCATAACCTAATTTTTAACTCTGACCACGGTTTTGTGAAGAGGCACCATTTATTCCAAGCTCTGATGAGGTAATAAACAACCAAAATGGTAGAATGATGACATCTGCTCTCTGACCCCTAAACTTAGCTAACAAAGAGAAGAGACAGACCACAGGATGTATGAGTACACCCAGAGTTTTCTGGTAAAATGTCTTATTTTTGAGCATTTTGTTTCTAAACCATTAAGGAAAAACAATGGAAAGCTATTTGTGAAATTGTGAATTTCCTCAACACCATTTGCAGAATCTTAGGTTGAAACGAGGTTATAGGCTTCTGAGGAAAAGAAAGATGGTTTTCAATCAGGGGCCTCTAAAAGTGTACTTTTGCAGGGGTGGGGCAAGTGGGGAGTGCAGCAAAGGAATAAAACATAGAAAATGAGAAAATGAGGGGGAAAAAAATCACTTCCCCTACCAGATGAACTGAAACAGAACTGTCAAATACAGCAAAACACTGTAAAATGTCCCTCCGCTGTAGGCCATAGAATAGAACTGTAATAAACTGACCCATAAAAAGTCATGTAAACATTATAACCTGTTTTTACTAGCCCTTTAAGCATAGGGAGCAATTGATCTAAACCAGCTTGGCTTTCCTCAGTCTCCGTGAGAACCCAGTCTCCAACATGGGTGTTCAAATGCCTCTGGCACTAAAAGCCAAAAATAGGACTGAGCTAGAAAATTGCAGCTATTTAGCTATTTGCCCTGGGCAGATGGTTGAGATTTTCTAGGAGCAAAACATACAGAAGAAAAACTCTACAGAAAGAAAGCCCCCCCTCCTTGCAATAGGTGTCTGTGCAGAATTATTTAATCCTCAAAAAAAAAAATCTGAAAAAAAAGTCTTTGTAATCCAAAGCTACTGATGCAGTGGTCCCCAATAATCCTGGGGAGCTCTGTCATTGAGAGCAGGCAATCCATGCCTCAGGAAAGATCAGCTCTGTGTCCCCACAGCCCTAACACTTTACATATGAAATATAAATGTGGAAATTTCAAGTAAGATTTTTACAGGTGTCAACATGAACACTCATTCCATTACCACTTTGTGGAATGCTTGTTAAGCCAGGCCTGAAAATATATTTTTTTTTTCTTTTCTAAATTCCTAGAATCCAAATTCAGAGAAGGCTTGGGGCAATTAGGCATGAAGCCTATAGCTATATTAGCAGACTTTAAATTGTCACATTTCTCAGTCTTGCCTTGGAATGAGTTCATCTCTGTTCAGAAGATTTTCAGGTGGCCAGGAGCAGAACTTTAGGTGTCTCTAACAGGGACAGCCATCAAAAATGAGAAATGGGAGCTCTACGGTGATGTGTCCAGGCTGAACCAAGCATCCTCATCTCACATTGAACTTGAACTTGTTGGCAGTCACTCTGTAGCTTCACTTGGTAGATGAAGAGACTGACTCTGCATAACAGTGCTGCTCCATGAAACAAACATAGCCCTCCTGCTGTCTACGAAGAGCCAAGACCTCACTAGCCGATGCTGAGCTAGTGAGTAGTGCAGGCTTGTACACAGACACTTACAGAACTTGGGGGCACTTAGGGGAAGACAGGAGTCAGCTGCTGTGGGGAGACTCCCATGCACCCATAGGAGTCCTGCACAAGATAGGTTCCTGTGTTCTTGACATTCAGTACAAAAAGCAGGGATATTAAGAGGGTTTGCTAAGTAGTCAGAGAAAATTGCCATTAAGTAGAAAAAGTAAGGGGAAATTGGAAGTGAGGTTTATTTTTCTTATTTAAAATTATAATTTGTGAGAATTATCTCAGATATGAAGACTTTGAAGTTCGCTTAATGCGTGTGTTTTACATAAATACGTGGGTGAGTTTTTATTAATTGAGATGGCAACCATCCCTAAGGAGGATTTATGTTTGAGATTTAAAAAATAAAAAAGTCATAGAGACCTGAATGTTTCTCTAAATTTTTTAAACACTGAGAACAGTGTGCTTAACAACAGATTTCGTGGATTTTAGGACGGGGGAGCAGTTCTTTCTCTCTTCTAGAGTTTAAACAGAAGCACAAAGAGACAATCATATCTTATATGCATATCGTGTCTATAGATAATGCAAATGGACCCCTGCATCCCAATCAGCAGCATAATCCTGGGAAGTTGGATAATCCTGGAATTATCTTCATTTTGGGATATGTACAACTGAAGAGATGTTATTTTTACCTAGACTGTGTAGTAGAGTCAGATCCTCAAACCATTCATATTCCTTCCAATGTGATAAATTGCAAAACATTCTTGTTTCCTAGTCCTGTAGCCTTCCTGTCTTCTGTCCATTCTTCTCCAGAGAAACAACTCGAGATAGGCCAGTACCTTCTAGAACAGAAGAGCTTCTGCCCAGAGCCACACCCCTTCTTAAGCAGTACCTGAGATCCTAGCCTTATAATGGACAAATCATTTTATTTTCTGAAAATAAAGAAACTGTAATACATCTATTATTATGTTTGGGCTTTGATGTCACCTTCAAGGAAGAGAAGATTTAAGAGAGTCAGTAACACCCCAGAAAAATTATCACTCTACTTGTTAAAATGGCTTTCCACGGCCCTCCCAAAATCTCCCAGCGGCACCCATTAATCAGATCTTAAGATCATGCCCATTCATTGCTGTAGGAACCAAAATGCAAAGAGATTTAAGTCATTCACGGGGTCATGCAGGTTAAGCGAGAACCACGTTCTGGTCCTCCAACCCTATACTGCACCCGACAGCCATACACCCAGAGGTCACGAGCACCGTCAGGATGGGTTCACTGTATTTACTTGTGTATATAGATGGAAACAAACCACAGACATTTGAAGATGATCCTGATTTAAATAAATTAATGAGAATTTTTTCCTTTCCCCTTTGTAAAGACAGTCTAGAACATTTGGGAACAGAGAAGATCTTTGTACCTGCTGAATATCTACAAGTATGAAATAGGAAGGAGATAACAAAAGAAGATGCAGGAAGATGTAAGGGCAGCAGGGAGGATGGAGGATTGGGCAAAGAGAAGTCTTAGCATTCCACCAGCTGCAAAGACTCAGGTGGTGCAAAGTAATACCCTTTAGCTGATAGGCACAGGAGAATCTGGGCAGCAGCCCACACATCCACCTCACCTGCCTAGGTGTAAGCCTTGGGGAAAGGCATGTGAGCTATGAAAGAGTATCGGTCACTTTTCTTGTCACTGTGAGCAAATACCTGAAGAACCCAGGAAAGAGAGGTTTACCTTGGCTCACAGTTTCAGACGGTGTCCTAGTTTCCTTTCTGTTGCTGTGATAAAGCACTGGCCAAAAGCAACCAGGGGAGGAAAGGATTTGTTTGGATCACACTTCTGAGTCACAGTCCATCACTGAGGGCAGTCAGGGCAGGAACTCAAGACATGAGGTATACAGAAGCACTGCTTACTGTCTTGGTGCAAACTCATACTTAGCTATCTTCTGTATCTAGCCCAGGACCACCTGCCTAGGGTGGTGCCCACAGTGAGCTGGAATCTCAATATCAATCAAGACAATTTCTCACAGACATGGTCACAGGCCAAGCTGATCTGGACAATCCCTCAGTTAAGATTCCCTAGTCTGAGGATGCTAACCTGTGTCAGATTCACAATTAAGCTAACTAGGAGAAAGCCTAGACAATCATGAAGGAGAAAGCCTGGCGGAGAGGATGCGTGGCACCAGGAGCACAAGGAAGACCTCCTCACATCTGCATGGATCAGGAAGCAGAGAGACTTATCCCACAGTCAGGCATGGGGATAATTTTCAAAAGGCCAACCCTGGTGACCTACCTCCAGCCAAGCCCCATAACCTCCCGCATACAGAGGTGGGAGCTCAGGACCAAGTGTTCAAAATCAGGGGCTGTAGGGTATTCCACATTCAAGCTATGATGGAGGTCCATCCCTGCCCTCCATAGTATGGTCCCCTAGTTCAGCAGCTTATTCTTCCTCCACTCTGCTCATCAGACAATGGAAAATTTCTAATGAGGGTGGCAGTGTGCTGGGAACAGCTTGAAGTCTTGGGGAAAAAGAAGCCTATCAATGTCCATATCAAACAGAAAGAAATGGCTAAGCAGCTTGGAGCAGAAAACATACATGTTCATGACTCCACATGGAGACACTGAATTACCCATCTCTGTGTATCTTTCCTTCTTAAAGTCACAACATGGACTCTAGCATTTGAACCTTGAGAATATAGTCACAATCTCCTTGTCACTGTCCCAGAGGAGAGCCTGAAGAAGAAAACATGGGCTGTACCCAAGGCTGAGCTGTAGTTCAAACACCAAATGCACTGTGGCCCAACGATGGTGCATAGGCCAATGACTGTTGACATTGAAAGAAATCTCCAAGGGGCTGGAGAGAGATGACTCAGTGGTTAAGAGCACTGGCTGCTCTTGCAGAGAATCCAGATTCAGTTCCCAGAACCCACAGGGTGGCTAACAACCATCCGTAACTCCAGTTTCAGAGAATCCGACACCCCCTTCTGCCCTCCAAGGACATTGCATGACATGGGTGAACCTACATACATACAGGTGATACACTCATACACATAAAGTAAACATAATAAATAAATTATTTTTAATCTTCAACTAGGATGACCTAAGATTGATACCCAGAACCCACCAAAAATAAAAATAAATAAAAAGCCAGGAGTGAAGGAACATGCTTAGAATCAGAAAAGGGAGAGATAAGACCAGCCCTTGACCTTTCTAGTAACACAACCTAGTTTGCCTGTTGAATTCCGGGACAGTAAGAAATCCTCCTTCAAAAAATATATGAGGAAAGACACTTATTGTTGCCCATTGGACTCCATACATGTGTATACATACCTGCACACACATACTACATGTCTGTACATGCAAGCATGCATGTTTCTGTGCATACATGTATCTGTACACACATGACCTGAACATGTGTATATGTACCTGCCTGCACACCTATGATGCATAATCTGTACCCACACATATAGAAGTACCTGAATACACACATGTACATGTATGTATATGTAGTCACATATATGTGCCTACACACAGAAACACACACACACATACATGCAGTACATACTTTAACAATTCAGGTCAGCTGAACATTTTCAGATGTATATTCTAAGTCAAGATTTCATTCTTCCACACTTTCAATCTGTTATTAAAGAAGTTTCTACATATTTATTATTATTGTGTGTGTGTATAATGGGTGTGTAAGAATGGATATGCACGTGACACATCTTCCCATGGGGATCTTCATGGAGTTGGTCCTTCCCTGTCAGGCTTGCATGGAAAGCACTTTTATATGCTGAGTCATCTCACTGGCCTAGCACGCTTGCACTTTTTGTTGACAGTTCTCTCCCACGGTCCATGTGGTTTTTCAAGTTAACCTTCCGATCACTGGCTGAAAAGAAACTCTTAGTGAGGCATCCTACCTTCTATCTTCCATCCTTGGTACTTGCTTCAGGAATCACCGCTCCAATGATACAACAAAGTGATAGTCTAGAGCTGTCAATGGCCCAGGGCTGGAAACTTAAGGTCAGCACAGCCCCATCGAGGAAACGAGTGTTTGCGGTCAGAACCTACGCACTCAGCACACTTAATGAGCAGAGTGAGGTGGAGTCATTGGTTGACACATGGCTCTGTCTTTACTACCAACAGAGAAAAGTGAAGAAATGGCCATTGATGCTAAGTGACAGACACTGGAAAAAGAGCATCAGATGCATTAGTAGCTATCAATTACCTCCAAAGGGACCCAGGACTTGAGGAAGAGCTCCAATCGTCTGCAATCTACTGTGCACTGTTCTCTGGGCCTGTGTCCTGCAATGTCAGGACTAGCAGACTGCCATCTTTACAACCCTTAGAGAAAAATTTGAGGAATTTGTTTCAAAGTAGAGATTCATCAAATTTAGATGTCTGTCTAGGTTTGATGTGGTAACGACAATAATGAAAACTTCAAGCCCAGGAACCATGTAAACAGTCAAATAAACAAAGGCCTTGATGGACAAGTGAGTGTCCTTTATGAGTGAAGACATACAGTCAGAGGTGATTCTGTAAGACCCCAGGCTGGCCTCACCAGGTACTGGCTGAATAGGGATCCTGCGATCAAGGTGCTGACATTCCTGAGACCTGCTCTCTCTGGGACCATCTGTCAGATGGTCCAACATCAACCGCACTTGCCTCCTAGCTTCCAGTGGGATGCACTGCACACCCCTACGGCTTTCTAGCTTAAATTCACTTATTCTCCCCAGAGTAGTTAGAACACTAGAACCTTATGATTAGACACTGAGGCTGGATGTACATGATCTGGGCTGTGGAATGGAATCCTAGAAGGCAGCCATGAAAGGGTGCTTTCCCACCATTGCACCCTTTCAGATCCCAGCCACAGAAATGAATCAAAGGAAACAGTAGGAAGCCGAGTGTAGTCTCTGCTCTCAAGGCAGGCTAGAATGTGCTTGGCCAATGTTACTCACCTGCAGGGGCAGCCTGAAATCAGCATGTTTAACACTGCCTGTCTGCACAAACATGAACCGGCAGCTCCCACCCCCACTATTCCCACCCTCGGGTCCTGGCTCCTTCATCTCTTCTCCATTATCTCCCCCTTAGTTTCAACAGCTTAGCAAACCTGATTCCTGAGACGTCGGGGTGGCTTTATCAGAGTAACTCCCAGTTCTCTCAGAACACCAGAGACAGAAAGAATGCCTCCCAGACTTACCGGTTTCCTCCCTGGATTTGCTGGACTCTAATTATTGGAGGACGGCCAGGGCAGAGACTGTCTGGGCTTGTCAGGAGATTCCTTGTATATCAGGGATGCCACCACCCAGTCCTTCAGCCAGAAGACAGCCAAAGTCCTCACACCAAAGATATCTGGAACAAAGAGGGCACACAGAAGCCTCCATTGCAATCTGTGCTTTGGGTGAAAAGTATTAGTTATAAGAACAACAGTACATGGACTAAACATTCAGCAAGATGTCGGTCCTCCCATTTTCCTTCTGTGTTGGCAGAAGCGATGTCTTCCTGCACGGCAGCTCCTTCCTCGTGTTTCTGTGTGAGCGCACACTCTTAGGCTGTTGTTTCTGTTACATTAGGAAGTTCTAAACAAAACTCTTTTGAAGATAAGATTTAAAGTATAAAAGCTGGCATACAAATACCAAATGCCTTTGTTTTTTAGGTACTGCAAGATGTTTGGGAAATGCGCA